>JAEMWC010000172.1:277500-322500 GCA_016490735.1 Pachyseris speciosa | reverse complement strand
GGTTCTTCTGTCTCCACGTAAAACATTGAACTTCTGGACTTCTTATCCTCCATATATCGATCAAGTCAAAAGAAGAACACAAATTTTCGATCTTTTTGCACGACTCTTTTAGTTTAGGTTTACCACCAACCCCATCCATACTAGTGTCAAGAATCACATTAAAATCTCCCCCAATGACAATCTCACAATTTGTTTCTATTTCCAGATCATCAAGATGAGTTTGAATTTCTTCAAAGAAAATACATTGATCATTAGTTCTATTTGGTGCATAAATATTGGCAAGGGCAAACTTGTGACCCTGAATAAAGCCTTTGAGTATGATGAATCTACCCTGTGTATCCTCGCAACTAACCTTAAGTTCACAGTCAAGTCCCTCTTTTACAAGTATCATAACTCCTCTGCTATGTTCCGAACCATGACTGAAGTAAATATCACTCCTCCACTGTGACTTCCATATATTTTCGACTTCAGGAGTGCTGTACGTTTCTTGCAAAAATATTATATCGGATTTGTCTTTTGCTAACCAATGAAAAGTGCCTTTCTTTTTTCGAAAGAACGAATCCCTCGAGCATTCAACGATAATGTTTTAAAATTAAGATTACGTTTCATACACTGTCATGAGCAATGCAATAAATAACACGCATTGATAAACAAGTGAAGAAATATTGCCAATATGAAAGCGCTCATATGAGTCCCGCACGTCCCTCAAACAAAACTACAGTAAAAGACAAAAACAACACGACAAGATTACAACACTTAATTTAAAAAAGGCAGTAGCCAGCAAAAGCTGTTAATGACGCTACTAGCAAAACGGGTCTTGCATTCATTATAACATGTACAGACATTTACATACCGCTCCGGTTTCTTTGGAAGCAAAATATTAACAACACATTGTTTGTAAATTTATATGGCCTTTTGATTGGGAGTAATACGGATCACGATACTAAAACACCATCTATATACAGTTTAGCTGGCTCTGCCCCACTAAAAAAGGCGGTCTTAACCTGTTCTTTCGCTTTCTTCAATAAATGCATTTTCTTCTTCCTACGATCAATGATGACTTTAAGATAATCCGCTGAAATGCCAAACTCTTTGCCTTTTAATTTCTTCACTCTGGACATGACACTTTCTCTGTCTGGATATCGTAGGAACCTAGCTATGATTTGCCTCGGCTTTCCTTCAGAAGAGCTGCGCTTTCCAAGTCGATCGACCCTCTGGAATTCAAAGCTATCGGCATTGTCCATGCAAAGTTCTTCAAAAAATCAAGCAACACTGTCTTTGTATCTTCCTCAGTGTCACCGGTGGAAGCCTCTTTAATTCCGAAAAAACCGCAGGTTTTCACGTCGCTGGTAGACCTCCATGTATGCCTTTTCATCACTGAGTTGACTAAACCCGGCCTCCATTTTTCTCAATTTCTCCTTCAAGGATTCCGTTTCATCATTTACAAAGCTCATTTCGTCTTCTAGCTCCTTCATTGACTTTGCCGTCTCTTTTCTAAACTCCTCAAAACGTTCTACTTTCACTTGCACATTGCTAACTTTATCATTCACAGCCTTAACATACTGCTCCATACTGTCAATTTAAACTCCAAATTGGATAACTTTTGCAAGACCAATTCAAGCTTCGGCAAAACCGACTCTGCCGTAAGTGCCGAATCCGCCATATTGACGATGGACACAGCTTCGTGTGATTCACTAAACGCTTCAAATTCCGTCAGAGATGTATTAAATTTAATTTTCTTGTCTGTTGGCGACGAGGATCCTTCTTCCAAACCAGAGCTACAAAAAAACACGTCTAACCTGACATCTTGCCCGACCCAGTCCCCCTGCCCACAACATGCAGATGTGCCACTGTCCTTTTAGGCGTTATATAGTGCTTTTATGCCCATGGCAAAATATCTAGTTTACTGACTGATAAAGCAGAATAAACTGCATGACATCAGTGCAAAACAATAAGCCAATGGGGTTATAGAAATTATTGTGAACCAATCTATAAAAATCAGTGCATCAACAAAGGCCAAGCAAGCCCGTGCAAAAAAGTGTCCTGGCCTGGGCTGGCCCAGGCCAGGAAACCACTGCAGCCTGTCCTGGCCTAGGCTGGCCATGCCTGGCCTAGGCTGGCCAACAGAAGCTTTCTTGAGGTTAATACTGGCCCATGCTGGCCCATACTGGCCTAGGCCAGCCCAGGCGAGCCCAGGCCAGCTGAAGCCAATCCACTAGTAGTACAGTCATTATCCGGAATCCGGACTGGAGTGAATAGTCCAGATAACTGAGAGTGTGGATAACTGAAAATATGAATACTAATGAGATAAAAATGAATTAATTAGGAAACCAAAGTTTCACTTGGCAACAAAACAAGTCTCAGCCAATTAGAACTCAATCGAATGCACTGCGATGCATGTCAGCGCTTAGAAATTGAATGTGTGAAAGGAAAACAAAGCCTTGCAATTTCAATGCCTAAATTAAAATGAATGGAAAAGAATAGCATTTTACGAATCTTCACCGTATGTTATTAATATTCCTGAAAATAATGGGACCAGAAGAAATGGTTCGGATAAACATGGAGAAGTGGCTGAGGTTAAAATGAATGTCAAGCAAGTAAATAAGCCACATTGATTTTGTTCAATCTTACATTGAACAAATCTTTACTGTCTTGTTTCATCAAATTCCAATAAATCCAATTTAACAGACTCAAACATTTCTTTTAAGAAAGAAAACAAATACAAAAGAAAACCTCTAGAAAATTATTGTTATAAATGTGAAATTTGATATGATATCATGAAATTCTACAAGTATTTTCTCAGTTTCTCTCATTCAAGGAACATGAACATAAGATATGAACAAATTAGATTAATTTATACTTGTGGAGGTTCTCTTGCAAAGTGTATCACTTATAAAGCAAAATGTTGAAGTCCATATCAATCCCTTTCGACATAGTTGGGCATCAGGGATATGTAAATTTGCTTTCTGTTGCCCTCGATGATAATGCATTTGTCCTCTATGCTTGAAACCTCAACAGCTGAAGTCACAGATTCCCTGAAAGGAATAAAATAAGAACAATAATATGTCAAAATCTGAGTCAGGTTCACTTCTTTTCAGACCAATGTATGGAAAAAAACTTAAGAGAACTACAAGTAAACCAAGCACTGTAAAAATACAGCAAAGAATTTACGTCTAGGTTTTATAAAAAAAAAATGTTAAGAGTCTAAATTTTGTAGGGCCTTTCTCTTATTTTATTTCTCACACCCCAAGCATCATAACTGATGAAATGCCATGAGCCCTTCACCTTTCTACCAAATCAAAGCTTACCCTTGGGGTATTTCCACTGCATAGAGCCTGGTGCAGTACGCAGGAAGTGGGCTTCTGGTCAGCTTCAAGTCAGTGATGCATGCAAAGGCCACTTGCCCTACAAGCACAAAGTACTGGATGATTCCAAACTTGCCGGAGAAGTAAACAGCAGTTGAATTTCTTTTCCTCATTCGTGAATATTCTTTTCTATAGAAGGCAACAGCAGAAACCATTGCCCTCTGAAACTTTCTTAATGGAAGGCCACTGTCCAACAGAATTCCTGCCTTTGTAAACACTTCTGTCAAGTCTGCAGTAAGCTCAAGGGCTGTCAGCTTTCCTCCAATTCCACAGTTTTCAACTGTTTGACTGACTTTGAATGACCTAATTAAAACCATGGGATATAAGCAGGGATAAGGAAAACGTTTTCAACAACAAGAAACAAAGAGCGAGTGGCAATGTTTTCTAGTTATTTAGTCACCTTTTCCCCTCAGTGGGCCAAAGCTATTCAACACGAAGAGGGCAAACATTCAGACAGACTTGCAAAATAAAATACTTAAAGAAGGCGACAGTGGTGGATTCTGACAGGAATAAAATAATTACATTCTTACAAGTTTTGAGTTGTCAAATGCTATGTACAATATCAAAGGTACTCACTGTCGTTTGCGAGAAACCATTTTGATTACAAAGTTCATCACATCACCATGGTCTTGACTACCGGCCAAAGGACCTATTTAACAGATTCAACCCCAAATAATGCAGTGAGAATTATTCATCAAAGAAAGCAAAGTTTCCATTTACAAGTTTGGAATAACACTATTTTGTTACCTGTTTCCCAATCATTCCAGTTCCATGGATAAACTTTGTCAGACTGCCATTCATCCCTTCAAACCCAAAGCATGACCATGCCCACAGTGGTCCCCAACACCTAACATACTTTGCAAGGTGCATCAAATTGTGATGGTTCAGCCTGCAGTTCCTCTCACCTAGAATTCATTTGCAATTGTTAGACTACCAATTGTTTGGATCAAAATAACCTATTAAATAATTTATTAGAATGTCCAAAAAGTTTTCTTCTGATACAAATACTACAAAGCTGCTCCATCAATATTTAAAATACCATAACAGGTAAAATTGAAGTGTGTCCTTTCATGGGTTTTTCAGTGTCAGAAAACTACATACAGAAAAGCAAAAAGAATGAAAACTACACCAACTAAAAAAATCAAAGTTGTAAAATTCCACTAAATAAATATGTCAGTTACTAATACATGTAAAATGTTTACTTACCATATAAGAGTGCACACTGAGCATAAAAAAGGGTCAAGTACTGCTCTGCTTTCAACAAATCAGTATGACACATTGACTCTCCAAGAAGGATATGAATTCCTTCAACCAGTAAAGCTAAGTGCTCTAGATAAACCTCCGGAAGGATGCCATCAAGGCATGGTAAGGCATAGAATAGAAGCCAGCTTCGTAACTCTGATGCTGTTCATAAAAACAAAGTGCACATTTTATGGTAAAATACTATAAAACAGTCCTAGGTATTAATTAATACACTGATACAGGACACCTCTAGTAAATTGAAACCACTGGGATCAATTCAAGTGTCCTGCCAATCAACTAAGCTCTTCTGTGAAGAGGTGCCCTCACAAGAGCTTCCAGTTACAAATACCTAAATGAGTAGATTGTCTTGGTACAATTTCACAATTTATTCTGATAAAAATTGGTAACATACCTTTCATATGGCCACGATTTGAATTCATACTTCTAGGCAAACGGGAGATGAAATCAGGTGGATGCATTCTGAGTAACCTTGAATCTACTTCATCTATCTAAAATGTAAAAAGGAACCAAACCTTGACATCTTTGTACTTTCTTTCCTTTACCTTTAATACAGTCTAGTTGATTTCGACTCAACAGAGGGGAAAAAACGATTGAAAGTATTTAGGGCAAGAATAGTTTAGTTGTCAGTCACCTTATTTCCTTTGTGATTAGGGAGCCCAGGTTTTATAAGCCTCTTGGTCATTTTTCATGATACTCTCATGAGTCCTCTTTATCATTTGGGTTGTAAGGGTAGTGCCTGGCCCAACCCTTTCCAGATTTTACATGCTGACCAGCTGCCTCACAGGTGTTACAGCCACATTCCCCATTGTGTTGGTGCATATTGATATTCAGAGCCTTGGCCTGTAGATCCATACTGCTCACCAAGACAGCTCCTGTGGCTTGCACAACAGTTCCTGATGGAGTACTTACGCCAATTCCTTAAAAAGAATACTACCTCAAACATTTCTCCAGATAACTACAGTCTGGAGGGGGGATGGGGAGGGGGAGGGGAGAGAGTTGAATTTGTTTTGTGTGAATGCTACACTGAAGCTTGCAAAGGCAAACATAATTTCCAAATTCTGTTTCACACTGACTGAAAACCAAACTGACTACTTCAAGTCCAACTTATTCTTACCTTTTTTCCACAGCGACTGGGCAGAGCACATGAAAGGTGGGAGGAATGTACTCATAACAGGCTTAGTCTTTCCTTGCCACAATCCCCAAACAACCAAGTTCTTTTTGGAGAATCTTCATGTATCAAAAGAGAGGCTAGAGTCACCAATAACAATGCAATACGAACTTCTGTATCATTTCTTTAGTGATTGTTTAAAATGTACAGTATCTCCACTACACAAAGTAAGTTATTGTAATTAAGTATTTAAGATGAAGCTGCAGTAATGGAAATTATAGACATTCAGACACACTTAGCATACCTCTGACAGTTTGGCAATTCATTGATTGCCAAATAAATTGGCCATACACCAATGCCAGAACTCTTGAAAATGGGTATCCCATCAGTGTTGAAAATAAGACTGAAGTTGTTTGGGTTGTGTAGAAATCTCCCTGGTTTACAGTGTTCCTTGTAAGAGGAGCCCTCGATTATGTCACATATGTTAGATGGATCCTGCCTAGCCAGCTTGTTGATGACATGGTTCCACATTTCCTCCTCTGTAGTAATAAAAGATTGACAACGGTGTTATATGGACACCTCAAGATATATTCACAAGCATCTGACTATCATACAACTTTCCACATTTACAAATGCAACAAGAGTCGGAAGATTACCACAAGTTGTATCATGCTAATTGCTTTAAGTAATTAACACTGTTAGGGAACACTAATTCAAAGTACTACCTCTTAGTGTTAAAAGCTCCACATATTTACTGGGAAAAAATCCCATACGGTAGGATTAACAACACAAACTTTTCCTTTAAATTGTAAAGTTTTAAGACATTAGTATTTACCCGGGCAGTTTTCTTACAGATTACAATATCTTACTTGGTATCTCATACAACTGTAAATTATCATAAGCTTTCAAATCTAGTTTTGTAGGTGGTTACTCTGAGAATTCTATGATAAATGCTATTGAATCCGGTGATGGTCAGTTCATCTTAATGTTTACCACATACTTACTTCCAAAAATACTTTGAAGTTGGTCCTCAAATGGAACTGACATAAAGAAGTTCTTTCTCCTCTTAAACTTTTGTTCTTCTCTGGAGCCTTGGTATCTAAAGCTTGATTAAAAAAAGATAATTATTGAAACATGAAGAATATGATCAACGCAAGTATTATTTGCCAAGTACAGTGGAACCTCGATCTAACAAACCTCTAAATATTAAAGTCCTTGATACAACAAACGATATTCTTTAGCCTGACCTTTCGAAATGCATGGAAAAGGACGTTGACAGAACAAACCCTCGATATAACAAACCAATTTCCCTAGTCCCTTGGCACTTCATTAAATCGAGTATCCACAGCATCAATTAACACAACACCATCCTCAATTAAAGGATTAGGAACCCTACAAACAACTACAGCCAGCTTTCTTAAACATGCTTCTTTTCACTTTAGTTCTCTAATAACAAATCAGTCTCCTCATTTCAGGAAGGAAAAATATCCCAAACTGTTTATTTTATGTCAATGGAGTGAACGGTTCAAGTGCACTTAACACCAAAATATTTTTTTGCTAAAATAAATCTCTGCACCTGTTTGAAATGCATCATGCCTTTTTTACCAAAACTTGACGAGTTATCTTGACTTTTCATAGGCTGTAAAAGTTACAAAATCTGGCCATCATCTGTCCCGTGACAGAGCTAGTGAGGGGCTTGGGTCTATTCAAGATTTGACATGACTCAAAAAGTGATTTTTATCGTACTAAGTCTTTGTAAACATGCATGCAAAGCAGTTCGTGATGTCAAATCGAGAATAGACCTACGCCCCTTCTGACTTGGCCATGTAACAAATGATCCTTAATTTTTTTGTACATTTTGAAACTGCTGAAAAAGTAAAAAAAAAAAAAAACAAACAAAAACAAAAACAGGAAATACAGGGAAAATGTTATTGGGACTGGTGCAAAGATTTATTTTAGCAAAGAAAAAATGAATATGTGACTGATCATCTGATCATCGGTTCGTAATATACAAACCAACGAAACGACCAGCTCCCATATGGCTTGTTAGCTCAGTTGTTCGAATCCCATACAAGCCTGAAATTTTTTCAGGCTTTATTTTCACTACTGCTTAAGTCGTGTTATAACTGTGATGATCAGTCACAAATTTAATCATTAATCCGCAGTTCATATATATGATTTTCATATATTCATTCTCATAAAGAAAAAATAGTTTAGTGTTAGGTGCACTTTAACACTTTTACCCTATGTCATATACATATATCATGGTCTTATAAATGTCCAGAACCATCACTCTCATAAGCTCAACAACTTCAAAGTACTGCATTGTGATCAGCTCGGCCAACATGACTTGAATGGAAAGCAAATTAATTACCTTATCTTTCCTTCATTTTCCTCTTTCATGCAATTTTCACACAACACTTCAGACTCCGCATACAACAAGAAGCAGCTTTCACAGTAGTCATGGTAAATAATTTTATCCTCGATGGCAACAAAAGATGCTTTTGCCTTGAAAACAGAGAGTTCGCACAGATCTGGCTGAGGACAATGCAAGTTTATCAAATTCAGCAGATCCTGGAAAGCTTGGTAGGTTAGGCAGTGTTTCAAAGCATAAGATATCACCGTAGTTAGATGTTCTTTCTTTGTTATCGGAGCAGCGTAGCCTGAAGAAGAAGCAGGCAGTTGATACAACGGAGGGGAATTGTTTCCAAGTGGCGGATTCGTTAAAGACATTTCATTTTCACTGCAGGGATACTTATAGCAAATTTGCACGAGATGTAAACATTGACAGTATATTAATGTAAGTGCAGCAACAAAAGCAATTTGCACAGGAAATATTGGATGCAAAAAAAGTGGTTTGCTTTATGAAGGTCTTGTGCTTTTGGTTTTACTGCTATGATGATGGGTCAAGCAAACTTAGTTTAAGCTGGAGAATTTTTTGTGACAAAATGATAAACTAGTGAACTGTTTCAATCACTAGTGTTTGCTTGGAGATAAAATTCCACAGAAAATTTTCACAGTAGGTTATCAGAAGAAAAGTTGGAGTAAATTGATTGGTCCTTCATTGATAGATGGGTTTGTGGCAGTATTTGGCCTGTAATCAGAAGCCACTACAACCCTCAGATTAAAGACACATGTTAACCTTAAAGTAGAAGCAGCTAATAGTAAGCTTTTTTGTTGACATAACAGGAAATTTGCTTAGCATTAATTCTATAATTAACCTGGATGCCTCCACATTTTTGCTGGTAGATCAAAGTTCTACAGTCCTCAATGGAACATGTGACAAGGATGGAGGTAGTACGCTTCCTGATGAACCAGCTCTTCACTCAGGAAGAGCTCAAGACATGCAGTGTATGGGGAAAGTGCATTAAAAAAGGAAAGACAGCCACGCCAATGCTACCTGCAGAGAAAAGATCCATTCTATTCAGTAAGTATTTCTGTAGCGTAGTACCTTTAGGGTAATTGTGGGTTGAAGCTTTCTGTGAGACTCTCACAAACAAAACATGATTTTGCAATTGAATGAAACTCAAGCAATTAAACCAGTTTCCAGTTTTCAAACTTAATTGATTTTATGGCCTTCACACATGAGCTTGGCTTATTTTGATGTAATTGGTATGTGATTGGCTCATTTAATTTTAAGGGATTTTTACTTATTTTTACAGTCTAGATAAACAATGGGTACTAAATTTTGGAAAACTGTCGCCATATGTTATAAGATATTGACTAATTGTAAACAATACTCTTGTCCAGAATAACTGACTGTGTTCTTCTTCAACTGTTCATTACTGAAGGGGTGTGTGGGTCAGGCATATGTAGGAATGTAAAAAAGTATTAATTATGATAATAATAATTTTTGCTTTTCAATTCCAGAACTTCTCAAGGAGAGATTTCCACAAGACCTCATGGCAGATCAGGAATGTGGCCTTGCAGCCAACAGGTTTTTGAAGAGGCTCCCTGGTCAAATCCAGTGACCTTGGGGAAATTTTTTATTGTGTACTGTTACCAGAAAAATAAGGCAGTACGAAGAATTCATGTACATTTTCAGCTCAATTTTTTAATTTCTTGAATAGACACTGTTGTATATTCCTAATGAAAGGTACAGTTTCTGAAAATGAATCCAGACTTTTATATTTGCAAAACATATGAAAGCAAATTAAGAATTTTAGAATAAAATATTTGTTATTTAAGTCTGTCTTCATTTTTTATTGAGTATCAACTGAAATCAATTGAGGCTGGAGAAAAATGTTTGCAATCAAACTGGAAGTAAGCTGAAAAGCATAAATTCAGTAACATTGGGCCAGCTCTTAGAAGGCAAAGTCTGCAACAAATGCTAATTGGGCTGTTTTCAAAAGGCCTGAGGCCAATCTGGGCCGGTGGCCAGAAAATGACAGCAGACAGGTTAGGACTGCCTAGGCCTCCCCGGGCCAGCCTAGGCCTCCCTTGGCCAGCCTAGGCCTCCCTGGGCCAGGCCAGGCCAGGCCAGCCTAGCCTCATGTATTAAAAACAAATTTCTTATTTGGGCCGGCCTAGCCAGGACACGTTTTTGCACGGGAGAGGAAAGTACCTTCACATCGTTATTCTCTTTGATTCTTTGTTGTTGCTCTGTATTAACATCCAAAGAACCTCATTGGAGACGAAATCCTTCAATTCTTGGTCTCACTCTTTGTACACGTGTCTTAGTTGCAAACGAATCCTGCGAGTCCTGAAAAAGTAGTACAATTATAAATCAATTCTCTTTTCTACCAGCTTTAAAAAACAGACAAGCGAATTTTTTAAAAATTCAACTGCAAGCATACCCTGTTTCTGCAAGGTTTATTTGTGGTTCTACATTTGCAATCACTGCCGCAAAGCACATTTCTTCCTTTGCAAGGGCATCCGCAACAACTGTTTTCCTTTCGCTTCGTAGTGCAAGCACTTTTACACTTGCAGAAAGTAGATATAGCTTCCTAAAAAAAGGAAACAGACTCCTCAGTCACTAGAATTTCAAAACAACAGGTAAAATGCAAAATAGATGCAAATTATTTCCACTTATCGGCAAATCCATCATGAAGGACGAAACAAACACAGCGTCCCAGCATGTCAACATAAATGAGCTCTACTGCGCAAGTCAACCTGTGACAGTGTCCCTTTAAGGTATCTTGTGACCATCTACTTCTATTTCTCCAGCATTAACTAGCTTGTTAATTTCAGCAAATATGTTTTTGCAAGATGCATTTGAAAAATCTTAATCCTCAGAGCCAGAAACAAGTCCCACTGTGTGATTACCTGTTAAATACATGTATACAAAAGGATGCAATATGAACACTTTTTCTGTTCGTAAAATTTTCCCTTTTTAATGTATAAAACAAAGCTGCATCACTAAAAAGGAGGTGAAAACAACAATGTATAAACTAACAACATTAGCTTATTTGTATTTGTAAGTGCACATTTGTTCATGCTTTTAATCATGTTTGGATCCAGAAATGGAAATGGTTAGACTTTCTGGTCTTCTCAGATAAGGACGATAAACCGTAGGCCCCGTCTCACAACTCTTCATAATTGATTCTGTGGGACGTTAAAGAACGCACACATGGTTCGAAAAGAGTAGGGGACATAGCCCCTGGTGCACCGGGGACATCTCATCTGATGGTCAAATGCTCGGAAATATTAGCTACACAAGGTACTCTAAAATCCGAGGGTAAATAAATTAATGTATGAATGTATGCATGTAACTAAGGTTACCTTTACATGAACCTAGGTCAGGTAGCTAACATAGGTCAGGTAGCCAACCATTGTCAACTCTGCCCTGTACAAATTCTTAACAAAAGGTTCATAACTTATGTTAGCTTCCTGACCTGGGTTCTTGTAAAGGAACCCTTATAAATGCACCATTTACCTTTACATGACATTACTTTCTCTACATCCGTGGAAGTGGAATGTCTTAATTTAACTTTTCAAAACAAACAAATTGGAGACTTCATTTGATTGTGTCATATGTGCACAAGTCTTGTTTTGAATCCTAGAGGTGTTTCTCCATACATGTATTTGTAAATGAAACAGTCAGTTTCGTGAGGAAAATCAAATATTTTATTGAACTTTAAATTTTGTTGTTGTTGCCATTGTAACAAGGAATGCCATTGTCTCCATAAGCATAGTTTTGTTTAGTTGGGTGTTACAACTTATGATTAACATGTTCGTGTATGACAGCACTGATCACTACCAGTCGAGTTTTTTATTTGATCACCTTGATGAAAACCCTTTGGAAACATGCATTCTCTGATACATGATTATTAAATATTAAAGCGTTAGTTCGCACTAGCGGACAAAAATTTAGGAATTTTCCATGACAAAAAACTAAAGGACAATTTCTGTCTGTCAACTTTGTATCTGCATTCAAACTACTGATGCTTTACTTACAGCACTTTCATGTTCTTTCTTTGCAGCCAGTCATGTTTTCATGTTTTTCGGCTTAAAAATTAAAGAAAAACGTACTAGTGTTATGCCTTTGTTTGCTGTTACAGAGGATTTTAGCAATTCAGCATGAAAAACTTACTTTGTTTTTTGAGAATATGAATGAGTCTCCTTGAAGGTCAAGCGGCCTTCAAGTGAGTGCAATCGAAAGTGAAACTTTCCAGCATCCTGCCACTTTAGGTCACACGGGAACGGACTAATCAATGATTAGAAATTACAACAAAAGTTAGCTGTTCAAAATTTATCACAAAAGTGAAAGGTACCGGCTTGCAGAATTGCTGCATGACTCCAGGGACAAATTTTGTCTGTGGTGCATTTGAAGATTTGTCCGCTTTGCCTAATTTGTCAAGTTGCAATAAACCATATGCACTGGTAAGGTGTTTGTGATGACAGAAATTTCTCTAATTAAACAACTTTTTTGCTATTTCAGGTAGGTCCTATGAGATTTGAAGCATATTAGCTTTCCATGGGCTTACCTTGTTTAGTCGTGGCAAAATATGATTAATCGCATTTTGTCTCGCATCCTATTTAAAATAGTCCTAGTGGTGTTTACTGAAAGACTTCACTCCATAGTCAGTCTCCTTTTCAGAAAAAGTTGTCTTTGCTTTTGTCATACTCGATAGTGACTGAATGATAACTTAGTCCGCCATTTTGATGCAAGAAAACTTCATCTTCCTCTTCTACTCAGTAGAAATTTGTCACAAAATATGCCATTTTCTATCGATTTCTGCTAGGGTCGCAGCATTTTAAAACGTTTTAAAATCCTTTGACATTTTTTGTGACATACACCAAAGTTGTACGCAACAACAACAACAACACCTATATTTATGGCTAATAACGAAATCACAATTTGTCCACCCGAGTATAGCTGACCTAATCAAGTTGGGTAGAACAATAGACAGGAACAACATATACATAAAATTATTGCGTTCGCAGAACGCAGTTCTAATCCAGACTGAATCGAGATTTTTGGACGGTGGGTCTTGACAAGAGATGCCCCTGCAATCTGCAAGCAATCTGCGGGGGCGAACAAGAATGACATCATTGCCAAGCCAACTCAAGCGGCCATCAGCAAGGAAGACGAAAGTAATTTCTAAATGTCTTAAATGAGCTGCTACAGCCTGGAACTGGCGAAAGTAAAACTGGCGGCGATACAACTACAATGAGTGGACAATTCATCGAGTAAAAGCGGAATTGAATCGACGAAATGTTTCGAAAACAAGACCTGTTTGATCGAGTTGTTGAACACGATGAAATTGGGGTTCTGCCAGAGACCTCTGCTAGCAGGGAAGGTTTTTTTGTTCCAAGGATTGGCGATTGACGTGGATGATCTGCCACCTTACCTCTCAAGAAACGACCTCGACTGGAATTTGTTATATCAGGATAAACAAATGTCTGAGAAATATTTTGCACACCTTTTTACACCACGGATCAGTCATTTCGATTTCGTCACTGAAACAAACAAATATGCCATGCGAAGGAACATACCATGTTGGGTCAGAACATGCCCTGAGGAGCTGAAGGAATTTCTGGGGATTACTGTCTGGATAAAGCTCAAACAATTGCCGATTTCTACAATAATTTGTTCGTTGCTGCTACAACTATTTTCAGAAATTATGTTTTAATATTGTGTTAGTCAAAGCTGATATTTTTTAGGCTTTCCAAGATGCTGTAAATGTGCTTTTAGTGTTCAAAGATCATCATGGACCACATGGCCCTACATATGGTGGTTTAGGTTTAACATACCAAACCTACCAATACTCGAACGCACTCTCTAATCTACGATTACAACTAGTTATAACGCTGAAATTGACAGTACTGCTGGGAGACAGAGTTAGCTGTTATCACTATTACTAGAATATAATATATAGATTTAGCCAAGCCTTAAAGCGGAGCTCCATGGATATTATTTTTTTTAACTGGTATTGAGCAACTTCGCATGGCTTCCTTGCGCCAATATTTTATGTTTAGAGCAGTCAACAGGAAGTGACTGTGGTTCAAAAACCTCAAGACATTAAATTTGCCATTTGTTTCTGTATTTGCTCGGCCCCACTAGCCTTTGTGCTATAAATACTACCGAGGGTAAATAAAGGTTATTATTATTATTAAACATTATAGGAAAACAATACACGAAGTGTTTGACCGTTTAGCCACCTCTTTCAACATGGCATTTATTCTTAAATGGCTTTTTTATTTTTCATCCAACATTTTGCGTTACGTATATGTTTGATGGTTTAATTTAGCCACCCCAACCAACAAAACGTGCACAGCCAGTAAAAAGCAACCAAGTGAACCACATAAAGCCAAAATTTCAGCAATAACACGCAAAAAGTCGTTCTGTGGACTCGCTCTGTGTAGTGTTTCGTTGAACATTATTTGTGCATTTAGCCACCTAATGTTATGTTTGACAACTAATGATGTTGGATGAAAATGTGTGATCGTTTAGCCGCGGCCTTAATCCTTAATTTTACGAGGACTGATTGTGATCATGTGTTAATAAGATAAGGGCAAAAGTTTCTTAATGCTGTTGAGGCACCGAGGTCGAAAAACAGTCGGCCAAGCAGAGAAAAAGTACTCGTTCACTTGCAAACAAAACAACGCACCAAAACAAACAAACAATTCAACTATTTGTGTCGAAAACGAGTATAGATGGTTGTTATTTATATCCATTCAAGAGAATACAAGTTTCATTCCTGAACAAAAGTAACAACGATTAAACCAAATGTTAAGCTTCAATTTATTTAATTTACCTCACTTACTGTGTTGTAGAGGTTTCTACCACTTGAAAATACGTAAGCTTTAGTAGGTAAAAACGTGCATACTCAAAAATTGCAAACGGTTTATCCAAAAAAGAGTTTCTTCCACAGAGTTTGAGCTACTCGTTCATTCCATTAAGGATTTGGTTTGGGTGTCCCACACCTGACTTGAGCCTGCAATCCAATCAAAAGCAAGTACCTGGTAAGTGGTCAACTTCAAAAAACAGCTGACCTCGATGAGGTCTTAACTTGAGCCCGCGATATGGTCACGTGACACTGGTCAGCAGATACCTTGTTTTGACAGGTGTCATTTGGCTGTAAGATGGATGTCCAGTATCAAAGATTTATGCTGTAAACTAGCTGGTCAGCTGGGCCAGGTGGAGTATGGCCGTCATGTTGGATTATTATGATTATTATTAGGATATTCATTAATACTGCTAGCCATGATTACCATGAGAAAAGCAGTTGATGGGTTTCTATAGGTATGGTGCTCTGCTTGGTGGCCCTTTGGTCCGTGGAGCTCCGCTATAATAATGAAAGAAACTACTCATTACAAAAACAGTAACATCAAAAATCTTGACTTCTATAATGTTTCCGATATCAAGATAAGTCACCTAAAGCAAGCTAACACGTCCAAAAGAATTCGTTTTATTTTCCTTCTAAGTCATTTTTTTGTAATGTCAAAGGCATCCCATACCATACAGTTGTTCCAATTTTAGAGAATGAATTTGCTTGAACTGAAATTCTTGAGCTTTGTGTATAGAAGTTGCTCATAGTCCCCATCCAGTTTGTCATATTGTTCACAATCAATTCCTTTTCATAAGATACAGCGAATATCATTTTCATGAACTTCCCCCCGATCCAACATGTGATCCTTTAGCAGTACATGACAGCCCCTCATTCCACATACGCCGTATTTTTCCCTGAGGGGCTTTTGCGTCGTCCAAAGTATTATAAGAGTGAATGTTACAAACATCTTGAAACTGTTTTTGAATGCTCAAGTGTAGTAGTGTATGTCAGATGTGAAACATCAAGTTAGCTATATGCTCAAATAGGAAAACTGTAATGGTGGAATACCGGCATCGATAAACAGGAATGTAAGCTAGTTTTAGGTTTGATTTACACGAAACAATTTGTGTTGTAGGCCTGTCATAAGGTATTGCATGTGAAGTCATACCATGTAAATCGACCTTTAGTAAGGCTTCATATTCTAAATTAATGTCTAATTTACAATAAAGGGATATGTAGGTCAAAGACGTTACATTAAGATTTATCAGACATTCCATTAACACTCACATTTGTAAATTAAGTGTAAATAGAAATAAGTAGAGGAAGAATGAAATGAGAAACGATTGTTTTATCTCTCAAATGATGCTGCTTCAATGTGTAAGATAAGGGAACATACCCTTGTCTGGTTATGGCGGTGTCGTTTTTATTCTGTTGCGGTTAAGATATCCTACTATGTATACATTCCATTGTTTTATCTCTCAACTGAGGCTGCTTCAATGTGCAAGATAAGAGAACATAACCTTGTCTGGTTATGCCAGTGTTGTTGTTTTTTTCTCCATCCATTTTTTGTTCTGTTGCAGTTTAGAAATCCTACTATGTGTACATTCCATTGAAACTCAGTTGTAAATTAACTGCAAATAGAAACAATTGGAGCAAGAATTAAATGAAAAACGAATGTTTTATCTCTCGACTGAGGCTGCTTCAATGTGTAAGATAAGAGAATGTAACCTTGTCTGGTTATGCAGGTGTTGTAACGTGCCCCTCTTATGTCTCAGAACGAATTTGTGACACCTTTGAGCATGGATAGTTAACTGGAAAAAAATGAGACTTGGGACCAGTTTTTTGGGACATCTTCGTGGTATTTTAAAATCAGAATACCTGGAAAAATTAGACATGACTGTCTCGTAAAATATTACACAGAATGAAATGTTTTTGGTTTGACTTTTTGAGTAATTTTCATTGGCGGAATACAGATGCGACATAGACCTCGTCATGCATTCCTGTTTTAGAATACTCAAGAATGTGGGCAGTGGATTTAATTAGTCTATCATAATTCTGTCTATCGAAATTTGTTGGCCCCCACCTTCTAAAGTTATAAAGGGTGCAGGTTTTGCCCTTGCTTTTGTATCTTTCCTTTCTTGCTGCTGCTGCTTCTTTACTTATTTTCCCGGTGTACTCCACAATGACCTTTCCCCTTTATTTTCTCAATCTGCACCTGCTGCATCCATGCATGTATATTTGCGTTTGATGTTAGGAGAAATCATCCTAATCTTGGTGCCCTGTGATACTAAGTGGTGAGATTTTTCGTCCTTCCTGTACCATTTCTGCGCCATTTTAAATTGCATCACTGTGTGCTCAGCCTCGCTCTGTTTATCTATGTGTGGTTTTGTAAAGTTCAACTCAACAGGCGAACTTAACTAATTTGGGTTGACCTGAGCTGTAAAGTGCAGCTCATGTAAAAAAAAAAATTTTTTTCCAAACCGATCAATTTTCAACTGAAATGAACTACGGTAAACAGCCAGACCCTGTGGCGCCAGCGCTTGGCGAGTAAAGAAAGTGCTGTTTGTGTTGTACAATGTATAGCAAGGTCAACCAGTGTTACTGCTCGTCTCTTTAACTCGCGCCCTTTAGTACATTAAAAACGTTCTCGATAGGATTGAAATCACAATGCTTTGGAATAGCAAACAGCGTGGCCCCAACATCTCTTACAGCTTTTCGTGCATTAGAATTGGACAATTGTCTTGTACAAACTAACTGATTTTGGGGATATTTCTTCTCGCAAAATTTGCCACATAGTCCCCATCCAGTTTGTCATATTGTTCACAATCAATTCCTTTTCATAAGATACAGCGAATATCATTTTCATGAACCTCCCCCCGATCCAACATGTGATCCTTTAGCAGTACACGACAGCCCCTCATTTCACGTATGCTGTATTTTTCCCTGAAGGGCTTTTGCGTCGTCCAAAGACTCGTTTTGTGGTAAAAGCTCACCCCATCCAAGTAGAAGCAAATTTCCTTTTTAAACGAATCTTGCCGACAGGGTCTCCTCAAAGTTTGAGCAAATTGAAGCCGCTCAGACCAATCTTTATCACTTAAAATACCTTTTTTCTTACCTTGAAGAAACCATATTCCAGGCGCTTCAACGTTCTTGTAACGGTCCAGTTTGACACATGAAGTCCTAACTCGGCTATAAGTCGGTGACAAGAAAAATTTCCCTCTTGCTCAGGTAGTTTCTTTATGTTTCTTTCAAGAACTCTCTCATGGTGCACATTTATGAGACGAGCCCTTCCACGTGACTTCTTATCACCCCGTTTTGTAGTTTGCTTGAAGTTCAGGTATTGATAAATAGTCGCACATGACATTCCACAAAGACTTCGATTTCTCAAATGGTCAACTGTCCCTCCTGCTGCAAATATTAGGGAGTTTAAGAAACAAGGACGCAGAGGACAGCAAAGAAATGTAGCAAAATGTAAAACGCACGTGCAGAGCCCTTGTTTCTGCTCATTAAACCTATTGTTTTGTGGCGTTCTCGTTGACGTTCCCGTCCTCATTTCTTAAACTTCCTATTGTTCAAATGCTTTTGTTTCAGCGTCGATATTTCCTCTGTAAACCATTTAGTTGCGTGAAAGGAAGAAATCGAATGTGCCCCCTTACTTCACTGCACAAACCATAAAAATACACCACTTCTAGATGATTAGAAGTCCAAAGACTACTGCAAGGTTGACACAATGTAATGTATTTGAGAATAATATTTTGGCTAGCCAAACCAGCCTTCTTTAGGTTTAGATGTTACTAAATTATAAAAATGAAATAACATTATTATATTTTGGAGAATGTCGCAATACACTGTACATAGGAGGGGCGGGAATGACGTTTACATGATGAGGCAAAAAAAAAAAGTTAATGAATGAATTAATTAAATAAAATAACACAAGATTAACCTTTCTAAATTACAATTTATCATGTCTATTTAAACAATGGGGCTCTAAAGTCCCCGTGAAATCTATAAGAAATGACTCTATGGCTTTTCTGATTGAATTACATGAGGAGTGGATTGTTTCAAGTGGGATAAGCAGTTTCGCAGTGGTTAGGATTTTAGAGAAAATGTTAGGAAACAATGGTGGGTGTTTCGATGTCTGACAAAAGCGAGTCAAATACACTCTGTGTTATTCAGATGCCCTGTTTTAATCAACTGCCTGGAATCCAGTTACATGCAGTTTTTTGCTAACTGACATACCGGAAGTATGGCGTAACACCGGAAGTATATCGTAACATCTCCCTTCTTTTTTTTTATAAACTGAACTGTAAAAATAAAAGTAAAATGCCTTTCGTTAACTCTAGCTTGATTTTTTGATAGCTGAATAACAAAAAAATATTGATCTTGATGTCTGTAACAGTGTCCCTAATCAGCAAATATCTCTCATAGTTCTCATAATCAGCAAATATCGTGTTCAATAAACTAACATCATATGGGATAAGCAAATGTCACTAAAATTAAATTGTCTTTTAAACAAGATAGTCTTTGAACCTAGCTGGAGGCTTGACGGTCCTCGAGCTGGTTCTCCTGTCCATACTTGGACCTGGTGTGGCCGGCGTCTGAGGCTGAGTAGTGTCAGCTTCACCTGCAGACTTGGCTTCCTCTGGGATGAGACTTGGTGCAATGCTGGTGGCTTGGTCTGCATCCAACCTTGGTCTGAGGTCTTCCCTGTTCCTGCGGACTGTTTCACTGTCAGTTTGAACCAGATAGGACCTGTCTGACAGTTTCTCGAGGCATTTTCCTGGTTGCCAGGTATTCTTTCGTTGTCCAGCCACTAGGATGTCTTGGCCAATGTCCAGTTCGGGTAGTGTCTTAGCATTCTTGTCGAAGTAACTCTTGGCTTTCTGCCTCCTGAGCTGTAGACTTTCTTGTACTCTGTCAACAACTTCAGGGTATAGCAGGTTGTCACTGGCACAAGTGTCCTTGTTCTTCTCGACATGAGTCTTTGACATGATTCCTTCAGTTGGGGTGTTTCTGTAATCAAGTAGCGCCAGCCAGGGGTCTTTCTTGTCTGCTACGCTTTCTTGAAAAGATTCTTCACAATCTTTACTGCAGATTCGGATTTACCGTTGGATCTTGGGTGGTAGGGTGAACTCCGTAAACTCGTGACTGGTATACTGCGGACCGTTGTCTGTCATTAGGATGTCTGGGATCCCGTGTTGGCTAAACTGTTCTTTGTAGAACTCTATGAGGGCTGTCGATGTGGTTACCTTTAGCTGACTGACTTTGACGTAGTCTGAGTAACTGTCAACAAGGACAATGTATTCCTTGTTGTGAAGTGTGAACAGATCTGATGATAGGCGGCTCCATGGACGATCAGGGATCTTGTGTGACTGCATTGGCTGTTCTTGCTGCTTTGCTTGGAACTCAGCACAAATGGAGCAATTTGTGACAGCCTCCTTGAGCTCAGCATTCATCGAGGGCCAGAATACTAGATCCCTTGCTTTCCGTAGGCAGGCTTCAATACCGAGGTGGCTTGAGTGTATCCTGGATGTTACTTCTGTGCATAGTGTTTTAGGAATTATTAGCCTCTGATTCTTGAACAGTACACTATTGTGTAAGGTCAGTTCATCCCTGTAGGTCCAGAACTCTCTTATGTGTACTGGTACTTCCTCTCTCTCCGTAGGCCATCCCATTAGAATAGTGGTCTTTAGGGTCTGCATTACAGGGTCCTGTTCTGTGGCTTTTTGCAGCTGGGCCAGTCTCTTGCTGCTGATCTTTACTTTATTCAGTGGACCGATGCCTTCAAGCTCTAGTGCAAACACTTGAAACTCTTTATCTGGGGTACCGGAGTCTGACATTGAGGCTCATGACAGGTGATCTGCGATGTACATTTGAGGTCCGGGCTTGTAGGTTACATCCAAGTTGTATCGTTGGAGTCTCAGCATCATTCTTTGTAGGCGACAAGGTGCTTCCAGAAGGGACTTCTTGAAGATAGATTGCAGTGGTTTATGGTCTGACTCGACTGTGACCTTGGCTCTTCTGGTGATGTACTGTGAGAATTTCTGACAACCAAAGACGATGGCCAAACACTCCTTCCCAATCTGTGCGTATGTTCTTTCGGTAGTTGACAGTGTTCGTGAGGCGAATGCGACGGGTTGTCCACTCTGGAGTAGTGTTGCCCCAAGTCCTTTTTCGCTACCATCGCACTGTAGTGTGACTTTTTCGTTTATGTCATAATACTTTAGCACTGGATGGTTGCTTACGAGGTGCTTTACCTCTGTAAAAGCTCTCGTGTAGTGATGACCAGACAAACTGTGCGTTCTTCGTTGTCAAGTCTCTGAGGGGCTGTGAAACTTGCGCGAGCTGTGGTAGGAATTTGGCTAAGTAATTGATTAAGCCGAGTAAACTCATCAATTCTTGTTTGCTTGTGGGCTTTGGCATGTTTTCAATGGCTGTGATCTGGTCTGGGTCAGGTTTTAGACCATCACTGCTGATAACATGTCCCATGAATTTAACTTCCTTTTGACGTAAATTCATCTTCTTGCTGTTTAGCTTTAGACTGACCTCTCTTGCTCTGTTCAGCAACCTCTTTAGATTCTCATCGTGATTTCTGTCAGCTTCCTGCTGAGTTGTTCCGTAGCCAATGACAAGCATGTCATCTTGTAGAACTTCTACTCCTGGAAGGTCAGCGACTTTCTCCTGTAGCTTACATTCAAACTCCTCAGGTGCTGTGTTGATACCAAACGGCATTCGGAGGTATCGGTAGCGACCAAACGGTGTCCAGAAGGTCGTCAACTTGCTGCTTGCTTCATCTAGTGCTATTTGATAGAACCCGTCCTTGGTGTCTAGGGTACTGAACACTTTCGTGTTGTTGAACTTCGGAAGTAGCTCATCAAGTGTTGGCATCTGGTATTTAGGTCTTTTGAGCGCTTTATTTAGGTCTTTAGGGTCAAGGCAAATTCGTATTTTGTTGGGTTTTGCCACAACCACCATGCTGCTGATCCAGTCAGTTGGCTCTGTTTCTTTCTTGATGATACCCTTTCCCTCAAGATCGGCGATTTTTTCTTTCACCTCTTTGCGTATCATTACTGGGACGCGTCATGGAGCGTGCTGAATGGGTGTACATTTATCATCTATGACAAAACTCGCGTTGCCAATGTGTCCTAAGCCTTCAAATACGTCTTTGAACATGCTTAGTATTTCCTCGCGGCTGAGCAGGGTGTTTGTCTCTGCGACACTGTGTGGTGGAGCTATATTCAACTGAATGAGTCCAAGCTTCTGACAAGTTTCTGCAGACAGCAGGGGTTTGTTGTTGGTCTCTATCACTTGAAATACAAGGTCTTCGGTGATTGGTCTGGTTGGGTTGTTGTGGTTTTCCACTGTCAATGACGTGGCTCCGATGGGCTTCATCAACGATCCATCGAACAAATGAAGTTTAACCTTGGAGCTTTGTAAAGGTGGACTTCCGGTCTGCGTGATTCTGGATAAGTCGTAACTCATCACGTTGAAAGTCGCTCCTGTGTCCAGTTGGCACTCTAGTTGCATTCCTAAACGGTTGGAATTGCTTAGAAAGTAGTCTTCCACAGTGGTAGCACTTTCGTTTCGAGCTGTTGTGACCTTTTGCGGCCGGTCGGTTGTCCTTCGCACAGCTTTGTCTTGCCGCCGTTGAGGGGCGTTTTGTTTGGCTTTCTGTGGGTCTTTCCTTGGACGGCATGTACCTCTTTGACTTCTTTAGAAGACGCCTTCATGGACTTCAGTTGAATGTTCGCAATTTTGCTCGAACAGCAAATGTTCACGGCTTTGTTTAGCGTAAGATCCTCTTCCTTGAGTAGACGTAGCTTCGTTTATTGATCGCTAATTCCTAACATGAGTTACTCGCGTATGAGTTCTTCTGTGAGAGTCCCGTATTGACATGACGACGCTAGTTTTCTGATGTGGTTTACGAATTTATCCACGGTTTCTTCGGCGTTTTGTGAACACATGTTGAATACATAGCGCTCATAGACTACATTGCATTTAGGTTTGAAATGTGTTTCGAGTGCTTCGACGCATGTCTTGACATCCTTCCGTTCCTAGTCTGTTAGTTTTAGATTCATAAAAATCTGCATGCATTCTCTCCCCATCACCGATCGTAGCGTTGCTACCCTGATTTTAGGGTCTCGTTGGTCTAAACCTGTAGCAACCTCATAGTCCTCCCATTGTTGTCTGAAGAACGCCCAGTTGGCGGCTTTGTCTCCTTGGCATACCATCGGCGACGGTACGGGAAAATTCAAAGGAAAACTCAATGAAGTTGAGGGTTGTGGTGCCTCTATCGTGTCAGGCATGTTTGTGAAGAGATCAATGATCGGTTACTGCCTTGTGTTGAACTAGTTCTTTACTTCTGACACCATGTTTCGATGTCTGACAAAAGCGAGTCAAATACACTCTGTGTTATTCAGAAGCGCTGTTTTAATCAACTGCCCGGAATCCAGTTACATGCGGTTTTTTGCTAACTGACATATCGGAAGTATGTCGTAACACCGGAAGTATATCGTAACAGTGCGTTTGGATTTAATGTTAGTTTTGTTGACTGGGAGTCTATTTTCATTGAATCTGTCTTTGAAACGTTGCCTAGTTTGACCTATGTATTGTAAATGGCAGGGTGTACATTGTATCATGTATATTGAATTCTTGGTGTTACAGGTTATGTGTGAAGTAATGTTACTGGTTTTGCCTGTGGAATCATATGTATAGTGATTAAGACCGTTAGTAATGTAAGGACAAGTGGTGCAATCTTGTCCACAGCAGAAAGAGCTTGGTGGTAAAATTAGTAGTGTTGGGAGCCGTGACAGCAGGTAGTTTTGCCTTAACAAACAACGTCCTGAAGGTTAGAAGCGCATCTATAAGCGACGAAGGTGGGTGTTTAAACACAACGATTGGAAGAAAGTAATATGTTAAAATGTTTGTGTAACATATTAGAAACGTGAGGAAGTGCTGGGTTATATGTAACGACAAATGGATGCGGTTAATGGAATCGTGACAGTCTGCATAGCATCAGTGCGAGAAATATTAGCAGCTCATAGGAATTACGAGTCAAGGAAAGTGTTATTATACCCTCGTGCGAGGAGAGATATTTTTAATTCATTAATGCAGAGTTTGAATGCATTGTTAGTAGAACACATACAGCGGATGCAAAGAGCTAAGCTAAATGGGATAGATGGTTTAGTGTCTCGAGGATGGCATGATGAACTAAGAAGGTGTTGGTGTTTGTCGGGTTTAGTGTATAGGTGAGTTTGTATAGTGCCATTATGTATAGTTACCATGATGTCGAGAAAAGGGACGTTGGTTAATGAGTGACTACTAGTGAACTTAATAGTGGGATGAATGTTATTTTCAGTCAAAATCATAAAAGTATCATTGAGGAATCTTTACCAAGTATGAGGTTGGAAAGGAGCTTCAGAGAGAGTGTTAATTTCGAAAATGCTGAGAAAGAGGTTAGCAAATGAAGGAGCCATCTTAGTGCCCATAGCAGTACAATGGACCTGAAGATGGTGTTGCTGATTAAATGTGAAGTTATTCACAGTACGTATCATATGTAAAAGGTCACAAAGTGTTTCAGTAGGAATACGTTTGTCAGTAGGAGTGTGAAGGAAATGACGGCAAGCATCAATACCTTCGTTGTTGGGATGTTGGTGTACAATGATGAAACATCGAGAGTATGTATGTATGGCATTACTAGGTAAAGTACCAATGTCTGAGAGTTTGTTAAGAAAGTCAGTAGTGTCTTTAATGTCTGAATCCAAGGAAGAAACGAGTGGGTTAATGTGGTAATCAACAAATTGCAAGATGCATTCTGTAGAGTGGCTGATAGATGAAACTATGGACATCCCGGGTTGCCGGTCTTGTGTATTTTAGGAAAAAAAGTAAAAGCGTCCAGGTTTATAATCAGTTTGTATAAGGTATTGTTTTGTCTTTTTATCAATGTAGCTGTCTTTGAGCATGCATTGAATGGAAGTAGTAACTCACTGTTCAATTTTGTTAGTTATGTCTTCATCTTGTTTCCAGTAAAATTTAACGTCGTTAAGCTGTCGATTGCATTTGTCGATATACCAGGTCTTATCCATCAATACTGTCCCAGAGCCTTTGTTGACCGGTTTGATAACAGTCTTGTCGTTTCTTGAGGTCACGTAATGCTTGTCGTTCGTGTGAAGTTAAGTAAGTTGTCAGTTATATGATTGAGATTAAAGGTGGAAATGTCATGTGTGATAGCATCTATGTATGCGTTTATTGCTGAGTCTCTGTTAGTGGGAGGTGTCCATGAACTTTTGTTGTGAAATGCGTTAGTTTGGTTACGGCTAGATGGATCATTATAATCATGAAAATATTCAGTAAGTGTCAAGCATCAGATAAAGTCATTAATGTCAGCTGATAATTCTGACCAATTAATACGTCTGGGTGTAGGGCAAAAGGTTATACCACGAGCAAGAAGTGGAGTTTGTGACAGATTAATGACAGAGGTTGCGTCAAGTCTGATGGCTGTGTGGATGTTACAGTACGTGGTTTGCGTTTACTGCGATTACGGGTACATGTACGTGTGGGACTTTGTGTATTACTCTCTTGTGGAGTTTGTGACAGATTAATGACAGAGGTTGCGTCAAGTCTGATGGCTGTGTGGATGTTACAGTACGTGGTTTGCGTTTACTGCGATTACGGGTACATGTACGTGTGGGACTTTGTGTATTACTCTTAAGAGAGGTGTTAAGGTTATCACAACTTATGGTGACTCTGGAATTAGTGTCATTTGAGATATGAGACTTGTCAGCACATCTGTGAGCGAGTAGTGATTTAATAATGAACTTCATATTAAATGACTGTTGCTCTCATAGACTGTATTGTTGTCTACCAGCCAAACTCTTGTGCTCATTGAACAGATGTTAATTTCAGTCAATTTAAAAGGATTGCATTATTAGCAGTATTTCTCACCTAGTAATCTCTGGAAGTCTTGTGCATCCTTTTCGTGTTCTTCATTTAAGTCAATGTTAAGGGAGGAAAAATCGTTGATAACTGGTTTTGGAAAAAAACCCAATTAAAGACAGCCTTTGTCAACATTACTTTTTCAACAATGAGTGCAGTGCTTTTGCTGGCTGACTGAGACCACATAGCGTCAGGCATGTCCACTTTATGGCTTTCTTTGCACTTAAGGCATTGTTTGAGTTTTGTGTAGTCGTAACAGTGGGTTTTTTGAAAAAGAATACAATCGTTTGGGCAAGTGTGGTAGCGTGTGGTAGGCAGCAAATAAGGTTTAATGAAATTGTATGTTTCATCGTACGAAGATTATGTACTTATTGACTGAGTGGAGGGCCGGACGGGAAAATATTTGGCTCGAGGTCATGGCTTACAGAAATTAGTGCAGCGAGGTCCATGTGCCATGACCAAGAGCCAAATATTTTCCCGTCTGGCCCAACCTAACTAAGTCAATAAGCATTTGATCATATGACCAACGCGCTTTTCCTTTCATTCCTTCCTTTCTTGTTTTTTTCTTTCTTTCTTTCGGTCAGCATTTGTTTGTTTCGTGCTCATTTTCAAAGGGCCAATGATATCGCCATTCATTTGGGAAGCCAGTAAAGTGTATTTAAACAGTACAAACTGCAAAGTACAGGATATTTCAATGTTTTTTGAGCGGAATAATCTACAATCGAAAGTTCTCATTTTCACTAAATCAAGAAGTCAAAAAGTTTAACAGTACAATACATGAAAGCCAATCTTTGTGATGCACTGCGAACGCCGATTACAAAGAAGTGAAGAAAATTTGTTAATCTTCATCTGAAGATTCAATAACATGACGGCGGCGTTTGTTCGGGAGCAAAATGTGTGAAGGTTGCTTTGATCCAGAGGCTTCAAAAAGGACAAAATTCTGGATGTTTATTACACCAATGCTTGCTCCTGAAAATATCCCAGGTGTCTGGTTGGACTTTTGAACGGTTCTGCCACTTGACTGGTTTGGATTTGGTTTCGGCTCTGAGTTTTCTTTCCCACTCAGTATTTTAGACATCTGACGCTGTTGTTGATGAGATGCTATGGCATAGCTATCCAGACTTTTGAGGCTCTTGTGGCCACTTAGCTGGGCCACACTTGTGGGACACACCGGAATCAAGAAACGTTTTGATGCAGGTTTTTTGGACTGAATGGTTAGTGTATTTACCGCTCCCTGACAATGTCAAGTCCTTCGTATCGCTCAAAAGAAACTTTCCAATTTTGTTTTTCCCCATTGGGCTGTTCAAGGACCAAATTTGATCTTCTGGTTTATTGCTGGTGACAAACAGCGGTGATTTGGCCGCTGTTGGTCGCCTGTTAACGAATTCTTTGAAGCAAGACAATGGACATTTCCAGTCACCTGTCTAGTATGCTTTCGGACGGAAAGATCTTTGGTGCTCATTTTCTTCACCGTGACGGGTTTCCCTTTCCCTTTCGGTGCTCCATTCCAGGTACTCAAGGGCACTTTGTGTTTGCAACCTTGAGACTACCAGTGCTGGTTCTTCTCGTTTTTCTTCGAGTTTCCCATTACCAGGAAGCAAAGCAATTAAAGGAAGAGGAGGAATTTTCATAATAACTGTACATTTAGGAGGCCAAACACGTGGAGCACTTGGAGCACCTGTCTGCCATGATAGCTAAACCCAGACTCCTTGTCATGAGAAGTTCTTCGAAGATGGGCGTAACTGAGTACTAGTCATGGCTGCAGCTATCAAACAAATGCGTAAAATAGGTGACCTCTACAATGCCTTCTGAATTCTTTGACAGCATGCTACTCACGTGCCAGTTCATGCCCAGTTAAGCGAACCATGCCTTTTGTTCGTCTCGATGTTGCAACTGCACAAATTCCATCGTGCAATCCGTGACAATGACGATGGAATCATCTTTAAGGTTAGGGCATTTTGCTAGCCATTCTCCTGATTCCCAGAGTGGAGTATGTGCACCTTCCATGCAAAAATAAGTTCCTTTGCTTGATGAAGATCATGCCAAAAATAAAATCGTCAGACTGTTCAGCACTGTACATATTTTTGGAAAGAGCCACGATCTTCTGCTCTAGGGACTGTATTGTTTCCTTTAGGCTTTCAGATTCGCTGCCCTTTGCTACAATGGAGGACAAAAATCCTTGGAACGGGTATAGAAAACCTTCCTTCCACATCCTTAACTTATCAAATAATGAGATGTAGCATAATATGCACTTCTTAATCCACGTGGATACAGAGAATGGCCCTCCCCTCCCCCTCCAAACAATGTGGGGATGAAGTGTACAGGGCTGCACAAACTACAACATTTCTTTGGGGCGAGGGGGAAAGGGGAAGAAATTAAGGCAGATCTTGTTAATTGTCCTAAGAGTTTTGTCCCCCATTGTAAGTGTTCCTGTGGGTAGGATTCTTGAAAATCTGTGTTGTTTTGGTTGCTGAAGGCATACCATCTGCAATTATCAGGACACAAACTTGATTCACCACGGCAATTTACACGATAGGTTTGCCTTTAAGTACCTCTTTCCATTCTTCAATCATGTTTGGATATCGCTACACCACATCTTGTCAGCTCCAAAGTGTTGCTCAAGTTCATAGACTATGCTCATGAGTCGCTGGTAACCTTCCCCATCTGCTGTTGTGTTTCCGAAGCCTTGAAGCGGTTTTGTGATGCCGCCCTCACTTCCAAGACTTAATACAACGTAGCACGGCTAAGTGGCTCAAAATTGTCATCTTTGCAGAAGCGTAAATACTGTGCGATCATAGTTGACCTTGTCACTCTACGAATAATATTTGGCATACTTAAATGCTCCCCATTGTCTAGCTTCAGTCTACGAGTGCCATGCGCTACATCCTGATAAAAATTAGGTTGATTTACAAATGTTAGAAAGTGATCCAACTTCGTCATGTCAATCCTTCTCCTGTTAAAACATTTCTTTTCCACTGGTAAACCAGGACCAATGCTTTGAGCATGCTCCCTAGCTCGTTTGACTTGGTGATCACTTAAACTCTCAAAAGGCTCTTGTAACTTCTTCAGCCTCTCATTAGGATACTGATATGCGTAAATGCTTAAAATCTGAGTTTTCAGATTTCTTGTGGGCGCATTGTTGCAGGCAGTGATCATCGCAATAACATCGCCTGGAATTTCCTCCTTAGGTGTGTCAATGGGTTGCCTATGTAAGATCTGAAACAGTTTTCTGCACTGTCAGACGCAATGACATGGCACACTAAATGACACGCTTCTGTTGCTCTGTTGATGCAGTTTTTGGATTTCCTTGGATGAATGCGTCATCCCAGTTCCCACTGAGCTGAACATCAGAGGCTTTACCTTGTGCTCTGTACTTGCCTTGGAAAGTGTTTGCATAGCAAAATTTTAACTTCTAATAGCTTCTTCAGATGTTTCTCCCTCCTCGCTATCCAAGGAACCATAACTTCGTCCTCGAAAAACTCCAGGAGTCTGTGAGGGGTCCCTCTCTTGACTATCTGAATGCACTGGATCAGGAGAAATTAATTCACTAAAAGTGCCATGTGTAGGCTTCGCTTCCTTTCTGGTGTATCAAAAACATAAATAATTGAGTGTGAATATACGAAAATTATACTGAACTGCGGGAAAGAGATGATGATCATCTTGAGCAGTTGTGAAAAAAGCCTGGAAACCCATAATCTGCGATACCTGTGCAGTGGTCTACTGACAAGCTAAGCTAAGAGCACAGTTGGTAGCTAGAGCACTTTGCTGATATCACAGAGGTCGTGGGTTTGAATCCCGTATAAGGCTGAATCTTGTCATTCTTCTTTTTGCAACTGCTCAATTTTATCTTGATTTTCTCTGCCTAATTCATCACATCTATTTCAATCTTGCCCCACTCCCTCCCTGGAGGGAGGAATAAAAAAGAATTCTTTCTCATTTAAAGGTGATTTACAAGGAGGGCACAAAGCGTTTCTCTTTATGGATTACACAAGAAAATTGTAACATATAAAATTTAAAATGAATTGTGCACTGGTCAAACTGAACCAAAAGAAAAGGTTTCAGTGGTTGTCTCTGGTTTATCTAAAATGGATTTGTTTTACTTCAGTGCATGACTGTTTTTTGATCGATAATACCGTGTTTAATTTCCGATGTAGTTAGCACACCAGCTGACAAACAGTCAAAACATCTTATGAAAAACATTTTTCTGAAACCTGGAAAGTAGCGGCACATTGTTTTTTTTTGCTCACCCATCCCTACGAGTAGAAGTGTTTCAGTTTTGGAGAGAGCAGTCTCATCGGAATTTCAGGAATGCAGCTGTTCAGATTCTTTTTTGCCGGAAAGGAATTGAACCAGATCAACTGGCTTTGTTTCCTCGAAACTAGTGCTCAAGGAAATTTAAGATTATTTGCACGCTTTGGAATGCAAGTATTCACAGAACATGTGGAAACCTTTCCATTAATTCTGTCTCGCTCTGTAGCTTTTTTTTTGGTTGCTGCACAAGCTTTGATGTCCGATCTGGCTTATCGCATAGCTATAGTTATATTTCATGCTGGAGTCGGTTTTGACAACATTAATTGGGGAAATAACCAATATAATAGTGTTTGATGGCTTTCTTCAGAAATCTTTTTCAATCTGATTGACGTTGAGAACTCAGAGCTGGAAAATAAAACTCTTGCCAAAACCAGTCAGCATTACGGCCAAAACGTCCTCCCTCCTAGTAAGCCATTAACAGCTTCTTTCTGATGTCGTTTGAGATCAAATCTAAATTCAGAATTGATTTAAAGCTTAGAAAACGCATCTTGAAAAACGTCCACAGACGATGCCATCTTGTTTCATGTCCTGGTTGCCCTGGTTTTTGTCACCAACATTCAACCTGTCATTTTTAACCAATTGGATAGCTGCGTTTGCGGGTGAACGCAGTATTAAAAAACCAGTACCCTGAGTGCAGGCTCACTTTTTCCGCCCCATTCCCCATTCCTTTTGCTGGCTCGCTCGTGTGTGTAAGAATTATTTAGTAGTAATCCTGCATGCAGGCTAATTCTGGCTGTAATATGGTAGTATGATTACAAATGGTGCAAACAAGGGTCACTCTTTTGTTGGAAAATTCTAATGTTAGCACCGTTAAAGAGACATTAATTCAATCTATTCCAGCAATCATATCAATATACTCTAAAAAATAGGTTTTGTGAAGGCTTAGTCTGCTGCCAATACAAGCATAAGGAGAACAATGTATATGTTGCAGGTAATAATTGAAATCAGTTAAAAAGAATTTTTTCTTTTTTTAACACTTTATTGCAACAATACAATACAATTACAAGCATTAAATTGGAAAAAAATAAACAAAAACCCACTACATTTACGTCACAAATTGTACTAAATTTGGCAGATAGTATTTGCAATACTGATAAACATATTACATAGTAAAAAAAAAGAAAAGGAAAAAAAAGGTTCAAAATTTCACTTGTAATTTAGATTGAAAATTAATCCCCTTTGTCTCCTATACCTAATTATTCATGATTAAAAACTAAATTAAGGCTAGGAGACAAAAGAATTGAGTTTCAACCTAGCTTAAAATTTTTTGTCTGAATTTAATTTACTATGTGGCTGCACATTTTTTTTGAGTGGCTATCTCATGTGGTGGATACATGCAGGTCATACGTTTTTGCTTGTGGGCCTTACTTAATATGCTTGCCAACCTGCCATTATTATATAACTTAGTTACTGTTTGATACAATGTAGCCATGCAGTATATTATTGAACACAGATTTATTCAGTTTTCTCAACTTCATGTTCTTTTGGTAGGACAATCACGTCGAAGTTTGATAGTCTTCGAACTAAAAATAGTCTTTTCTTGAAGAGATTTTTAACTAAAGGCAGTTAAAAAAAATGCAGACATTTTTTTTTGACAGTGGTATGAATGACAAGCTTGCCAATAGGTCTTGAGTCACTTGCTGCAGCAAGTAACATCACATACGTGATTATTCAAATGATGTGGCTGGGCGGCACAATTGCCCTACATTGTGGGTCTTGACCCATTCTTGACCCATAACCCTAACCCCCCCCCCCTGAACAATATAATTAAGCCCTCCCTCCAAAAGTGTGAACTACACTCCTAGCAGCCCTGTTAGAATGTGTTGTGAGCTGGCAAATTTGCCTCCGGTAGTAAATTATTTACCACTTACTTCACACTATGACTTCACTGTAAGTGCTCCAGCAGGCAAGGTTTCCTGTTAGTTTCTGCGCACTACTCCAGCTATACTGCCCACCACTACAAAACATTTTGACAGGGCTGAGTCCTAGGTGACTTAGCCTGACCCAAAAATATGTCACTTTGCCAATGAAATAAACCTGCAGTAGTCAAGTCACCCCCAAAAATACATCAAGACTCCATCATGGGTATACAGCCCAAAGCAGATCTTAAACAGTACAGGTACTGCACTTTAAAAGACAAATGTAAATAAAAAATTGTTTACCATCAGTTCGTTCAGTGTGGTCTCCCCTTCAATGGTTTTCTCTGACAACGGAACTTCATCATCATCATCATCATCATCATCATCATCATCATCATCATCATCATCATCATCATCATCATCAGTGAATACATATCTAGGGAAAAAAAAAGTATTTGTAACAACTGCTTTGGTCGGCACCGGCATCAATTGGGTTAACATTAGATTAGTACTTAAAAGTATATTTATGTAAAATTATACTCAGCAATACGGTGATTTAGGTATAAGAGAACAAGAGTTAACAATTTACCATCTTTACCACTGGCATCCTTTGGCTCTAAGTATGTGGCTTTTGCAAGTTTGTTTGTGTTTTCCTCGTCTTTGTATAAAATTACATCCTCTCTGTTAAATCCAAATGAAAAAATAAAACATGAGGCACAAATGGAAGACAAATTAAAATCCAAAAGACAAGTATAAATAACTATTGTTACTGCTCTATCTACATGCAACTGAAATTTCTGAGCGACAGCTGACTAAAACAATCCCTGTATGTGTCCATAAACCAAATGGGCTTTTTTCAGTTGCTGTCGACCAAGGTAATAGTTTACACCCAAGTAGATTAGTCAATCTCTTAGTCATTATTCTACAAAACTATTATGTCTAGTCAAGGTCCAAATCGTTCAAATGCATGAATCACTGGTAAGTGCTTACACAGTGAAAGCTGCTTTTCTTCATTAGGAAACTTGTTTCCCAGTTTCACTGTCCCCATCGTTCCATACTGGCACAGAGATTTTATAGGCCTAAAGGAGCTCTTCAGTTGAAACGAACTTTCCTTAGGAGCCTTCTCAGTACGAGAAGAAATTAACTTTTGCATTAGCAGCAACAAGCTATTTGCATGGTTGCAATGGCACACAAATTGACCAAATTTCCTTTTGTGTGTTGCTGGCATCTTCTAAATCATTCTAACTAATCATGAAAAACAAATGCACCTGTACGTGCTGCATCCATGCATGTATATTTGCATTCGACGTTGGGGAACGCATCGTAACTTGGTGATGTTTGATACTGGTGCCCCTGTGTGATTTTTCGTCGTACCTGTACCATTTCTGTACCATCTTGAATTGTGTCATTATTGTGTGTTCACCCTCGCTCTGTTTATTTACATGTGGTTTAGTGAAGTTCGACTGTTGACTCAACAGACGAACTTAATAATTGGGTTGACCTGAACTGTAAAGTACAGCTCATGTAAAGTATGGTTTTTCACACAGGCTTTACAGGCCGAAAATATATTTTTCAAACCGATCGATTGTTAACTGAAATGAACTACCTTAAACAGTCAGACCCCGTGGCGCCAGCGCATGACTATTAAAGAAAGTTCTGTTTCTTGTACATGTACAACGTACAGCAAAGTCAACCAGTCTTACTGCTTATCTCTTTAACTCCCGCCCTTTACTATTGAAATTGCCACTATGCTTAAAACTGCCGACTGGTGAGCTCAGTGGTAGAGCACCGGACTACCGTGTGGGAGGTCGCGGGTTCTAACCCTGGCTGGAACAACACTCGTGGTCTTTAAATAATTGAGGAGAAAGTGCTGCCATTGTAATTACATCTGCAAACGGTTAGACTTCCTAGTCTTCTCGGACAAGGACGAAATACCGTAGGCCATGTCTCACAGCTCTCTCTCTCTCTCTCTGATTTGTTCTTGTGGGACGTTAAAGAACCCACACCACTGTTCGAAAAGAGAAGGGGACGTAGACCCCAGTGGTGTGGTCAACCTTCATGGGTTGTAGGAATGGGTGGGTTGGGGGCGGGGGGGCACCTTGCATGGGACCTAGGAGTCCCGTTCATGCCCTACTGGGTAGGCCTGTACCCAGTAAAAGCTACAGAAAAATGAATAGGAAACAGCGTGGCGCCAATATCTCTTACAGCTTTTCATGCCTTTGCATAGTTTAAAATGGCACAATTTACAAACAAATAACGTAGACTCATTTTGGTGAAATTTCTTCTCACAAAATTGACCACATAATCGCCATCCACTTTGTCATATTTGCAAAGAATTACTCCCTTTTAATAAGATATAGCGACTATTATTTTCACGACCCTTCCCCCCCTCCCCCCCGATCCAACATGTGATCCTTCAGTAGTAAACAAAAGGCCCTCATTCTGCTTACGCCGTCTTTTTCCCTGAGGGGTTTTTGCATTGTCCAGAGCTCACCCCATCCACGTGGAAGCAAATTTCCTTTTTAAACAAATCTTGCTGGAAAGATCTCTTTAAAGTTCGAGCAAATTGGAGCCGCTCAGACAGATGTTTATCAGTTAAAATACATTTTTTCGTGCCTCAAAGAAACCATATCCTAGGCACTTCAACATTCTAGTAATGGTCCAGTTTGACGCATGAAGTACTAACTCGGCTGTAAGATGGTGACAACAAAAATTTCCCTCTTGCTTGCGTAGTTTATGTTTCTTTCAAGAACTCTTTCATGGCGCTCATTTATGAGACGAGGCCTTCCACGCAACTTCTTATCACCCCATTTTGTAATTTGCTTGAAGTTCAGGCATTGATAAATAGCGGCATGCGACATTCCATAAACACTTACGATTTCTCAAATGGTGAACTGTCCTTCCTGCCGCAAATATCGTACAAACGCTTTCAGTGCACTTTTTCCAATGCTTCCTGATCAGCTCGAACACTGAAACGTCTGCTGTTCTCATTAGTACAGCTTGAACTTTCTAAAGAAGTTTTCTGCAGCCATTAGTTAGTTTCCACTTCAAGAAAACGAAGTTTAATCTTGTACATAAATCAGACAACCAGTTGCAAAATACTTGTGACACTACAGTAAATTCCGACTGAGAAGAGGTCACCCTCCCCTCCCCTTATCAATGTTTGTAGGGCCAAATGGGGCCATGAAGAAAATGTGGTCCAATGACATTGATTATAGGAGGGGGAGGAGGGGAGTCTGGCCTGCCATGTAACTGTCAAGGTGACGTTTTAGGAGAAAAGTGAGTTTTATATTGTAAGTGTCTCAACATTTTGCAACTGGTTGTAGCTTGAAAATGTATAATGTATACTTAGTTTCAAATGTCATTCTATGTTCTATGTTTAGAGTCCCCAAGTATTAAATAAGTTTTAAAAATTAATTGTAAATTGAAATTTGAAGTGACACAACATTTATCTGTGATAGATATAAAACTCACCTCGATTGGAGGAACAGGTGGAGGGTTAAGTGTCATGACCCTCTGAACAATTTTATCATAAGACGGCCACCAAACTGGAATCTTGGGTGGCACTGATGCGAGCAGTTGAACCTTATTACAGAGTACCCTCCCTGGCCATCAATCAGGCATCGCTCCACAAGTAATCCCTACATGTGGCCATTAGCCAAAAGGGTATTTTTCAGTTGCTGGCGACAAAGGTAAAAGTTTACACCCTACTAGGTCACTCAAGATCTTAGTTGTTATTCTACAAAAATATTTTATGTCCATTCAAGGTACAAATCAATCAAATGCGTGAATCACTGGTACATGCTTACACAATGAAAGCTGCTTTCCTTCATTAGGAAACTTCTTTCCAGGTTTCACTGTCCCAGTCAGTCCACATTGGCACAGAGGTTTTATAGGCCTAAGAGAGCTCTTCAGTTGAAATGAAGTTTTCTTAGGTGCCTTCTGAGTACAAGACGAAATTAAGTTGCATGGTTGCACTGGCCTCAATGTCTTCACAAATAGGCTTTTATTGGAATTTTAATAATTTATAAAACAGCTTTTGCACCTTTTTTAATTAAAATTTAGCATGTCTTGTCATAGGATAATTGCAGACACTTTTTCCTTTTGTTTGTTGCTGGCATCTTCAAAATCACCCCAGCTAATTACAAAAAACAAATTAAAGGTCTAGCCTTATCATAGCTTTATCAATGCCTTTGAAGGAAAAAACAAGTAATTTTTACCCATGGGCTTACTCTTCCAGTTCGTCACAATTTAACTGTAATCTAACTAGTTGAAATCTGGTTGATGAAGAAGAGTAAAGCCAAAAGTAATTTTTTTCTTATAATTACGTTATAGGTGAATTCTGTCAAGATGTCAGGAAGAACCCATAGTTCAGCCTGGTAGACTATTTACTCTAACCTAGCCAAGTAGGATTCCTCACATATTAAGTTGGCAGTCATGAATTAATTCAAACCATGGGTTCATTGTCATATGTTTCCTGAGTTGACATTTAACCTTATTGTAGCAATGTCTTTTCTTTCGGGGAAAAAAGGCACATTTTAGGTATGATTTCAGTCTTGCAGTTAACCAAAAATTAATAGTAGCATAACTATGTGAATGATATATGAAATAAATCATACATGAACTGCGGAAATGAAATCAAATGAAGAATGATCCTCGCAGTTGTGAACGCAATTTATGCAATTGCAAAAAGAAGCCTGAAAAAAATTCAGGACTTCAACAGGGTTTCAACCCATGACCTCGCGATTACCGGTGCGATGCTCTAACCAACTGAGCTATGAACTGAGCTATGAACTGCGGAAATGAAATCAAATGAAGAATGATCCTCGCAGTTGTGAACGCAATTTAAAAAAAATTTATGCAATTGCGAAAAGAAGCCTGAAAAAAAAAATTCAGGACTTCAACGGGATTTGAACTTGTAACAGTTGTAACAGTCTTGTAACAGTTAAATCTTGTAACAGTTAAATCTGATCGATCTACTAAGGTGAACCCTTGGGTAAAATGTTGTGTGTTTAGTTGATAGAGACTAGATCCCTAGCTTTAATTGTTTGGTTTTGATTGCCCTCTTGCAAAAATTTGCCAGACATGCTTTGTGATCTTTGTATTAGTTGTCCTAATAAAAAGAAGACTAAATATTTTAAAGTTTAACTGCTGTTTATCATTTTGCGTGCCTGACTTATTTCAGACGAATTTGCACATACTGTACTTTAAAATCTGATCTAGCAAGACTACAAGACTTGATGTCAGGGTCAGATAATGTAACATTTATAAGCTATTAGCGACTGTGAGCAGTAGCACTACTACACCATAAATTACAGGGGTATAAATCTCGCTTGCCTTTGAGTTTTTGGATGGTGTTTTATCATGTTTGATTCCCATTAGTTTTTTTTTTTTAAACTTCCGGTGGCCTGTATGATGGTCGTTTATTTGGTGGTTTCTGTTGTTTTGTTCCACGCATGGGAAACAAGTGAAAATTCAAACTTATACAAACCAAAAAATAGTCGCCCTTTTGTAAACCATAAAGTGAGTTAAGGGAAGTTCCTTCTTTAAGTATCCGAATCTAGTTTGTATCGTGGGTACATACAGAAATGAGGCCAAATCTGCAATTCCACTGCTTGTCGCAGTGACTTCACAATGACTTTACCAAGCTCTTCTGGAACGAAAAAGCTGAAGCCATGAAATCACTGCTGGTTATCGGGAGTCAATGAAACTGCAATGAAACCCATTCAATATGATGTCTTACAATATGGGTTACAGATGAGTTGGGAATGCGATATAATCTCTTACAGCACACTGTTACATGCCCAGGTTTTTTTTTAAAGTCATGTCTTGTGTAATTCCTCCAGGAATACTCCTCTGGGTTCTTTTGAAGATACTGACCCTTACGTTTCGACCTTTTTCAAAATTCTGCACCAGTCCTTTTTGATATTTGAGTTTTAATCTGTCTTCAAGGTTCATGCATGGTGATATTTACAGCATCCTGTCATAACAAGCACAGGTGTATTTTTCAGGTACATGTAGTCTTATTACTGGAATTTCAAATGACCAGTTACATTTTTTCCAAGACTTTTTTGAAGAATGGCATATGGGCGTGCCCATCACTCACAAACTTAGTTCATGAGCTCTTCCCACCAAGGCGCGTGAGATTCCAAGATGGTTCTCCTCCCCTCCTAGAAGCTTTGTTTCTGCGGTGCTGAGAACCTGAACCTCGTACTTGCTACACTTGCTAAATCCGAAACTGTCGCTTTACTAGATCAACTCATTTGTTACAACGGGGTGAATGTTGACGAAGTTGAGGCGCTTTTTTCTCAAGAGGTTTGATTACCCTTGTAGATACTTGGATATGATCCCAAGGTTTGCATGATCTCTAATGCTGTCATGAACAATTTGTATCAGACATGGAATCATCTTCTCATTGACCAGCCCTGGCTCGGCTGTGCTCAACTAGAGGACTTTGCTGCAGCAATTTACAATAAGGGAGCAGCCTTAGCAAACTGCTGGGGCTTCGTTGATGGAACTGTAAGGCCAGTAACCCGGCCAGCGAAAAACCAAAGGTGCCTGTATAATGGCCATAAAAAATTGCATGCAATAAAATTTCAATCTGTGGGAGCCCCTAATGGACTTGTTGCTAATCTATTCGGTCCTGTAGAGGGCAAGAGCCATGATAGTCACATGCTAGCTCGATCTGGAGATTTAAATCAACTGGAGCAGTTTTCATTTGACACTAATGGGAACCATTATGCATTTATGGAGACCCCGCCTACCCCCTTCGGGTGCATCTTCAATGTCGTTTTCGTGGAGTCAGGCTTACTCCTGCATAAGATGCATGGAACAAATCGAAGAGTGAAGTTCGAGTCTCAGTGGAGTGGATCTTTGGGGATCTTGTCAACTTTTTCAAGTTTGTGAATGATGTACGAAATAAATCATACATGAAATGCGGAAATGAAATCAAATGAAGAATGATCCTAGCAGTTGGGATTGCAATTTATGCAATTGCGAAAAGAAGCCTGAAAAAAATTCAGGACTTCAACGGGGTTTGAACCCGTGACCTCGCGATTACCGGTGCAATGCTCTAACCAACTGAGCTATGAAGCCACTGAAGTTGGGAGCAGGTCAATTGTGGGTTCATATGTTCCCGTGAAAGAAATGGTGTGAATGATGTATGAAATAAATCATACATGAACTGCGGAAATGAAATCAAATGAAGAATGATCCTCGCAGTTGTGAATGCAATTTATGCAATTGCGAAAAGAAGCCTGAAAAAAATTCAGGACTTCAACAGGGTTTGAACCCGTGACCTCGCGATTACCGGTGCGATGCTCTAACCAACTGAGCTATGAAGCCACTGACATTGGGAGCAGGTCAATTGTGGGTTCATATGTTCCCGTTAAAGAAATGAGTGTGAATGATGTACGAAATAAGTCATACATGAACTGCGGAAATGAAATCAAATGAAGAGCAATTTATGCAATTGCAAAAAGAAGCCTGAAAAAAATTCAGGACTTCAACAGGGTTTCAACCCATGACCTCGCGATTACCGGTGCGATGCTCTAACCAACTGAGCTATGAAGCCACTGACGTTGGGAGCAGGTCAATTGTGGGTTCATATGTACCCGTGAAAGAAATGAGTGTGAATGATGTATGAAATAAATCATACATGAACTGCGGAAATGAAATCAAACGAAGAATGATCCTCGCAGTTGTGAACGCCAATTGCAAAAAGAAGCCTGAAAAAAATTCAGGACTTCAACGGGGTTTGAACCCGTGACCCGTGATCGCGGTGCGATGCTCTAACCAACTGAGCTATGAAGCCACTGACGTTGGGAGCAGGTCAATTGTGGGTTCATATGTTCCCGTGAAAGAAATGAGTGTGAATGATATATGAAATGAATCATATATGAACTGCGGAAATGAAATCAAATGAAGAATGATCCTCGCAGTTGTGAACGCAATTTATGCAATTGCGAAAAGAAGCCTGAAAAAAAATTCAGGACTTCAACGGGGTTTGAACCCGTGACCTCGCGATTACCGGTGCGATGCTCTAACCAACTGAGCTATGAAGCCACTGACGTTGGGAGCAGGTCAATTGTGGGTTCATATGTTCCCGGGAAAGAAATGAGTGTGAATGATGTACGAAATAAATCATACATGAACTGCGGAAATGAAATCAAATGAAGAGCAATTTATGCAATTGCGAAAAGAAGCCTGAAAAAAATTCAGGACTTCAACAGGGTTTGAACCCTTGACCTCACGATTACCAGTGCGATGCTCTAACCAACTGAGCTATGAAGCCACTAACGTTGGGAGCAGGTCAATTGTGGGTTCATATGTTCAAAAATGCTAATGCTGAAAAATGCTAATGAGTGGCTGCAGCCAACATCGCCGAAAAACCAGCTTGATATCTGGCCATTCCAGGCCAGCCTGGCCTGGCCGAGGCCGGCCACTGGCCATTTTATGGCCTTCAGCTGTTTTGGAGGCTGCCCTTCCTGGAGCAAGCTCAGTGAACTAGGGAAAGTAACTGGCCAAAACCCTTGGGTTAGAAATGAAAACACATTTAGCCTCAGTCACATCAATTGTACTTTTTATTGCTAAAGTGCTTCTTACGACTCACTATATTTGAAAATTCTGGGAACCAGCTTAAACCAATCTTCTGAAGTTTTACAAGGACTCTCAAGGTTTTGATTTAGTTGAAAGAAGTCAAAGTGTGTGAAGTATTTACCCGTGTATAAGTCAACCCCCATTTTGGAGCCAAAAAATAAGTTTTTCTTATTTCTGGGTAAGAATTTTCTTGAAAAACTAACCTTAATATCTCTTAGAATTTTCTTTCAGGTACTATGGTTACACCAAAAAAATACAGCAAGCTTGGACGTACAGTTTATTATTGCGTGTTCGCGAGCGTTTAAGCTTGTTTTAGCGACACGTGTATAAGCAGCATTTTTCATAATTTTTTTAGATAAGCTTACAAAATCAAACATACTAATCTTTAAAGGAGCTACTTCACGTACTGCGCATGCTCGGATTCTGACGATCATCTTGAAAAGGGTTGCCCAACCTTTTAAAGTCTGTCGAGCGGCCCAGTATTCCAAGTTCATCTTAATATATCTGAGACATCCTTGAGCAGTTTGCCCGGCTATGTATTCGTAACCAATGTATAGCCCTTCTACTAGGTTTATACAGGAAAGGGCATTATACCAGCTGTCAAAATAATGTACGTATAACAACTTACGTGTAAAAATTATTAGTAAACTAAATACATATGTTGGTTGAACCTTTACCCTTGCCTGCAATGAACATGCCAAACAAAACCAATAATAGTAGTGGTCTGTCTTTTTTGAAAGGGTGATGTATGGTGTACAAGAGGCCTTGCAGGATCTTGATGAAGATCTCATTGACAGTGAGAGTGAGAGTGGCAATTCGGAAGTATCTGAGATTGGGTAAGTTCAGTGATTCAGGTAGTTTCTGAGAAGTTAAATTACCTCATTTTGGGGTACTTTTCTGTTTATGAAAAGTAGACTTATACACTAGTAATAAGATTTACATGTATGTTGCAATATACAGTGTAATAATTATTATTAAATTTAATATGTTGTCATTATTTTTATTGCGGTGAGTGTGTATAAACACAACATACTTATTACTAAAATACATAAGTACACTGGCCACATTGTGATGGCGGGTTAAAGCTCGATAATATCTTATGGTATAAGACCTGACATTTTGCGTGTAACTTTCTCTTCAGTGTGGGTTTGTCAACCATTATATGATGTGATTTCAAGATGATATACCAAAATGTGCAACTAACTGATATATGAATTATAATATTACAATCTTGTGTTTGGCCATGATCACCTTGTTGCTCTCCATTACTGAGTTTTTTTTTTAGGTAACTATCCGATCTAGAACACGGATGCTTGTGGGTTCAAATCCCCGCTGGGGCTCAGATTTTTTCTGTGTCCTCTTAAGGTTGATTCTTTACTTCTCCCTTTATTTGCTTTATAACCACAATAGTGAGCTATTTATTGTTAATCTTTTCATGAAGAAAAATAATGAAACTAAAAATACTGATCTGGGTCAAAAAATATTTTTATACTATCTGACATAGGTCTGACATAGAGGAAGAGATGAGTGAGGAGGATGATTATAGTGAGTCAAGAAATGAAAAGCCTGTGGATAGCACAGTTCCACCTGCATTGCCCACACCTCCTGTTTCCAACCTGTCTACCTTGCCTGTATCTACTGTGCCCATAACCACTGTGTCTGCGACTACTGTGCCTGCAAGTACCGTGCCTGGGACCACTGTGCATGTGAACACTGTGCCTGTGAGTACTGTGCCTACAACTACCGTGCCAGTACAATACCGCAAGCTTGGCAGGCTAGAAGAACAGGCCCACCTGGAGGAAGAAATATCACTGGTTAAGGAAACCAAAGTGATTTGTTCATTAGATATTCTCCTGGAATTATTCACATGCTGCCGCCATCCAGGCTGTGCAAATGAAGCAAGTTTTAAACATCACACAATAGGCCCAACTTTGATTGTCAACTGGAATTGCCCATCTGGTCACCAAGGGAGATTTTCATCATCCAAAGATGTCAATGCTATGTATGCTAACAATCTTCAAGTAGCTGCTGCAATCCTGCTACCAGGGAACAGTTTTTTCAAAATTGAAAAAATGGCAAGATTTATGGGTCTGTCCTTTTCAGATGCCACATTCTTCAGGATGCAGCGATTATACCTAATACCTGTTGTAAATGAGTGGTGGTCGTGGCAGAGAGAGCAAATTCACAAAGAATTTTTTGATAAAGAAGTTATTGTCTGTGGCGATGGCCAATGTGACTCGCCTGGCCATACAGCTAAAAATTTATGCTATTTTCTTATGGAGTTGGTCAGTGGTTACATCCTGGAGGTTGAGGTGAATGACAAACGCCATGTAAATTTGGTATCAGTGAATGCCCTGCATAGTGCCCTTCAGCGACTGAGAGGAATATTGAATGTAGTTGAAATTGTTACTGATGCCTCTTCAACAATAAAAAAGTTGATTGGTCAGATACTGCAAGCAATAATTAAACAGGTGTATCAATATTGCTTTACTGATACACTTGAATTTTGTTCATTATTTTAGTCTTTTTTACTCTGTATTCATGCATAAAAAAAGAAAGAAAAGCGCATGAACTTCTTGCCTTATACTTCATGGTATAACTTGCATTGCCTCCAACATTGACTACTGGTAATTTCCATTTTAACCAGAAATGAACAAATTTTTTGTTTGGTTTTTCTTGTAGCTGATGAGTTTCAAGGAGTATTCCACAGTTTGGATGTTTGGCATAAGTCAAAGAGTAGAAGGAAGTGCCTGGCAAAGGTAATATCATTCCCCACAAAAACAGTACTTCATATGACTCAATCGTCAGATCTTCTAAAATCAGAAGAACAGGATTTTACTGTAGCTTCTAAAACAAATATAAGTAGAAATTATTGATGGTTAGCAAAACAGTTAACTCTATGATAGTTTAACAAAAAAGGAAACAAAAGCTAGGAAAGAACACTTATTACTTGCTGCGGACTTAATCCATTTAGGTTGGGAAATTGAAAGACATGGACAAGATAAAGGCATGGGCACATGACATAATCCTACACTTTTGGCACTGTGCAAGCACTTGTAGACCTACTGCATCAACCAGTGATGACGAAGCAGTTGAAATCATGAAGGTCTGTACATGTAGCATTTCCTACCTAAATGTATACACCTATTTCAATTGTGGTTGCTCCCATGGATCATGCATCATTCTTCTCTGAAGCAACCTTAATTGAAATAGGTGTATACATAAACATTTTGCCCATTCACACCTATTGATATATACTTATCACATGCACTTACAGTAAATTGTTAACCATTAAGATTTCGGAGAATCTCAAACATGAAGGTTCTTTTTTTTATTAGAATACATGGATTGGACTTTTACATCATGTTTGTGACGAACATGACTGGGTTGGAGGCAGATGCGCTCATGATGAGTTAGAAGACCATACACTCCCATGGTTTGACCGCAGGGATAAAGACTTTGAAGCACTTCAAAAGATTATTCTGGAACCTCAACTCCTTGCAAGTTTCAAATCTTATGTCAGATTCAGGTAAACTGAAGTGAAATGGACAGTGTTTGATGTAGAATCCAGTAATGTCAGTGATGTATTAGGAAAGTAATGTTGATTCATTCGATACAAGATGGAGCCTTCTTATCAATGTTACTGACAAAGAAATTGATAAAAATATGGTGAATATTCAGTTAACAAAAGAAACTCGGATGAAGACCACTGGTTTTGTTATGTGAAACTTGGAAATATTGTTGACCCAAGTTGACAAGAAAATAGGAAATAACTATCTGCAAAAGTCATTTTTAATCAAATTATCTGGTTATCAGCCGCATTTGCATGTTGCTTTGGATTTATTTTTTTGGAGAAATTAATGATGAATTTAATGGACCTTATTGTTTATTTGCTCTAGGCATACAGGAAGTATTGAGTGTGCAAACAATCTTACCCTGGCATATGCATCAAAAAGATGTTCATACAGGTTTGCTACACTTATGATGCGAACTTCTTTCTAAATAAATGATGCCATTCTACATTCAATAATTCTTTTGGCACATTCATTCAATTTGCAGTGATAAGTACATTCCTGTTGGTTCAAACATTTGGGACATTAATGACAATATCATCCTGAACCGATGAAAATACAGGATATTTCGGAGACAGTTTAGTGATGTTACAGAATGTTAAAAAAAAAAAAACAAGCGAGGAAAAACCAATAATGTAAATGCACAGTTCTGCTCATGAAACATGTTAATTTTGACTGCTTATGTATTGCCCATAATATACTAAAACCTGTCAAAGTAATAATTTATTGTAATTTCAAAGACTGACGGAACAATGCTGTGTTATTGTTTTAGTT
>JAEMWC010000172.1:227500-272500 GCA_016490735.1 Pachyseris speciosa | reverse complement strand
AAAGGACCCTAACTGAAGTTTCAACGTTGTTCTCGGACAGTATCATTGAACTGATTTCAACTTTGTGGCCAATGTATCCCACATTAGCAGTTGTCACTTTCTGCCATCAATCTCATCAGCAAACAAGGGCGACGTCATGTAGAGCATTGAGTCCCGTTTCAGTAGACTCACGCAGGTTTCGGGATATATGGCCAACATCATGACCTGTAAGCATAATGTGATTTTATCTTTTGGCCGGCATTAGCTAGCTATTTAGACGTGCCACTGCATGGGACAAGGAGCGTTGTCAATCATAGGACTTAAGCCAAACAAATAAGATCATATCAAATAACATGGTTATAGGAGAGATCAGTTAATCGCTTGGTCCTTCTCACCTTCATTCCCATCGTTTTCACATCCGAACACAGATGTCCTGTATTGTAAAGGAAATTTCCCGCCCCCTCCCCATGCTTCGACCTTCTTTGCAGGCCTTGTTGCTTTTACTTCCTGGGCTCTTCGCTGACATTTAACCCCACCTTTGCTTAAGAGATTGCCTGTTGTTTATTATATCAATGTTCTTCTACTGATTTCACTTACTTGAAAAAGTTTGCAATTGTTCGCGATTTTCGCAAAAATAGCAGTCTCCATTGGAGGCCTCTCAACCTCCTCCTTTTCTGATTGTCACTGACTTGATGAATTTTTCAATGTTTCCAATTTTTCTCAAATTTTGCAATTTCCGCAAAAACCCCAGTTTTTGTTGGGGCCATTCCACTTCCTCTTGTACAGCTTTTCGCTAACTCTACGAAGTTTCATAATGTTGCAATTTTTCAATGTTCGCAATTTGCGCAAAAATCACAGTTTTACATGTAGTTGGGGCCCTCTCAACCTCCTATTCTACTGTTTTTTCACAGCCTTGAAATATTTTTCCAATTTTTGCAAATTTTGCAATTTTTCCAGTTTTTCGCAAATTTTCCAATTTTTGCAGCTGCGTGCATATCTGGATTTGCTTGGCTTCACTGCTGTAATTGTGTCCTAATCTTGTAACTTGTAAGGAAAGCAGTGATTGGCCACCACTTTCCTTTCACCAAGCAGGAGGCATACAGATCCAAAGTGCCCAGGGGGTGCAGCAAACATGTGGTGATCCTCCTTTCCTCAGAAAGTTATGCAGTGTTAAAATTTTTATTACTACCACTTCCACAGTTGATGGAGGGAGAAGGATGTTTCCGAGAAATCTCCATCTGTTTGCTTAAAAGGCCAATAAGGTTCTCATATAATCATCTAGCCCTTGAATACCTGTGAATAGGATGACATTAACATAAAGGAGCAGATTAAAGGAGCTATTCCTAACAACTGATATAATTACATTCCTTTATTATTTCTTGCTCTTGCATCCGAATATGAATGGTGAAACATTCATAATATTTCAAAGTATACAGAAAAAAGATCCTCGGAGACCCAGGGGCAGAGAGTCGAGTTGGGACAAAGATTCAGGACGAGCGAAAGTTTACAAGACGGATGGGAGAGCCCCTGGGAGCATTTCTTTATCGGACTAGTGGCATCATGGGATAGCTGTGGACCCAGGTCTTCTCGGAAATGTCACGCAATGACATAACAGTGTGAATAGCAATCGCTTTGAGAACTTCGCAGCAATTTTGCCCTCTTGAATGCTCGGTGACCCCCATTTTCTTCCGTAGATCACTTCCTTTCCTGATTTTGTCCATTTTAACAAAAAAATCTGTACGTGAAGTTTTCTTTCTTAGACTAATATGTATCGTTTTGCAAGGTCTATTTCACCTCGGAAAAAGATATCAGCGGCAAAAGTTTATTTAGTTATATTAGTTATTTTGAATTGAGTGCGTTTACCTGATCTTAATTTCATTAATGTAGCTTTCTTTATTGCTGACAGTGGTAAGCTAAGATCCATTACAACTTCACGCCGCTTTAAGTGTGTCTTTCTGAAATGGCTTATACCGCTGGATGTTGTAGCTTGAAGGCTCAGTTTATTCCTTTGGGCATTGCCTTCGGTAGTACCGAAAGCGTCTCGAATAATTTTGGTTTTATTTGGTTTGAAAAAGGTGGGATATTTTGGATGGAGACCTCAAAGAGACTTCAAAAGACTGGAACAATACTGCAATTAAGGGACCATGTGTGAACTGACTTGTGAATGTATCCTTTTGTTCGCGACGTGTGAAAGATTATGAAGTAATCACCGCAGACATTTTATAGATGTGGCTTCTTTGCAATGTATTTTCAAGTTTTGTAAGCTTAAGCTTGTGTATTTTTGAATACAGATCATATTGAGAGCTTTAAAAAGAGATCTTGAACGAGTTGTTTTGGTCACAGAACGCGTTAGAATTTTTTTTCCTAGAGCGGCGGCCATGATTAATTTATGCGTGAACACGTTCCGATGCGTGGTGAATGCCCAGGCCACGTAATGGATTTGAACTTTTCCTTTGACCACAACATTCGAGGAGAGATTTAATTTAGGATTCTTTTCTTTTTGAGGCCGACTGAGTGTTCGATTCAAAGCCGCCGTCAAGTTTTACTCGGAGCAGTGTCGTGTTTCATGTTATCTGTTCCTCCCAGAATATATATGTATTTGATGACTTTTTCTTTCTTTGCTCAATAAAGAAATTAAATAAAAATTCTTGATTTGTATTTTTTTTTTATAACTCAGTGAGTTAATTTTGCTCCATGCAGCCACGTTAATTCCGACAATCGCGGCGTGTAACTTGTTAAGTTTCTATTTTAAGATAAACAATCAATTGAGGCTTTTTATCGTGTATATCGTCTAACAACTGAAATAAAACGCATTTGTTTTGTTTAAGAAGATTTCAGGCCAAGTACATCGGTCAAAAGAGTCATCCATCGTCAAACGGCTCTCAAGGCATTACTATGATTTACGTAATTCTCCGGACTCTTTTAGTAAACACGGATGTTGTTTTGATCAAACAAGCTTCGCGAGCAAAAAAACCGCAATTTTTGTCCGGTTGTCATGTCAACTGTCTAGAATTGACCAATTGCCGTGTCTTGTCACGTCCCCTGACGCTCGTCACGCTCGATGCACGTAATCTTCCCGATTATTTGCTTGCCTTGTTCCATCAGTCGAAAAGATTTTACGCAGAGAATGTTAAAGCAAAGGCAACGGAAACGAAATAAGGTAAAAAAAACATCAACAAATAAAAATGTTTGACGCCAAAGTCGCATTGCCACACGCAACAAGTTTTGTAACTGCTGCTTTGTACCAAGGTAAATAATACTCCGCGGTCATGAATTCAATTCGCGTGCGCTCCCGTGTTTACTTTGAAAAAGGAAACCCTCCCTCTCTCGAGCAAAATTTTGACTCAGAAGAGTTAAAAAGGCGATTATGTAGAATCTTCGATCTTTACTCTAAAATTTCCAAGGCTGTTTACGGCCTTCAAGAAATTGTTCACTCGAACGCGATTTTCGCTGGGAGCGTAAATATTGACCGATTTGTCCGGTTGTTCTGTGGTAATTGACGAAAACCTCCCTTCGATATCTGGTTCAAGTTTGAAATTGACAAGAATGGTGGCACCAGCTGTGGCACACATGCTATTAATTTAAAATCAATCAAGCAGATATCATCTTAGTCCCTTGGGTTTTATTTCTTCTCTGTTAATAAAAGAAAAATATCTCACCTACATCAAAGAGCTTGCGCTCTTTGGAAACATGCCGTGTTGTCGGCAGAACATCGTTGTGAATAAGTGATGAGTAAGAACAATAGCGTGAATATATGAATGCTCAATGACCCCAGAATTTGGGGTACACACTTAAAGCGGCGTGAAGTTGTCATGCATCTTAAAAAGAACGCAAGCTTCTAAAAATGCACGTTATCTCGAAAACGAGCACAGTGACCTTTTTGGCAAAAGTAGATCATTACCTTTCTGCATGGCAAGTTTAAAAGAAATCTGTGCGTGGGAACATTTTGGGCGCAAACATCCTTAAGCACTGGGGTCATATGGTCTCTCCGACTGCTTCCTGTGATTAAATGAGCTGCAATGTTTTGAACCCGTTGTAGTTTTTTGTGCTCAACAGTAGTGTGACACAGGACTTTTTCAATGACATTTAATACACAAAAGACCTAAAGAAAATTACAGAATTACAAATGAATACGAGGCTAGTGTACAAAATAAAGCTTAAGACTAGAACAAGGAACAGGAGACATGGAGGCTGCACTGGTTCCAAAGTAAAAGACTAAGAGGACAAACGTACACGGACCTAGCATTGTCATGAAGACAGAAAGTAAACAACTAAACCAAAATAATGGCGAGATGATGCGAACGACAAAACAAAATATGCTTACCCCGGCGGCTGATAACCTACGAACTAAAGAAAATACAAAGCGTATAAGCTGAGAGATAACTTATAAAGACGAAAGAAACGACAGACAACTAGTTGGAAGGAAACCTACAAAATCACGGCATGAGTTTACAATCAAATGAAACTGCATAAAATGGTATGAAACGAGAAATATCCACGGAAAAGCTAGATTAATGAAAAGAGTAACAACTTAACAGAAAGATTATAAGGCGATTATGAAATGATGGATCACTTGGAGAAATCAAACAGGAAAAAAGCTACCAGAAAAATAACTCACAATTGTGTTCTGATGCATGTGCTAGTTTTTCCTACCCCAGAGCGCACGCGCGGCTCAAAGGCCCACAGGGTACCCATGATGCGTAAGAAACGCACTCTCACATGCTTCCCTGCTTAAGGTTGGAGTCCTCGACAACCTCCAAACGAGACACAAACAAAACTTAAAACAAATATGCCTAATCTTCCAAGAACAACAACTTTAACGAGATTCTCTTATAGCCGAGCATTGCTAGCTAAGAGCTGGGCTATAAGAAGATTTGACTGTGCCAAAGAGTTCAATATCTCCGGATGTGTCACTGTTGTGGCGGCTGCTGCGGTCATGTCCTCTCTGAGTACTGGTCTTGGCAAATGGTAAGGATTAGAGTGTTGTCCAGCACCTTCTCGGGTTGAGCGCCTAACTGGTGGGTTGGTTTCTGCTGGTCTCACCACTGGAACTCCAAATTCGCCTTCTTCACTGATACTAGATTGCAGACCTTTTGGCTCTCCCGGATCAGCTGCGCAACTGATGGGCAGCTCAGCAACCACGTTGTCTGTGGAAACAGCGTTATTCTGACACACCTCAGATTGTGACTGTGAAAGGGCTTCAGGCAGCACTTCCTGATCATCATCACCGTCATGAGCATTGACATTCAGTACCAAAATAGCGGCACCGCCTTGTCGCCTTGATATCATCAGTTCAATGTCCTCCTCCTCATCACTGCTTGCCTTGGCCTCTAGCGGCACATTACTTCTTGTTGGGGCTCCGTCACGGTCACATACACTACTGGAGCTTGTGGGACCCTCTTGGCATTCTACATCTTCGGCCAACTGTGTTACATGAAGGATATCGTTCCTGTGGATGGTCCTGGACTCGTTCCCTTCTGTCGATGCCTCCAGGGGTACCACAAGATATGTGTTCCCAGTGGGAAGTCGCTTCGTCACCTTGTACGGAGTTGCATCCCACACGTGCTGCATCTTGTTACGACCCTGGACACAATTCTGGAGAAAGACTCGGGCACCTACAGGTATGCTTGTATCAGTTGCTTTGACGTTGTGCCTGGTCTGGCGCCGCAAAGCCTCTTTCTCTGTCCTTGCTGAAGCAAGTTTGAAAGCTTGGTCTAGACGCTCCTGGTGCTCTGCAATCCATTCCGTGCACTCCTCAGCTTGACCTGATGATCCCAAAAGATGATCCATAGGAAGCATTGGCTCCCGGCCAAAGAACAGATAGTATGGCGAATAACCGGTGGTTGAGTGTGGGGTGCAATTGTATGCAAACACAAGTTCTGGGAGAAATTCCGGCCACTTGCGTTTCCTTTCCGGGGGCAAGGTACGTAGACGGTCATGCATGGTTCTGTTAAAACGTTCGCACTGGCCATTGCCCTCTGGATGATAGGGAGCAGTTCGACTCTTGGTGATGTCAAATCTTGCAGACCTCCTGAATGACCTTGCTCTCGAAATTCTGCCCTTGATCGCTGTGGATCCTCTTAGGTACACCAAACCTCACAAACCATTCTTTCACCAACACCCGTGCTACAGTGGTTGCCTTTTGGTCCTTTGTGGGAATAGCCTGGGTGAATTTCGTGAAAACATCGGTAAGGACTAGGACATTCTCTATGCCACCGCTACTTTTCTCAAGTACAGTAAAATCAATCGCCAAGATCTCCAAGGGTCTACTAGCTGTCAAGGAACCCATGGTTGGATGAAGCTTCTTCCCTGCTTTGGCCAGAGTACACCGCTCGCACTTCCGACAGTAGTCAGCAACCTCACTCGCTAGTCCGGGCCAGTAACATTGACTTCTTGCAAGCAATGTAGTCTTCTCCACAGCTTGATGGCCCATATCATCGTGAACCGATCTCAACACCTTACACTTCAGGGAATCGGGAAGTAACATCTGCCAGGTATCTCGACCGTTGACCTGAACAACACGATACAGGACGCCATCCTCTTCTTTTATGCATTTCCACTCTCTCAGCAGTTTGGGTCCAGATTTTGCTTCTTTCATCAGCTGACGAAGAGTTGGGGGGTGCTTTTTTTCCCAGTAGTGCCACAGCCTACCAACTGTCTTATCGCCTTTCTGTATGATAGCCATATCTCCCCGGGAAATGGATGGGAAGGTTGATGTAGCCTTGGGTGCAACAGCTGGTGACCTGGTACGTGACTCGTGAAGCAACTCACTTCCCATGGCTTCTTCAATACATACTCTGATACATCCAGGCACAAGGGCAAAGGAAGGGCGTCGCTGGTCATTTCCTCCAATCGTGCCTCTGACGGTTCTTCCCCATGGGACACTTTCCTGCTGAGAGCATCTGCATTCTTGTTGCTTCATCCAGAGCGGTACTTGATGGTGAAGGTAAACTGTGCAAGCTCTGCAGCCCAACGTGTCTTGGTTGCTCCCAGTTTAGCTGTAGACTGCAAGTAGCTGAGTGGATTGTTGTCAGTATAGACAACAAAATCAGTCCCTAAGAGCAAGTCACGATACTTCTGTGTCACAGCCCAATACAGAGCGAGCAGTTCCAGCTTCATACTAGAGTAATTCGTCATGTTACGCTCACTAGGCTTCAGGGCTCTACTTGCATATCCCAACACCACTAGGCTGCCTTCTTGTTGTTGGGAAAGGACCGCTCCAAGGCCATTAAAGCTTGCATCGGTTTCCAAAATGAACCCACGGGAGAAGTCTGGGAACCCCAATACTGGCGCCTCTGTAAGCATCCGCTTCAGCTTCGTAAACGCAACTTCACAGGAGGAATCCCACTTCTCTCTGACACTTCCATCGCTCTTGGGAGATGGTCCTCTTCTACCCTTCTTCCCTCTCTTCGTACATTCCTGTCCCTGGAGTAGACGCTGAAGAGGTCCAGCAATATCTGCATATCCCTTTAAGAATCTTCTATAGTAACCCGACAGACCTAGGAACCCACGAAGGTCTCGTACTGTCTGTGGTCTTGGCCACTCAGTTACTGCACGCACCTTCTCGGGATCAGGAGAGGTCCCCTCATGTGATACCACGTGACCCAGATAGTGGACCCTCTTACGGAATAGCTGACACTTCTCAGGCTTCACATTCAGGTTGAGGTTTGACAACCGGGACAACACTGTTTCCAATCTCCATAGTGTCTCTTCGAACGTGCTACCAAACACTAGGATATCATCAAGGTACACCAACTTGAAACCATGTGCGAGGTCAAGGCTACAGAAATACTTGGCTCCTTTAAGTACATCAAGGGCTTCGTCAATACGAGGTAATGGATAGGCATCCTTGTGTGTCTTGGCATTTAGGAGGCGGTAGTCAACACACAGTCTCAGCTTTTTGTCTTTCTTTTTAACGAGGACTACAGGGGATGCATAGGGACTGGAAGACTCCCTGATAATGCCTTGCTCTAGCGACTTTTGTATGTAGTCCCTCACCTCCTGCCACTGATGCGGGGGTACTCACCGGTGTGGAACTTTAACTGGTTTGTCATCTGTGGTGACTATTTTGTGCTTCACCAGGTCACAGAATCCCAGGTCATCCTCGTCTTTACTGAAAGTACCCTGGTATCTCCCGATGACCTGTTGCAGCTGTTCTTGTTGGGTTTCTGTCAGACCGCCTACATCCATTCTGCTCAGAAGGTCATCAAGCGCACCGTCCTGCATCACAGTATCACCAACCCCCACTTCACGTACAGACACATGACTCTCATCCACAGATACAAACTTGAAGGATGGCTCCATGTCAAAAGGGGATACAGTGGCAAGTGGTATCCTTGGGTTCAAGTAGACATCCTTCTCACTGAAATTAGCCACCTGGACAGGTACTCGTCCTTTTCCACCAATGGTAACCACTGCTGCCCCAACTGTTACTCCACAGGGAAGTTCGGCTAGGTTTGCTTCCATTCTCTCAACCAGGGCATCGTACGGGAAGTTTGTTGCTGGTTTGACAGATCCCTCCAACACTCTGATGCTACGGGCCGGGACAAGGGTTGGGCCAGACCCTATCAAGCGTACCTGTCCCCCGCTTTTAACAGTCTCTGCTACAGCTTCCTGGCTGAGTACCAGTGGCCGATACATCTGCACTGCATAGAGGAGGGTGACCTCACTTTCCTTAGCCAACTTTGACAAATTCGATTCTGCAAAGTTCTCTCCATACTTTGAAACTAAACATTTGCGCACGTCCCTTAGCACATTGGATCCAAGAACACCTGGCACTCTTTTCTTCCGTTCTTGAATCGGAGTAGAAACTGGATCTTTAACTATCAAGAATCCAAGTCTGTTAAACGTATGGGATAGAGCAGTCAACTGGAGTTCCACATAACCGACGTAGGGGATTTCCAGTCCCTGGGAAGCAGAGATCTTGATGTAGGATGTCACATCAACTACCTAACTACCTTGAGCCAAGAACTCCTTGTAGAAACTTTCAGTGACAGTCGACACTTCAGCACCAGTGTCAATCAGACATTCAACATCCACACCTCCCAGCCTAACTTTAACTTCTGGGCAGTCTCCTACAGCGTTCTCAATGATTGAGCCTCCATCTGCTAAATGCTCACCCACTGCATGGCTCACTGCAGTGGGCCCAGTTAGTTTAAATTCTTCCCCTGAGTTTCCAGCTGGGAGGCAGGGGTTGCGGCTCCAGTGTTCCTAGCCCTCTCAGGACAATCTCTCTTAAGGTGACCTAAGGAACCACACACCCAACACCTGCGTTGCCCACCACCACGGGGGGGACATTCCCACTACTTAGAACCGACACTAGGGACACAATTTGCTTCTGTTGTGCTGCAATTTGCTCATTCTGCTTCTTCAAAATGCTGTGAATGCCCTGGGCTGTTGCATTCTCCTGAACCACTGTAGTTTGCTTCGTACTGGGTTTACTCATCAGCTTCATAACCCGATCATGCACATCAAAATGTGAAAGCTCAGGGTGTTCTGAATTCAAGCGCCTTAACTCGGTTCTTAGGCCTTCTTCATGCACAGCTTCAGCCAGGCGGTTCTTAAGCTGTGAGTCCCTTCCTGGCTTAAATGAACTGTTCAGCTGGACTATACGATCGAACAACTGTACTAGGTGCAATGAGCATGACACAAGATCCTCCCCTTCCGTTTGCCGGTAAGAAAAAAACTGTTGCTGCAGCTGGGGCAAGCTATCCCCGTCCCCGAAAACTCTGAGAAGCACCGCAAATATGTGCTCAGGGTTACCTTTGACTTCATCTCCCCTTCCCAGGATCTCTCGTCTAGCCTCTCCCGCGAGGTGCTCTAGTAAAAAGAGGGCAGTTTGCTCCTTTGTCAATCCCTTACTCTCACAAATTGCCTTAGCATCCTCGATCCATTCTTCAACTGAAAGTTCAGTCCCTCTCACAGGCTTCCCCTTGAACCTCTCTAGCTTTCGTGATGGGGTGACATAAACTAGATGCTCTTTCTCCCCGCCTGGGCCCTTCCCCTGTTCACAAACATCCTTAGTCTGCTTAAGCAACTGTTTTAGTTCACCCTCCACTGCTTCCACGCTTACAGCAGTCTTTTGGGCTTCTTCCTCCTTTTTAGCAAGTGCCAATTTCAATCCCTCGATCTCTCCCTTCAGAGCCGCTAATTCCTCAGCACTCATTGTATAAAAAATTAATACTCGCAGTCTGTCAACATCCCACCGCCAGGGCCTTGATCTTTGTATTTTATCCTGCTGATCACGCCAGATGTGACACAGGACTTTTTCAATGACATTTAATACACAAAAGACCTAAAGAAAATTACAGAATTACAAATGAATACGAGGCTAGAGTACAAAATAAAGCTTAAGACTAGAACAAGGAACAGGAGACATGGAGGCTGCACTGGTTCCAAAGTAAAAGACTAAGAGGACAAACGTACACGGACCTAGCATTGTCATGAAGACAGAAAGTAAACAACTAAACCAAAATAATGGCGAGATGATGCGAACGACAAAACAACAAAATATGCTTACCCCGGCGGCTGATAACCTACGAACTAAAGAAAATACAAAGCGTGTAAGCTGAGAGATAACTTATAAAGACGAAAGAAATGACAGACAACTAGTTGGAAGGAAACCTACAAAATCACGGCATGAGTTTACAATCAAATAAAACTGCATAAAATGGTATGAAACGAGAAATATCCACGGAAAAGCTAGATTAATGAAAAGAGTAACAACTTAACAGAAAGATTATAAGGCGATTATGAAATGATGGATCACTTGGAGAAATCAAACAGGAAAAAAGCTACCAGAAAAATAACTCACAATTGTGTTCTGATGCATGTGCTGGTTTTTCCTACCCCAGAGCGCACGCGCGGCTCAAAGGCCCACAGGGTACCCATGATGTGTAAGAAACGCACTCACAGTAGGAAGTCCATAGCGAATACTATTACAGTAATCGATCCGGGAAATCACTAAAGCATTTACAATACGTTTAAGATTACTTTGGGACATGTACTTTCTGATTCGACTTATTGATCTTATTGCAGAAATAGCTTTTTTGCAAGTATCATTAACACGCTGTCTTAAGTTAAGTTCCTTGTCCAGTATAACACCTAAGTCCCTTACTTTATCAGACAGTTCAATTGTCGTGTTACCAAACAAAAATTGAGAGGACAGGGTTTCCAACAAAGCGAGAGGTAAATTGGATAACTTCAGTTTTTTCCAGGGTTACAAAGCAACATGTTTTGCGTGTTCCAGTTTATAATGGTATTGACACAATTCTGCAGAATAGCTGATGCTGAGGATTGATCGTTGGGTCTTATGGCAATATAAAGTTGTGAGTCATCAGCATAGAACATGGAGTTGAGGTTATTCACAGCAACTATATCTTGGAGAGGCGCAACATTTAAACTGAAGAGAAGCGGCCCAAGGATTGCCCCTTGGGGAACACCAAAATCTACAGGGTGAGGATGACAGATTGCGTGTGCCCACTTAAGGAGGATGAAAACCACTGTAGCACAGTATCGGAGAAACCAAAATAGAATACAAGCCTGGATATGAAAATTTCATGATCTAACGTGTCGAAGGCAGCCGAGAAATCTAACATAACCAGGACAACATCTTCACGATGATCTAGGGACGTCAAGATGTCATCCAGAACAGGCAATAATGTGGTTTCCGTGGAGTGGTGCTTACGATACGCAGACTGCAAAGGTGGAATAAGCTTGTTAGTTTCCAAACAAAGATTCATGTGAGCCACCACAGCTTTTTCGATGACTTTAGATAGGAAGGGAATGTTCGTTATAGGCCTATCGTTCTTCTGGTTCTCCCAATCAAGATCTTGTTTTTTCAAAAGTGGACGCATAAGGGAATGTTTGAGACAAGTTGGAAACACACCTGTCGACATGGTTATCGAGGGTCTTTCGGCACAAAAGACATTTACACTACGTGAGCAGGAACTGAAAACATGGTTCCTTAGTTAACTGGAAGCATTCTCTCGTGTTTTAAAATTGTCAAGGAAAAGGGCGGTGACAGCAAGAACCCATTCCAAAATTGGTGTGGTCTCATGGAGGAAATCAAGTCTTTTCCTGGTGTACCACTGGCTTAGCAATCACAGCAACTACAACTGTATCATGCAAAAGTGGAATTTAAAAATTGTTATATTATGGATACACTTTAGCGTTTATAAAAACAAGAGTGCATACAAGACACTAAACATCCTGCATCAACTTGTAAACAACTTCATCTGAAACTTTGCAACCTAAACATTGCAGCACAGTCAACATAATGTAAATGTTTCCAGCAAGTTTCTGCAAAAGCCCACTCTAAAACATGTTTTTAAAACTTTTAAAAATTAACTTTTTAGCTGAGCTCAGCACCACTGTGGTAAAAGAGTTCATGGAAAGCTTGTGTAAGTTACCATGCATCTTGCATGTACACCTATGTACAGTACAACGCAATTAGCAATTACACAACTGCAAGGTAATCTGCATATTTTTATGCACACCTTGGGAAGAAAAGCATATTGGCCAACAGATACCAGTCAAAAATAAGAAATCCAAAACATTGCAATTTATCACAGTGGAACTGTACACTTTCTCTAAGGCCTTTTCGTGGTCTCTCTCGAAGATAGTCGATTGCGAGGTTCGATTCGTTAGCAAAAAATTAAACCGCCGAGCTGCATGCTTCTTGCCTGATCGGCAAACTTGTCTGGTCTGTGCAATAGAAATTTGCTTGATTGAACACCTAGATTGAACACCTTTCATATTGATTGAACACCTTTCATAATATAGAAATTTCATCGCTCCGAAGAGTTTCAGGAGCAGCCCACTGCCCATAAGTAAACCAGAGAAAAAAGCCCAAACCAAACAACAATGATCCTAACCAGAGAAAGAGACCGAGTTACATGCTGTTCTTCACGTGAAGTTTATGATGCCTGTAGTCGATGATTCTTCAACTTGATTTTTCTAGTTCCTTACAAGTGATTGTTGCTTGAATTTAATTTTAGTTTGGATTTCTGGGTTTTGTTGGTCCCTTGCCACCAAAATGTTCCTCGTAGGATAAATCTGAGGAACGAACGAACGAACGAGACTAGTGGAACCTCAAAAAATACGGTCGACAGCAGATTGACCGCTTACTTGTTGGTGTAAGGAGTCACGAAAGGAGCGTGATATATAAGCTGATCGCTGATTGGGCAGAAAAAGATTCCCTGCCAGAAATTTTCCGCCCAATCACGAAGCTGGATTTCAATAGCTTCTAGAACAAGTCTAAAAAAAGAAATGTTCCCAGGGGCTCCCCCAACTGTTCTGTAAACTTTCGCTCGTCCCAAAACTTTGTCCTGTCCCGACTATCTGTCCCTGGGTCTCTGAGGATGCAGAAAAAGCTAAATGCCTTGCTAGGACCGAGGCCCTTACAGGGGTGGGGGAGGTTGTAAATGTACCCAGTTAAAATCTTGGTCCTTTCCAGTCATAGTTTCTCTCACTGAATTTATGTTAGTAGCCCTGTTTAGGCAGTTCTGAAGTTCTTTTGGTAGTCTTGCTCAAATAAACAAGGCTCTCATAAAATAATTAATCAATAGAAAGAACTGTTGTGTTTTACTGTTCAGTAATTGTTTCTAATTAACCAAAATAGCACACCTGCATGGTTACATTATGAATACCTGAAGTTCTAGAGTCATTTATCTAGGATCAAACGGTTCATAAGGAATGTCGTCAACGTAAATGCATTATCATAACAGCAACAGCCATCAACACCACTGAGTGGGTGTGTTTGTAGTTGTAAAAGTGAGAGCCACAACCAGCAGTTACTTGGTGTAGGGGACTTTCAAGTGTACCGCACCCATTACATCATAGATCGCTTTGCAGACCGCACGTACAATGTGATATATACAGTGATGATACAGTTTGGTCACTTACACAGAACTGAAAATGCAACGAGTGGAAACTCTCGCCAGTGGCAAGGAATCTCAGTGTTAATGCCAACCTTTCCCCACAACTTATTGGTTCGCCTCCCAACAATTGACTGCTTGGAAATTACAGGCTCAATTTTGCCCAGAATCATGTGAAATTGGTCACGACTCATTAGCATCATTTCACAAAATCCGAAGGGATCCTCTGCTGAAAGTTCCAAAATTAAATTTTGCATACAGGCCTTCAACTCTTTTCTTCATCCATTCACACTTTTTGTGTTTTCTTTGTCCCTTTGTCACTTTAGTTACACAATCTAACCCCCCCCCCCCCCCTAATGATGGTGTATGTTTTTTTTTTCAGCCAGGAATAGCTCTTTTCACGGTTTGCAACACCTGAATACAGTACTGCAGACACGTGAAGTCGAGGCAAATTCGGGCTAGAAAAACATGGCGGCCTCTTGTTTCTGAAAACGATCCTGATTCTAACAATGGCTTTGGCATGTTTATGCAGAATCTCGAAGAAAAATTGTCCGAGGAAATCGATTGGAATAACTTTAGCTGGCAGAAAGGAGCTGTGGGCAAAGCATACAGCAAGGAGGAACTCTCAAATCTCACTTCCCAAGCCTGGAAATTACGCCTGCAAGAACTTTTTGCAGACAGCAAAGATACATCAAAGCTTATACTGTCTAAACATGATACGCCAGATCAGGGCCATCTGCCGCTGGTGTTGTCGATCAAACAGGGATGGTTGGAGGATTTTTCAAATGCTCCAACATCTACGTATGCAGATTTGTACATGATTATGAAGGCAGGCTGCGATCATGATGGATTAAAAGCCTACAAAGGCTTACAGGGCTATAAATGTTACGAGGCAGGCCACATCATGAATCTCCAGCAGGTAGTCTTCAAAGATTTTAACTTTAGCTTTGTTAGATTTAAGGTTAGCTCAGACAGTTTAAAGCTTAAATGATTATTTAATGTAGCTTAAACAACTTACAAGGTGTAGAAGGAAAGTTGATATTAAATGCCGATCAGCCGAAGTAGATTATTATTTTTCAGCTGTGAAGTGTTTAAAATCTAAGTAGCTAAAGAAAAAAGAGACTTAAGTAGTGTTCATAGCTACGATGATCATTCACATATTCATTCATTAATCCGCAGTTCAAATATGATTTTCATATATTCATTCTCACATATTCACTAGTCACAGGTATATTAGGAACCAACAAAATGACCAGCTCCCAGCTGGCTTGTTAGCTCAGTCAGTTAAGAGCGCTGTTCCAGTATCACAGAGGTCGTGGGTTCAAATCCTGTACAAGCCTGAGTTTTTTTCGGGCTTTATTTTCACTAATGCTTAAGTAGTGTTCATAACTGCGATGATCATTCACATATTCATTCTTTAATCCACAGTTCAAATGTATGATTTTCATATATTGATTCTCACATATTCACCACTCACAGATATATTACAAACCAACAAAACGACCAGCTCCCAGTTGGCTTTTTAACTCATTCAGTAGAGCGCTGCACCGGTATCGCAGAGGTCGTGGGTTCGAATCCCGTACAAGCCTGAATTTTTTTCGGGCTTTATTTTCACTACTGCTTAAGTAGTATTCATAACTGTGATGATCATTCACATATTCATTCTTTAATCCACAGTTCAAATGTATGATTTTCATATATTCATTCTCACATATTCACCACTCACAGATATATTACAAACCAACAAAACGACCAGCTCCCAGTTGGCTTTTTAACTCATTCAGTGGAGCGCTGCACCGGTATCGCAGAGGTCGTGGGTTCGAATCCCGTACAAGCCTGAATTTTTTTCGGGCTTTATTTTCACTACTGCTTAAGTAGTATTCATAACTGTGATGATCATTCACATATTCATTCTTTAATCCGCAATTCAAATATATGATTTTCATATATTCATTGATTACCATGGGTCAGAGCAGTAATTCAAATTGGTTTAAGCATAGAATTGGCTGCATGTATTACGGGTTTGGTGGCACATAGAGTGCACACTAGGGGGGAAAGAACTGATCCTACAAGCTTAATTAATGCTATAATGGGTAAATGTTCTTTGGATGATGATAAGCTTCCTCCATAAATAAAGTATGGAAAATTCACAGCGATGATGCAATAGAACATAACGTTTCAATTAAGAGGTTACATGTAAATTCGCCAAAATTTTAAGTTGGGAAGACTGGGCTTGTTCTGTTAATGCTTATGGAAATTCAGAGAAAAAAAGACCCAAGGAAGCTGCAATTAGTTCTGGCCATGCCCTTGCAAAAATACGTCCTCCCTGGGCCGGCCTGGGCCAGCCCAGGCCTGCCCTGTCCAGCCTGGTCCAGTAAATGGATGAAACAATGCTTGGCCCAGCCAGGCCTTGGCTGGCCAAGGCCGGCCCAGGCCAGTCAAACTTGGGTTTATGGAAAATTCTGCTGGCCTGGGCCGGCCTGCCTTTTCTTGGCCAGCCGATATTAGTGTACTTGTTAAGAAAGCTTTTACTGGCCTCAGCTGGCCCGGACCAGCTTAAGTCAGTATATGCTGCCTGTTCCAGGTGTTCAGATTGTGGCGAGCAGCAAAGGTTATTGCAATAATGAAAGATATTGCAGCAAGTGGGAAAGACAAGGACAGACTGGGGAGAGGGGGTCTCGTGCAATTTCTTCACAATTTTTTATCCTTATTTAGTAAGTAGGAAGATATTGGTTATTTACCATTTAGCAAAAAAATAAACCTGGAAATTTTGGTTGGAATGTAAATGGAAAGCCTATTTTGGTCTTCCCAAACGGTGTTGTGGCTCCACCGGTGGAACTGAATGAGGGTTTTGGTGAATGGTGGGTTGGTGGTGAAAGTTCACGTGGTTTGGCTCGTGATGGAAATGACAGCGAGCGATAATCATTGCTGCCTGTGTCTTTGACGAGAGTGAACTCAAGAATTTTTGTTGACCCCATGTGGGGAGGCGGCGAAGTTGACAATCCCACGAACATTAATGTTGTTTTCGGATGAGGAATTGTCAGCATCTTCCATGAGGTAGGCAAACAGGTTTTTCTGTTCCCCCGTCAGGGAAAGGTGCGATTAATCCACATAATCCTTCGTCGCCACGTCCGTTTCGCCGACCAGCTTTTTGAAAGCGGTGATTTTGTGATCCCCCATATTGAGATCGCCAGCCATTGATTGGCTGCCGTCCACTTTCAAAAAGTTCCCTCCCAAATCATCCACATATTTTTTCATCACCGTGTCACTGTTCGCAGTTGGGGGTTTTAGAGCAGTGATTTTTTCTTGTCCCCTGTTCAAGGGCCCATACATTGGTTTTGTTCCATCTCTTTGAAGAGAATACTCATCCACATATTCCTTGTTCACTGCGTCCTTGAGGTTGAAGAGGGGCGCAAGATTCTCAATTGCGTTGTCGTTCATATTCAAGTTTTTTGCGCAATCGCGTCGAAGTTGGTACGCAAACCTTCATCCACATATTTTTTGTTGACGGCATTTTCAGCGGGGTTGTTGGAATCAACGTCTTTCAAACCCTTGATATCATATCCATTCATATTCAAATCACCCAGCACCGGGTCGCTTCTGTCCCGTTTCAAACAAAGCGAGATTTCAGAGTCGACATAACTTTTCTTTATTGCGTCGAGGTCTTTCACAGCGTAAACCATGTTAGTGACAAGGTTTCGCCCCATGCCAATGTTCCCCATCAACGGAGTGCTTCCGTCAAGTTTGGCAAAAGTAGATGTGGCATAGCTTTCACTGACCGTGTTAAGCGGACCAGCCGGCAGACCCAGATTTTCAATTGGGTGTCCGCCCAAATCAAGGGGGCCGGTCATTGGGGCGCTTCCATCGAAAAGCAGAAAGGCCCCCGTCGCCACTGTCGTTCGGGGGTGTCTCTCAACCCCAGGCCTTTTTGCAAACCACTCCATATACATTGTAAATATTTTTTTTCACCCAGACAACTCAAAACCTTAAATGAGAGACAACAAACGTTTCGGTTGGCTACTGGAACACGAAGGCGAAACATAAACAGCACTGACAGTACAAGTTTCATCTGCGCCGACGGTTTGGGGGAGGGGGAAAGCCACATTTCCCTTTGCGCCAGTCAACCTTGTCGTGAGATTTTCCCCCTTGTATTCTGTCAAAAGCATGAGTTGTGTTCTTGCTGGAAGGGTGGGCGTTATTTCGTATGACACAGAGGTTGGTTTCGCCTGGCCAGGAATCAGCGCCCTGGGTGATCCACTGATAAAGGTGCCGCTTGCTCTTGTGTTTTCTGGAAAAACAACCGAGCCCATCAGATGAAAAAATGTTGGGGTGGTGGATGTTTGTGCATCCACGCAGGCCACAGGGTGTCTCGCTGCTCCAGGCTTTTTTGCAAACCACCCCATTATATTGTTTCGTCGACATTTTTCTTCATCAACTTTCGCGGTTTGTCAAAGTAAAAGAAGGAAAACTTTTTATCGGTGGTGCAGTCCAGCAGGTCATGGGGAACCCCCAGCTCGTTGGCGATTTGTTTGTTCTCCCTCAGGAGGAAGTTGAAAAGGCAGAAATGACTGCAGTTGTCTCGGATATTTTTGGAGACCTTATGATAAGTTTGGGTGAGATAAATGATGCTGCAGTTCCTGTGCCGCCCGTTGGTGAAATAGTTAATAATGTCATTTTGGTTCTTTTCACAAACCAAGTCGTCAAACGCGACTATTTTTGATTGTCAGACATTCCCACCTTGGGGTGGGGAAGTTCCTCCAGCAGAATGATTTCGTCGCCTGGCGCCTCGATGACCTCATACCCCAACTCAGGGTCGATATTTTTGGCAAAGTCACGCAAGAGCACTTGATATTTGTGTTGGTGGAGGTTCTTCGAAAAAAGAAAGACCTTGTCGTACTCCAAGAGCTCGTAGAGCATGTGCATCAAGATGTTCGTCTTGCCTGAATTGCTCGGCCCACAGATCAGCATCTGAAAATGTCATCAGGCATGGAGGGGTGCCCCTGCCGGAAACCATTTGTGGTGGCGGCCTTGGGATCATAATTTGGTATTCTCATTTTTCATCTCTTTATATATTGTCTTTGAAAAAGTGGCGACAAAAGGCAGAGGCCGAGATGGAAGTTGAAAAACAAGAGCAGGAGATCCGCCAGAAGTTTAAAAGGGTATTGGATCAAGTTGGTCAGATCGAGGCTGAAAAGTTTTTGAAACCGTTCACCAAAAGGTTGGACCGAGATTTGCAAGCTCCTGCGGAAGAGGCCGAGGCGGGAGATCCCAATTACGCAATGGATGAGTTGGACCAAATCAACCCGTTTGATTGGGATACTTTCAGGCCAGAGGTTGAAACACCACCATCATTACCAGACCCCCGAAGAGGAAGACGACTTTTTTCCATCACCACCACCATCTCCAGTTGATGGTGATGATGATGATGATGAAGCTCCCCTCCCATCACCACCACGTCACGCGTGGGGTGAAACAGAGGTGCCCAGCCTGCTCGAAGGAACCAGCGAATCTGTCCAATTACAAACGATCAACCGGCTTCTCAGACAGTACGGGAATGACCCCACCTATAGAGTAAAAAAGAAAGGTTCCCCATTCCACGGGTTTTCGGTGGCAGACCTTTGAAGAGTCCAAGAAGAGATTTATGACCGCCGAATAGGGGGGCGGCGGCAGGAGTTTTCTTCCCCAAGGCAGGAAGGTTTTTCCCTGGAACAGCTGCAAGCGGGGAAAAGGGGTCTGAAACAAACCCTACGGAAAGAAACAAGACCCCGGCCCCCCACAGATTGGGCCATTTTAGAACGACAGGCCTCAATTAAAGGTTTAGAGGAGGAAGGGGATGAATACGATGGATAAGAATGGGAAATGGAGGGCAGCAGATTTGACCTCCCCCCTCAAAGCAAGGAATCAAAAACTGCTGACAAAATGAGTCAACAACTGTATGTGGTCTTGGTTCGATGCGGGCCGGCAACTCTTCGATGAAGCTCCGCCAACAGGTTGCCGCTCTGGTTGACAAGCCCCTCCAACTTGGTATCATCAACGACTTTCAGGCCCACAAAATTTTCAACGATTACATACGGAGGTGAATGTACCACCTGCTGCTCGACTTGAGCCTTGCAAGGCTGCAGCCCGATGTCGCCCACCCAAAGTCACACGACTTCAAGATAACATTCAACCCACCAATTGTTCTCGACAACACAAAAACCTACAAAGCGGCCCTTGACGAGCTTATCACTATGAGCTATTCCTGCTACAACGTTGGGACCAAATATAACAACAGCACTCTCAGGTGGTGGAAAGCAGGTGAGGTTTGGAAAACCCTGACTGTTCCCGATGGGATGTACGATTATACAGATCTCAACTGCTTCTTGCAAACACAAAGCAGCTTTGTCGACCCCGCCGCGGCAGAAAAGAAACATATCTTCAACCTGTACTTTGATTACGCAATCACCCATGTTGTGATTGGTGTGGCCACTGGTTATGAGCTTGACCTCTCAACTGGGAATTTTGGGAAACTGTTGGGTTTCAACAAAAAGTCCTGACTGGGCCACAACCTTCTGGGCCACAACCTTCACAGGGGACAACATCCCTGACATCACAAGGAGCATTGACTGGGTGTTCCAGCATTGCGACCTCATCACGCGATGGACCAACAATGTGCTGAGCAACGTCTCGTTCTTCTTTTCCACAGCCAACCTTGAGGTGAGCTACCCTTTCACAAAAGAGCCCCTCCGTCCGAAATTTCACCCCGTGAACAAAACTAACAGAAAAAGTAAAAATTCGTGTTACTGACGGGAGGAACAACATTCTCAATGTCAACCACGCCGATGTTGCTTTCCCTCTCATGATCAAGGAAATTTCTTTGTAAGGTATATGAACTGACCAAGTAAGATTTTACAATAAGGGCGCTGGCCACTTCCGCTACAAGCACAAAGGCTCCGGTGTCGTGCGGGATACACTCATGGCAATTGGGAAACGCCTTGCGAAAGCGGCCAACCCACTCGCAAAGAAAACTGTCTCCAAGGCTGCCAAAAAGGCAAGCCAGGCTCTCGTTGAGCGAGGAGGTAAAAAGATACGCCAACTGTCGTGAAGCTGCACAGCAAAAAAGCAGAAAAAATCGCGGCAGACCGCGATGGATTCAATGGTCAAACTCAGTCAAATCTTGGCCAAATTTTTTGAGTTTTTTTTGTTTTGTATACGGCACAATGTTTCGAGCGCCACGCATGGTTGAAAAGGTCGACTACCAGCGATTCTGCCTGGACACCACACTGACTCAACCCACGAATGGGCAGTCACAAGTCAAAACCAGGCTCAAGTTTTATGTGTCCGATCGCGATGTCACGATTTTTAAAAGGCTTATTTCCGAGTGGAATACCAGTACCAGAAAAAGGCAGACGGGACTTTTGTGGGCACCAATGGGCACCAGTCAACGGCGCCCTCTCTCTTGTGAAAAGACTGACTGTGAAGGCGAACTCAAAGCCACTCTATGAGGGCAACGATGTGGACAAGATAATCTTTGTGCAAGACCTGTTGCAGTACTCTGAGGATTATTCCAGATGTGGCGAAAGATGAATTCTGATATCTCAACAATGACAACAGAACAGTAACAGGAGCCGCTGCCACCAATCTTGGCATACGTTCGAGGGCACTCCTTTCACAAGGAGACCCCATCAAAACAGTCAAAGCGGCGAAACCTCTCAATCGGTTTTCATTCTTCAAGGAGTTGGAGGACAAGCTCCTCCCCCCGCTGCAACTCAAATTTGAAATTGAGCTGCAACGCGATGAAAATATGATATTTGGGGGTACTGCCTTGGCAAACCAGCGATTTGTGGTGAAACTCTTGGAGTTATGGGTGCCAAAAATGACCTTCTCAACTGAGGGAAAAAAACTGGTCAACAAAAACCTCGTCAAACCCACACGTTGGCGCTATCTGAAAGAAACTTCGCATGTGAGCCCGGCTCAGAAAGACATCTCAATGCAGTGGTTGTTAAGATTGTCTATTTTATCTCTTTTAGTTCACGTTTTTCGTTTACTTTCTTTCATTCGCAATGCTCGCTAAGGCTTATGGTATTGTGCAACTTAGGTCACGCTGTCTTGGCCAAAGTTCAGTTGACTTTTGTGTAGAATAAGAAGTGTTAAGCCACGCGTTCAAGTCAATTCGCCCTTTTTGCACTCTTCTCCTGGAGTATTTCTACTGTGTGGGTCAGATATGTAAGTGATTTTGTTTCTTTGTTATGTTAATGTAATTCTTGTCGATTTAATTGTTGCACGATTCGATTTTAGTTCAAATCCATTATTACTTTCTCTCGTGCGTGTGCAAATAAGTAGTCTGTTCGAAGCATTATGAACGGAACCTGTAATCTCATGTTTATTATTTTGTAAGTACCATTTGTATTGTTTCAAGCATGTTTTGGTTCGTTAAGTTCATGAATATTTCATTTTCAGTTAGTTCATTATCCTTCATGTGCGGAACATGTTTTCAATGTAGAATTGTTATTATGCGAATTGGGGTTCCGCCCCCAAATTTCAACAGAGTAGTTTGCTTCGCGACCTTTGTATTTAGTTTAATTTAGCCCTATATTTAGTTGTATTTTGTAAACATTGTTTTCAGTTTACGAGCATCATCGAATCCTCCTCGTTGACCCGAAATAAACCCTATTTCGTCGTCTTCAAGTTGGAGTCTTTGTCTCAGTAAATTACGCCCTCCTTGACTCGCGACACGTCTTGATCTTGTAGTCCTCGATAGTCGCCGTTGTAACAGTGGTCAATAACCTCGGGGCTCAAAAATGCAAAGCATGTGTTCATGTTCTTCCAGGAAGCCACCACGGACGCAACAACAATGAACCCCTATGTCTTTCATACCTTCGGCCTTGTTGGAGGGGCAAAGTTGTCAACATGCCGCCTGCAATATGGCTCGACCTTTTACCCTGAAAATGACTACGAGGGGGAAGACCAAGCACGGATACGCCAGGATCTTGTGCAATTCAGCTACAGAAGGGATGGCTATAACACAGGAACTCAACTGAATGTCGCCAACTACGAACTCTGTATCCCCTCATTTATTTCGATCTCCGGGCTGTAAAAGAAAGTATGACTGGGGATTCAAAGCAGTTGGTTTTTCACTATCGATTGAATCAGGCTGCCATGGCAGATTACAAAATATATGCTCCCATCTTGAATGAAGAAGTAGTCATCTTTGATGTGGTTGGAAATGAGTTGATCAGGGTTTGAACTTCCTGTCTTGGGGGAAATTTCTTCTTTGATATAAGATGCCAACGGTGTATCACCCGTGTAAAGTCGCTTTGTCTAAGGACCAAAGGTGCAGTCTCGCGAAGGCGGTACAGGAAAGGGTGGCTGTGACTCTGCGTGTCAAGCCGGGACAAACTGGAAATGGTGACAACCTTCCGCTGACCACTACACAAATAAACCACCTGAAAAAGGCCTCCCATGCGGACCGCGGTGCAGATATCACATTCAGTAAGACACAAATTGGACAAACAAAAAAGCTGCTCGGTGGCAACCTTTTTTCTGTTGCTGGGCTCTTGCCCCTGCTGTTGGAAAGACTTTGGCGATGGTCGGTCTCAGCTTCGGTGTGGAGAAAGTTTTGAAAAAAATTTTCGGTGGCAGTGTTGGACCCCAGGAGGTAGAACTGTACAAACTTGTGCAAATGATGCACCACTCGCAGAAATTGGCTCTTGGAAAAGTATCTTGCTGGCTGGGGAATGGTTGGCGGTGGAGCCGCACAACAGGGAGGTTTTCTTGGAATGCTGGCTTCCATCGGCATTCCTTTGGCAATAAGCCTCGTAAAGAAGGTGTTGGGGCATGGGATGCAGGTGAGCCGGATGCGGTTAAGAAGGTCTGCACCCCCTCGTCTTCCTGCTCCGCCCACAGGGAGAGGAATGCAAATACACCCGTGGCGCTTTCAAATGTTGACTTGGTGAAGTGGTGTGAATATCTTAACATCCCACTCAAAGGCGTCTTCTTACGCAACGAAGCCAAACCTCTCCATCATTCACCCTGCATCATCAACCTGGATGATTTCGGAAGTTTGGGCACACATTGGGTTTGCTGTTGGGATAGTCCTGAGTATTTCGATTCTTTTGCTCTTCCTCCCCCAGATGAGTGGGAACAGGAAATGCGAAAGTTGGCACAAAACCTTTCTTCGGAATGACAACCAAATCCAGTGGATTGGAAGTGTGAGTTGTGGATACTACTGTCTGCTTTTCCTCAATGAACGCAACAAAGGCTCAAGTTACAAAGACATTCTGAAAATGTTTTCTGACGATGTTCATCACAATGAGCAGGTTGTGAAAAACTATTTCGTGAATATACCTTGACTCATGGTGAATTGGTATTGTGTGCGAGACAAACGTAAAACCCCGAACGTGCCTGGGTCTGAAAGGGTTGTCACAACCAAAAATGGACGAAAAATGGGGAAGGCTGTGTGTGGTTCGTGGAATAACAAAAAACCGCTTTCTTCCAAAAAAAAGGGATCGGGAAACTAGCGGGGCCCTCTCATGCAGAGGGCAATTTGCATCTCAAGATGAAAGATGGTGTTTTGACTGATCTTGCAGGAAGCAGCCTCCCTGTGATCTTGCAGGAAGCAGCCTCCCTGTTCCCTTCCCATTCATTGATTTCAAAAAACTGTGGAGTGTCATCTCTGACCCTAAACTTTTCAAAGGTCCCGAAGTTTCTGCAAAAGAGGGGAGGGCAATGGTTGTGGAATACAAACGCCAATATGCTGACTACAAGTGGCAGGGTGGCTCCTGCAGCTACGGCTCCTGGATAAAATGGAAGGGTTATGGGAGAGTTATTGGGAGCTTGTTTGATCCCCGGTTTGTTTTGCAAGGTGTGCTGGTTCCTAAGTTCGCAACTGACACAGTTTTTGAAAGCTATCGGCAAAGCCATCCCCCAATGCCGTGGTTTCGCGGATGTTTTCAAGAAAACCCTGCGCAACTACTATGGAACGAGCGTGGACGTTCATGCATTGATTGGGAAACTGCCATTGCCAAAGGGGGTTGGACCCTCTACGGCCACCATTACACCGGACCTTACAATGCCTTGCACCATCAGCTGAGTTTGACCCTGAAACAGGTGAAATCTTGGAAGTGTTACAGAAACCGACTGGCGCAACAGATGCAATTGCGATGCAACACGACATGGATTACAGCAGTTGTGGACACCGGGCAAAAAAATATGGTAAGGATGAAAAAAGGTGCAAGCATGCAGCTGAGAGAAAAATGGTGAAAGCGTTGGATGCGGTTCCGTGGAAAGATTGTTTTGTCACGCCACTCGACAAAAGAATGATTGCAAAATTTGAAGTTGAATAACTATGTTTGCAATGAAATGACCGTCACAAGTAGCGTATTTTACTGGACTACTGAAAACAGTGATTCTAACTCACCATATCTCACCCCTGTCCCTTTCAGCTTTTGTAACAATTATAGGCTGTCGAACACCATGTATTGTCACGAAAGTTGCCGGTATATGTCACGTAATCGAAATTTCGGACTGCTAACTTTACGCGTGGTATCGCCAGCGCAACAAATGAAATATCATACGAATGTATTATCATTCCATACGTCTCCAAATTTTGCAGGCCTGCGTCTGTTTGTTTTCCCTTAATTGTTTACTCCCTAACATGGAACATGTTAACTATGACCACAACCAATAGCGTATTCTACAAAACTAGCTTTCTTGTGATAAATTGCAACATTTATTAGCATTGCCACTTTTGAAATTGAATAATTGTTTTTAATAATGTGATCTTGACTGGAGGCACTTGCTATAAAACTTCCCTTGCCTTTGATTCTATATACCCATATATTTATCCTGCCTCTTTTCAGGTTGACCAACGTTGTCCACCATATCATTTGCCATAACGATCGTAACAGGGTGTTCTTTTATTTGTATTAGTTTCACCGTTTATGGTCAACACATATGTTTTTCTAGGGTAATATAGTTATCGCCTAGTTACAAGGAAAAGTACCTAGCTCATGTGTAGGCTTTTATAATGGCATTTCTTAGCAACTTCCATTGTACATAAATCTGTCTTGCTTGTGGTAAAATGTGACTAAAATTGTGAACTGTGTTTGCAACTGTTGACGTTTCTTTAGTACTTTCTTCGGCTGTTTCTGCCTTTTTTTTTTGCCAAGACAATGGGCGCATGCTTTGGTGCGAAATGCAATCAACACAAAAGAGAAGTTGGGCCTTGGGGTTTGATTTTCCTTGCTATTTAATGAAGTATATAGCAAAAATTTCATCAACCACACGAACCATTTCCTGTTTCACCTCACAAACAATTGGGTGCACAAGTTCGTTTTGCACGAAATAGAAAAGAATCGCCAACAAAGCAAGCATTGTTTAACAGAAAAACCTATTTGTTTAATTGGTTATACATAAATAACAACTTCCTCATAATTTATTCCATCAAATTCTTCCTTCACAAAAAACTTTGCTGGCATGGCGTGAACCTCTCCTTCTTTCAAACAAAAATAGCATATTTCATCTCTGTAACAATGAGTACATTGGTGACATTTCGTAATTTTTGTTATTCTCCCGTTTTTTTTTTTTTTTTTTTTCACAAAAAGGGGCAAAATTAATGTATGCAGGATTGGGCCCCAACCCTGTTTTTCTTGATCTTCTATTGTTGCAAAAACAACCTCGTGCAAAATAATTTTTTGAAGCTGGGGGGGGGGGGGGGGGGATTTTTGAATTTCACCCATAATGGGGTCATATTCATCCAAATTATTTTTAACTTCTTTTGAATCTTTTATTAATATTCTTTTCCCATTCGCGAATTTGATCCAACACCCATTAAAATTCTTGTTGCACCTCGCAGACGATTGGGTGCACAAGTTTGTCTTGCACGAAATGGAAAAGGATTACCAACAAAACAATCATTGCTTACAAAGAGAAAAGTTTGTTCAAAAGACCGACACAATAATCAATCACAAACCAATTAAAGGTGTGCGACATAAAAAATTAAGGTGATGGATTTTTTGTGGAGGTTTCAGTGGGAATTAAAGGAAAAATTTTTCAGTTTTTTTGTTGCTTTCAAGTAGGATGGAATCAGAAACATTTGCAAAATATCAGACAAACTGGAGCACAAAAAAGTTTAAAATTTTTGAAAGCTGCTAAAAGTTGTTTGTGTTCAGATTGTCAGTGGAAATGTTAAAGAACATTTGAATCAATCATAATCAAGACAAATGTTCACTTTGTGTTTTGAAATATGTTGTTTATTCCAAAATTGGGTCTAAAAAGACTAAACCCGTCTCGTCATCCTCGTCCTCATCTTCACCCATAAAATTAGACCCATAAAATTAGGATAATTTGCTTCTTCCTGCTGGTCTGCTTCGAATTCCAAAGCACCCCAGTCTCGTTCGTTTGGATCCTCCTCTTCCTCTTCTTTTTCTTTGAAATACCAAAAAAGCTCTGCATGAATTTTTTCCAACCTTTGTTTCTGTTTTTAATTTTTACCTCAATTCCAATATTTTGGAAGTGAGTTGCATTCCAACCTTTTTCTCTTCTTTCTTCTATTTTTAAACGAATTAGTTCCCTGAGAATAAGTTTTTTAATCTCAGGCAGTAGAAAAGAAATCCGTTCTCCAAGTTCATTATCCATCGACTTAACCTCACAACTCTCTTGTTCATCGAACGGCTCCTCTCCGAACACCTCGGTTTGTTCTTCTTTGCGCGGGGTTGTTGCTGACTTTTTTGGGGTTGCCATTCTCTTGCCTATATACAGTACTGTGCAAAAGAAATGAGAACGAATTTCGACGAATTTAGGAACATTTCGCTGCTTTTTGGCGAAAATCGCCAAATCGGTCGCGGGTCGTTGACATGACAACACTGTGTAATGTTTTGCTGATCTGATCTGCATAAGCAACACTCAATTGCAACAGCTCAACATGCCGAAGGTATCAATCTATGTTCGTAAGCGAATTCAGGCCCTACATCTCGAAGGCTTACAGGCCAAGGCTATTTTTAAACAACTTGGAGAAGAATGTTTGTCGGTCAGCTATCCAAGTGTGGCAAGAATCACGACGAAAGTAAAACTTACCGCTTCCATCGATGACCTGTAGAACCGCAGATATCACTATTTTATGTTTGCCGTGATGCCGAAAATTCACACTCGCTGGTGCGTGCAAAAATAATAACACAGAACACATGTCCAGTACACAATACAGTTCTGTGCCACGAATGTTACGGATATTCTTTTACTCCTGTTTAGCCGCCTTGAAAATTCATTCCTCGAGGTTTCGAAAGCGTTTGTAATCTGCGAAATTTCACACTGTGCGACACGAATTTCAACGATAAATTTGCATAAACGATGTGGCCTCGTAAAAGAACATGTCAATAGCTGTTTTCTAGCCAAAACTTGCGACTTTTACTATGCATCTGAGTTAACAGTTTCACTTTCAGAAAAAGCTGATCAAGTCTTTCAAGTAAATCAATGTGGCGCTTTTGATCACGGCCGTGATAAATTTGTGTAAACAAAACATTTCAAAAGGCGTAGAGGAAACTTTGTTTGCTTAGGATATAACGTTACAAAAAGTGCTGAGATAAATGAAGGATCAAGGTCACTCATTATTTCAAATAAATTGCTATCAGATTTCAGGTCGAGAATATACTAGCACTTATATATTGGTTACAGGGCGGTGATGAGCTTAATTTGTGTAAACAAAACACACGTCCAGTACACTAGTTCGGCTTGAGTGATCCACGAAATTTCGCGCATATTCTTTTCTCCACGGCGAAAGTTCGGCGAAAATTCGCTTCTTCGAAAATTCGATCTTTCGACATTTCATAAAATCGAACACTCCTTCTTCGAAATTTCGATAGAGTTTTCGAATTTTCGCCACCATATCTGCGACATTTCGCCGAAAATTCGCAAGAACAATTAACGTATTTTCTCGAAATTCACTCTCATTTCTTTTGCACAGTACTGTATTTGCTGCAAAAAATTTCCGGCTGGGCTCGATGGGTTACCTTGGTACCCCTTTTGTCTAATTGGGTGTGCTTACTTTGCATCAAAAAAAAATCTTGTCAATTGGGTGGCTGGTTGGCTTGGTTGTCTAATTGGGAGGCGCGATTGTGGGGACGCCTCTTTTCTCTAATTGACCAGACCAAATGCTGCACAAAACCCCTTACCTCCAGAAGGGTTATTCCAAGTAGTATACCAGCATCAAACGAATACTAATGAGGCACAAAAAATGGCATCTGTAAATAAGCCCCCTTTTCCGATGTTAATCCGCTAAGAGTGGTGGGGGAAGTTATCTCTCAGCGGCTTAAAATCGGAAAAGAGGGCTTATTTACATCTTATTTTTTTAACAAAGTGGTATTTGTTTGACGCCGGTATACTACTACCTTTGCACATAAACAATTCTAGGAAAAACCGAACACCGAGTAATGAATGATGACCTTTAAATTATTCGAGAATGTTGTCTGTGTCTAAATTCCTTCCATAGTGAACAGCAGACAGTTCCAGCGTACCAATCCGGTTTAATCTCGAGTACATTGCGTTTTCCAAGAGCCTTTCCTTAGCAACCGGGTTTACAACAAGCACAATCCCATCACCGTCATTTGCGAAAACAGTTCCAATCGTAATGGGTGCTGAGACTTTCATACGACCAGGGTTTAAAAATCTTACGGATCTGTTTCTCAGCTCTTAATGTTTCAACTTTGTACATTTTCGCTTGAATTTATTCTGGGCCAGTTGTCTTTGGCCATAAAATAACGTTTTGACGACAATTTATGCTTCCAAATGGTGTCTTAACACGAATTCAAATACATAAATGAGCTGTAGAGTTTATTTTACACGAGCGGACTTTTCAGTCCATTCATCGCAAGCTATAGCCAATCAGCTAATGAGGATTTGATAGCTGACTCAACCATGAAGCATTTAACAAACATGAATAAATTTGCCACCCATAATATTAAACGGTAATGAAATGGTGTACTAGTGAAATTGGGAAATGATTTCACTTCCGTTTTGTCAAAATTCTAATAATTTCCCAAGCTTTTGTTTCCTAATTTTATTAAGTGATCAAGCGTGATACAAAATGACGTTTTTATTGTGTTTGACGTGAATTTTGTGAAACCTGTTTTAAGGTCATTGTTATTTCACTTCCGTTTTGTCAAAATTGTAATAGTTTCCCAAACCTTTGTTTTTCTGACTCATCCGTGCAAGCACGAAGCTGTCCTAACAGATATGTCAAGTCTATATGTACACCACCAGTAGTACCTTCATCTGCATTTTCAGGATGCCCTTCAGGTTAAGACGGCTGTTGGCTATTGGAGATTGGTCTCAGGGCATTTCGTCCTCTCATATGGCAATATCTTGTTAAGACATAGCCATGTCTGTTAACCACGAGCAAGGCATTTAGACTGTGATAGAAGGGCTTTCACTTGCACGCCTGGGGTCAAAGGAAGACATTAAATCGATTTTTCGTCTGGTTTGAGACCGTCACCATTCTGGATTATTGCATCCAGGAGTACCAACTCGCATTGTGTAGGAGCTGTCAAATACTCGAACCAGAATTCCTTCAGGGTTTTGCCTACAGGTCTCTCAGCTCCATCTTTCCCTCTCATGGCAGCTTGTAGCAAAACTGTGCTCTACCTTTGCGCACAAACAAGGCTAAGAAAACCCAAACCCTTAATCTTGTGTACATTGCGTTTTCCAAGAGTCTTTCGTAAGCATTTGGTTTACACCAAGAAAAATCCCATCACCATCATTCATGACAACAGTTGCGATGTTAATGGTTGCTGAGACGTTCATACGACCTCTCTCTGGAATAGAAGCCTGGTACGCACTCTGATGTAGGTATTTGTGGTGTATCTCGTCTCCAACTTGGCATTCCCTTTGTATTTCGTCTGGGACAGTCTTAAACACCTTGTGCAAGAAAAATGACTGACCGGTTCATTCGAATATGCCAGAATTGGAAACTCTTGCAAGTTTCAATGCACAGACATGAAATCAGTCAAGCTGGAAGTCGATGCCCCAATTTTCACCTTATTGTCTAAGGTTTCAGTTATTTGGGGCTTACTTCTGGCATTTTCTACATTCCCTTCCTGATCGTCGTCATCTTCCCAAAGTGGTGACGCTTTCACTTATCCCATTTTGCCTGTCTGTTGTAACGTCAGCTGATATTTCTGTTGGATGGCTAAGTGCAACTTGAGGAACACTTACATAAAGGGAAAATATCTTGTATGTTATTTAATCGTAAGTAAAGTGCTCTCACCGAAAGTAGTACAAACAGAAACAAGTCTTTATTTTCTTTTCACTGGTGCAGTCTGCAATAATTAGGAGATTCACCTATCATGACGACCAAGAAAACGTAACAAAAATGGATTATATGTAGGAAAAGATATTTGTTTCCACACGTCTCTGTACTGCACTTACAACGACAAACTTCAAGGAAAAGGTGAATAAACAGCAGTGGCTGTTTCTTTTTCCAACATTATGTTTTTCTCAAAACTGAGGGTTTTCTATCAGTGCGGCCGAAACATTTGATGTACAGAATTAAAATAAGGAAACAAAGAACAGTCGGACCTGTACTTAAGCGGTACCGTGATAAACGGTCACTTGTCAAAGTTCCAAACATTGCTTCCCTTAGTTTTGTGGGTGACACATTCCCCTCGAAAACAAGCACTACAAAAATAAACTGAGACACAAATTGTTTGGCAGGGAGAGAGGCTTTATTGAACCCACAATCTCCACAGAAGGAGAGGAAAAAGAAAACTAAAGATAAACAATAACAACCTCTCTGCCCTCCAAAGGGAGGGATGGGTGGGTACAAAATACTGAACGAAATAAAACGCGTGTGAACCGAACATGAACCAAGTGAAAATGACCCACTGATGCCCTTGAAATACGAGATCTACATCATGTGATCCAGTCTGTTAAACTCGGGAAATTAACTATTTTGAGTTCCCCAAAATAAAAGAATTCCATTCAAAAACAAGCACTACAAAAACTAGTAATAATCAAAGATTATGGAGTGAGAGAGAGAGAGACAGACAGACAAACAGACAGACAGACAGACAGACAGACAGAGACAGAGAGAGCTAGATGCAAGGGCACTTTTGTAACATTTTAGGGCACTTTGGTAACCTGGATGGGGCACTTTTGTAACCTATAGGGCACTTCGGTAACATTTTAGGGCACTTTCGCAACATTATAGGGCACTTTCAAAGGGCACTTTTGTAACTTAAATGGGGCACTTCGGTAACCTTACAGGGACCTTTTTTTTTAGGGCACTTTGGTAACTAAATCAGGCACTTTGGTAACTACACCGGGCACTTTGGTAACTTGGTAGGGCACTTTTTTAACGGTGTTAATTTTGCGTCCTTTGGGTAGAAGATTAACCCTTTAAACCCCAACAGTGATAACTTTCTAATTTCCTCATCAAATCAGTGCACTATAGAAGAAAAATGTTACCAGAATTAAGGAAATGAAATCCAAAAGATAAATAACGTTGATCCATAAACAAGTTCTCCCAATAAGTACTCAACAAAATATAAGGGACGAGTAAAGAGAATTTGTAAAGTGATGCTTGGGATTGAATGGCAGTGATACAATACAGAAGTTCTTAATTCTGTCAATTCAGCACTAGCAGTGGAACGCTTTAAGGTCAGGGCTGTCACTAATTTTTTATGTTGGTGGGGTTGTGCAAAATGTAGCCAGGGAATCCAGCTGTCGTCATATAGTCAATATGCTGTTTTTCTTTGAAAGTAGCCATCTAGGAAAGTGAGACACAGTACTTATTAGGGAGTTTAAGAAACGAGGACGCGACGGCAAGGAAAACGTCATTTCAAAATATACCTTCTCGTTATTATAGCACTTTCGCGATTATTTCAATTTGCTCAACATGTAAAATGTCGGCGAACTATCCAGACACACAACTTCTATGAGCGGCGTTAAAGTAACGAAAAAGAAAGAAAAATTTGCAGCATGTGCTCACGTTCTCACCAAAACCTAAATTTTGGTCATTTCACGTTGTTATTTTGCAGAGGACGGCAAAGAAACAGTATGCAAATGTAAAACGCACGTGCAGAGCTATTGTTTTTGCTCATTAAACCTATTGTTTTGTGACGTCCTCGTTGACGTTCCCGTCATCGTTTCTTAAACTCCCTAAAATTATAACAAGAACGCAGAAAATGATGCAAAAATATGTACGGATATTAAGTATAACAAGAATGCAAGCTACCAAAATTAATATTAAAGCTAAAACAAATAAGTTCTTTAGCGGCTTTGATGCCATAATTCAGCTGCGGTTTGTACCTCTTAATTAGTAGGGATTCCAAGAAAGAAGGAGAACAAGCACAATGAAACTATTTATTAGAATGATGTCGTCTGCAATACATTTTTCCTTGTGTACCATGTTTGTCGTTAACGTTGATAAAAATCACTGCAGGAACCTCGAGGGCATCTGCTGGGCGCGGTTGTTTTACGATTTCTTCCCCCGTTAAAGGCCTGTTGAAAGCCCCCCTAAAGTGCAACATTTACTCTCTCAATTGCAGTTGAGAGAAAAGATACTACTGATCTAAAAGTGTAAATGTAATTTCTGTTTCTCGTCCTGTTTCTCTCTCCTTTGTTTGCGTTCATACTTAAAACAGCTAACTATCTGTGACAATACCAGGGTTTAACCATTTCTTTTCCTTTGGAATCAAGAAATTCTTTCAAAAATTACCGGCTTTGACATCGGAGTGTTTTTTAGCATGTCATCAAATAGGCGATTTATTACTTGCACTATCTTGTTCCTCGCCAAAGACCGTTTTGTGGTGTGACTCAGTGTTTTTAGTGGCACATCATCACTACATAGGGGGACACTACAAACTGAAAATTGAGAGTAACGTAATCATGCCCTTTTCAGAGTCAATTAAGTTACAATTTCGGGAAAAAAAATGGCGACTTTATCTGCACGTTTCCCTAAAATTCTCCTCCCTCTATGCAAAAAAGAAATACATATTAACATCAATAACACTGTCATTTACATTTTTTTTAAAGTCATTAGTGGCAAGTACATGTACAAAGAATTCTCTTAGAGGCGCCTCAAAGGAATATGAACACCAGTGCGGCTGCAAAGTGCGCAGGGTGGTACAGATTCATGTAGAAATATCTACCGCGAAGTCATTTGAGGGTTAAAAATGAGCTTTGTGTATTATGGACGCTCATGTACTTGCCAGGAATGACTTTCCAAAAAGTAAACGACAGTGTTATTGATGTTAATGTTTTTCCAAAGACATAATGGACTTGACAATAAAGAAAATGGCATTACAATTGTGTTATTGAAAATACATTGGCATGGTAATTTCGCAAATGAAACAAGGAATAATTAAAATGAAAATTTATTCGTGAATATGTTCTTCTGAAGATGATATTAATTCCCGTAAATTATAAATTAATTTCTATTTTCTATTAATGAAGGGAAAAAGGTGTAATGCCCCCCAAAAGCTTTGGTATAAAAAATAAATGGTACCATACCTACCGTTCTTTAGGCAATGTTAATTTTAAAAATCATCCCAAAGGAATCATTTTTACCCTGATAGCTCCATTCTTATTGTGTTGAATAGGCCTCACACTTTCATTTAAGACATAAAATGTAGGAGTTACCATGCGTTTTTAACAGTTATAATAGTTTTGTGAGTCGTGTGCGCACAAAAATTTATTGCTGTTGCCACTTCGAGTTACGCCTGCATATAATCTTGCAGTAATGGTGATAAAGTAAAGAAAATACCATTAATAAGAGTCGGAACACTTTCAACAATTGCTGTCGCGGCAGGATACGGCATGTGTTCATGAAAAAGAGTAAATGGCCAGAAGTAACACAAATTGCGAATTACTCGTTCATTGCACGGGTTATCTCGCGTCATACGTGCGTACTAATACGTATATTCGTAATGCGCAGAACGTGTATGCACCAACAAAAGTAGGCACCAACCATAAAATGAAATGATGAACATATGACTATCCCTGTTGAACTTCCAATTTAAGTCGAAACAAAAGGGTCACCAGTTGCTTTTAAATTTTATTTTAGCTTTTCTTTGGTGTCGGATGCACTTTTGCCCATACCCTCCCTGGTAGTGATAAACGTTCGATAAACTGTGTAGCATAGATGTCATAAATAAAAATTTTGGACTTTTTTTTGAAAATGTGCTAAAAATTAGTTTTAAATGTCAGACGTTTCGACACTGCTGCCTCTTCCTCAGTGCAAGTGCGTTAAAAATTGTATTTGCAGGCGTCATGACTTTTAAAAGAAATGAAATTGCTGGTGACCTCTAACTTTGATAGTTTAAAAGAAGTCAAATGTAATTAAAATTTATCAATGTTGAGCCCACTTGGGTACAGTGTCTGATATCGAAAGATCATTTGGGCTTCAAAACGACGCCTGTCTAACGTGTCTCAAAAGTCGGAGCGGATCACAGAGACTTTGCATGTCACTTGTGAGTGGCCTGTTTGTGCGAAGTGACAACCAACAGGGAGATCTGTATCAGTCAATCTCATCGATCTTATCTGCTCCCTGAAACTGTTACTTAAACGTCTTCCTGTTTCGCTGATGGAGATCTTATTACAAACGCAGCATTTGATGAGGTAGACGACATCTTTGGTTGTGCGAGCATACTTCGATCTGATGGAGATACCCCCCCCTCCCCCTACAGAAATGTTAATACTGGACTCTATGTTGATATGTAGACAGGTGTTGCACCGGTTTCTGCCACAAGGTAAAGTACCACAGTCTTGGTCAGACGTAGGTGTTGAGCTAAGAGTAGGGAGTTTAAGCAAACCCGTTTTTGAGCGACGTACTCCAACCGGAAGTGGATATTTCTCATATTTGGGCAGTGGTTGTACAAAAATTTTCAAATATATCGTCTCTATTAGAGTAAAGACACTTAGTAATACAAATCTAGTAGCGCCAAGACGAGTAAGAAGACAAAACGCCTTACTTCTGATTGACGTACGTTGCTTAAAAACGGCTTTGCTTAAACTCCCTATTGTTGTCTCAACGGTATGCACACAAATGCCGTACCGAAGATGCTGCTGGAAGATGGCTGCAGTATCTGGATCATTGCGTAGAAGGTCGAAATTTCTTGACAGAATAGACTTGATCCGTATGTTGGTAGGATGGTACGTTAAGACTTGGGGGATTGTAGATTGCGGTTCGGCTTCATTCCCATCGTCTGAGAGGCAGGCTTCACGAGGGGTAGCGGAAACCTTCGTTCGGGCTACTAGAACGATCTGTGGTGGGTAGCCACGGCGTCTTAAGAAAACAGACATCTCTTCGCTCTTGATTCCCTGGTAAGTTACATGCAAGTAACTGCATCTTCCTTCCGAAGTCATGACTGCGTGCGCAATTTTTTCACCACTGATTTCTGTTGAATTACAGTTATGGTGTGCTGACATTAAAAAATATTCATTCATAAAGACGGACTTGTTTTGTCTCAATTAAACGCCTCCAAAGGCTAAAGAAGTGCGTTTTTTTTTCTCGCCATTAATTTGTGATCCTTGGGAATTTTTTTTTTTTTTCAGCAATGTAGCCACTATATTTCTCGGTCTTATAAACTTTTCATATTTTTCCATCTCAAATGCATTAAAAATCATGATTCTGCCATTTAAAAGAAAAACCGAAGTTATGTAAAGCTGTCAGATTTATTTTATGTCTACTTGGATGTACCTTTTTATCCTTATTGCTTGTGCGTTTAACATCTGGTCCAAAAAAGGTCTCTGGTGCTGGCAATGTAATTATGCGCATACCTCTTGTTGTTCACCAGAGCGTTTGGTAATTCTTTGTAAAGAAACATGTTTCTCTCCCTGTCGGAACATATTGCAAAACGGGCACTATTGTAACATTACAAATTTCTTAAATCAGCTGCAAAAAGAAAGACATTTTTCCCACTAGAATTTAACGTAAGACTCTCCGATTTTAGGAACTAAAAGTACAATAGTGTACCTAACATTCATGCAAATTTGGTTGGATTCCAACGATTGATGACGACAAAATGAAGTTTCGAACTTTGATTTGCTACTTTTAGGCGTTTTGGGTTTCTCGAAAACCATAACTCGACATGAAAGTGCATACGGACAATGTTGAAAGTTTTGCAAGTGCAAATAGCACTCTCGCATTTTACGGTGGTATGTGAGAGAATGGTATGGGACATAATCACGTCTTAAATACCCACATTTTGCCAAAATTTCCTGGCTTAACGCCAAAAACTGGGCCGTACCACGACATGGGGCACTTTAGTAACTTCGGCGACGGTAAAAGAGCCATAAAATGTATTTGTTATATTGCCTTGAAAATATAAGCCCCAGGCCGGGTTGATGACACTATCTAGTGTCTAGAAATGTGAAAACCGTAGCGAATAACGTAAAAATCTACATTTGGTGGACAGGGAGAGAAGAAGGTTACAAAAGTGCCCATCTTACATCTAGAGAGAGAGAGACAGAGAGACAGACAGAGAGAGAGACAGAGAGACACAGAGAGAGAGAGAGAGAGGGGGGAGGGGGGGGGGTTGGGGTTGGGACTGGTAATGAGGTTATGAGGTAACATATTGTTGCCGGTGGTTTTGAGTGTTTATTCAGTAAGGTATGAGTGAGGGACACTAGCATAAAGAGTTTTTTTTTTTTCATGTTTAATAACTCAACAACAGTCATTATGGTACTGTATATATAAAGTTTTTTTAATTACAAGTGAAGGAAAAGTAGTAACATAATTATGGACAAATGGTTCTCATAATTAGTTATTTGAAATTTCCCTTTATCGATTACATAACTGAAGAAAACTAACGTATAAAAGTGTAATTTCAACGGTAAGAAGAACTAAAATTCTTATGAATTTGAAGTTCTATGCAGTGTGAACATCAAGTGCTTTGTTTGTTATTGTATTTTATAAAATATTTAAGATAGTACGCACCCACTCATTGGTCAATAGGTGTGTTTAGATGAGAGTATGTAAACACGGTTGTGACGTCATGCTGTTTGTGTTTTCCCGGTACAATTTGAAAACATTTCAAAGCTTTTGCAAGACTCTTAAAGCAATTTCAAGTACAAATATCAAGGAAATAAAAAAAAAAGAATTGCCAAATTTCGATTTGGGGTTTAGCTATTTCTTCCCCCGTGAGCCCGAGGAAACAAAGCAAAAGAAAAACCACAGCGCTTTCCCTGCCTCGATGATCGTGTGCTACACGACCTACAGCGAAGCTAAGAGGACAAAATATGCAACAAAATAGGCAGTAAACGTTTTTCAAGGTAATTTTTGCATTAAGCACTACAACAAAATTCTCTATAAGACATTCTTTATTTTAAAAAATGTACACGAAAACGTACACCAAACTAAGCGTATATGCTACAGACTGTAAATGCTTCAAATCAAACTTTGCGCGGCCGATCGGTTGCCGTGTTTTGGCTGTCAAATTAGCGTAAAATTTATTTTCTCTGAGACCTTCTCAGCTTAAAAATATACTACAACCTGGATCCACTGCTTGGGCTATGATTCCTATCCAGCAAAACTTTACAAGGCACGATGAGCGATTCAACTTCTCAACCTTGTTCTCGGGCTGCCAATTCGGGCAAGTTCACGCCACTTTCAGAAGTGGTCAAGCACAGTGAAGGTGGGGAGTAGAAATACTCCTAGTCTGTTTCATGCTAATAGAAACTGGAATAAGGTGTGGTGTGGTGGGCCACTTGGTCTGAATGCTGACTTTAGTTATGTACCATACCATTAAGCTAGGATTTCATTATGTTTTGAATGTAGAAAGACATGAAAATAGGGGTGGAGTTAGGTAGGTAAAAGTCTTTGAAGCTAATTTTTTGAGTAGTTTTAAACTTGTAAAGTATTTAGTATTATCATCATATATTACATGTAATTGTGTTGAGTGTGAGAAGTTTAAAGAATTGCTGTATAATAGTGTGATATATTACGATATATGTTATTATAGCTACCTGAGTTTTTTTTTTATATCTTGCTGTCTTGTTTGCTATCCATACGGAAGTTGGAGATCTTGACTGGACTTCTGGTGGATTCATCAAGGGTTGCTTTTCAGGGAAAAAGAAACATCTCTGATGTTCTCATTCCTTGTTTGCAGCATACACTCAAAGTGGTTCACTTGGTTAGATTTTTTTGATTGGTGAAACATGATGATAACAAGTTATGTGTTCAGGCATTGCAGCAGCTGTAATATAAGATAGAATAGTTTCAATGTGGTGATTTGTTTGATACAAAGGGAGAGAATATATAGTGAAAGCAGTGGTAGTGTTTGTGGCAGTTATGTTAGTGGTTTAAGTGGTGATTGTGTAGTCTGTAATATGTCATTGGTTCAATGATACACAGGAAACAGGTTTCTAACTCGACTAATTGCTACATAAGAAATTGTTGAAAACCAATTTTGTCTTATTTTCATGTTATAATAATGTAGTTGTGTTCTTTGCTATTATTAAGAGATATAGATCTATGTATTCTATATTACTGCATTGTTTGTATAAAGGATTTGATAGTTTTGGTATGTTTTTTGTGCTAATTCGTCAAGGCGTTTTTCTTCGTCGAGTCTAAATTTCAAGTTGGTAGATTTTTTCAAACTTGTTAGTCTGTAATATGTCATTGGTTTTTTACAATAACAGCAATAGGCAAGTCAGGAGGTTGCTGATTGGGAGCATATATCAAGTCTAGAACAGTGCCAGTTGCACCATTGCAAAGACCAACATATGTCCAGAGATTAATTGTAAGCATGACAAGTGCTCCTTTGGCAAGGAAAATGACAGGCTCTAATCCTGACATTTCATCAGGACTGGTTCTTTTAGCTGCTTCACTTGAGTGTCGAGCATTAATTCTTGCTATTGGTTGATGGAGTTTTGAAAGCTTTTCAGAGTTATAGTCTGCCACTTGATCATTGGCATAGAACAGTCTCAATGCATCTTGAAATAGAGATTTTTCTTGGACAGTGGATGGTTGCCGGGTTAGAAGAAGTTTCCAGTCATCTTGATTACAATCTCCTTTGCGTAGTCGGGTTAATAAATCTCTAAATCTAGTTTGTTGTGGGGTCGAACCTTGAACTCTTTGGTTAACTGATAATTTAACGACAGTGTTAAACATGAAATAGGCTAAGTGGCCTACAGAGACTTGTCAACAACTGGTGGTAATTGGCCAGGGTCACCAACTAAGATTATTGATTTTCCTCCAAAAAGTTCATCATTTAAACCGGTAGCTTGCCTACATCGTTTGTCAACCCAACCAAACATTTTTTGTCCTAGCATAGAATATTCATCTACTATAAATATAATTGGTGTGTTGAAGAGCATTTTGAAGTCTGACAAGACTCTCTCCTGTTAAGTATTTGTTTCCTTTTGTACCAACGGGAAGTTTTAAAAGTGAATGGATAGTGCTTCCATGTATGTTATATGCAGCTTGGCCAGTTGTAGCAGTTACAACGCAGGTATTTTGAAGTAGATTTTTTATAGCATTGATTAGGTAGCTTTTTCCTGTGCCACCACCACCTATAATTATTAGCAATAGTGGATCCTTAGGACATGGTTTATGGAGATGTGTGTTAATTATATCATAGGCAAGTTTTTGCATATCACTAAAAGTAGAAATATCAATGTTTTCTGTGTTTACTGTCGATCTTGAAATTATTTGCTGCTTGTTGGTTTTTATCCATGTAGGCATTTCTTTAATTATACTTTCTTCATAATTAGATCTGTCATTTTGCCAGTCACAATCAGAATGGAAGAGTTGCTGTGCTTTGTCAGTTGTAATGGATGATCTAGTAAGAAAATCTGTTAAAAGTATCCATTCTTCACGTTGAGGAAGTTGTTCCGTGTTATCTTTATTAGCATCTGGTTCAGTTTCATAGTAATTCTGAACGGTGTCCAATTTTTCATGCCAATCAGGAATGTGTTCTTTAGCATATGGTGTTTCAAGAAATTCTTTCCATTTAGTGATATAAACTTCATCATTACCTGGTTGGTCATCCCAAGCATTTAATTGTGTTTTCTGCCAGGGTTTACATTTAAGGAGCTGGTATTTGCAGTAAAGGGGAAAATTTGGCCCTTTGTTGTTTGAAGAGTAGACAGGGAAAACTCTAGGAATGATATTGTTGGGTTGTACTGCTAGTTTATTGCCTACAAGTTTGTACTTTGTAGCAAAAGTAATAAAATTTAAAGTCATTATATCAGGGATAGTTTCAGCATACTTCGCACGGTTAGCATACAGATCAAGTAGTGAATCATTTGTTGCGATGTCTTCATCACTAGAATTCCTTTTAATTTTGCGAGAACCATTTAAACTAACAGAGATTACACTGAATGATGAGCTGACAAGTTTTAGTGATAATAAATGATGCATAGTCTCTTGAGCAGAATAGTCTCTCTGTCCAAGTGACTTCATGATGATCTTTTTAATCAGTTTGGTGGGACTGCTATCACTATTACAGTGACGAACGATGCAGTTTAATGCATTTTTCATAACAGGAACGTGGCTCACCTTTTGATGCATACTTGGCAAGGTATTCAACACATGCATGATAATCAATGACTACTTGAATATCACAGTTTGCTCTCCAACCTTGAAGTTGAAGGCGCTGGTGATTATTTAGCCTAGGGTCATTTCTCTTGGTAATGATCTTTACTTTGTAATGAAAACGTAAAGCTTGTGGGATGTGGCTGGAGTGACAAGGATACCTCACAATTTAATGTGATTTGGTAAGCTGAAGCCACTCTAAAGGCACTAAGGCCACATGGTAGCGGGCATTACCCCTTAAATCTACCAAAGCAAAGATTGAGCCCAAGCATTAGTAGCCATGGACAGCTGTTTCGGCCTTGTTAGGCCTCATCAGCATGGCATAGCTAATGCTCAGGCTCAAGTACCCACATATCCATAAGACAAGCAATGAAAACGTAAAGCTTGTGGAATGTGGCTGGAGTGACAAGGATACCTCACAATTTAATGTGATTTGGTAAGCTGAAGCCACTCTAAAGGCACTAAGGCCACATGGTAGCGGGCATTTCCCCTTAAATCTACCAAAGCGTTGATTCAAGCCTTGTAGTCATGCAAGGTTGAAATGGAAAGTTAAATCTACATTGAAGGTCTGATTGATTTTGCTTTTTTCTAAGACAATAACTTGAACTACAATGGGTGTGTCTTTGTACTGTGTTCAATAAATCTATGTAATCGTTATCAAAGTCTAGAATATCCTTGTGCTGTTTCTGACAGGGATGAATAAGTGGTTTAATCCAGGTGCCATTGTCTGGTGGGTCTGGGTTATATGTAGACAATAACCAGTCTACATAGTTGCAAACTATCTCTAAAGCCTTTTTGCCATCAAGTATCTGTTTATTAAGTTCTGGTAAATCTGCTGAGTCTGCATTGTCAAGTGCCTTCCCAGCTAAATAGCCTTTGAGAGCCTTTTGTGATAGGTTGCATAGCCCTGGGTCATTTTTCAAACTAGCAACACCGTGACAATGAATACTTCCTCTGGCTTGGTATTCAAACCTATACCAGTGCCATTCAGCATCTAAACAGTTATAGAGCCAGTGCTTAATGAAGTTTTCTAAGCGTTGGGTAAAACACCAGTCAGTTATATGGGGATTGTTGATGACATTTTGACGTCTGTTGTTATTTGTATTGTTATCAGCTGTGCTGAAAAGGGCATGTAACTCTGGCCAGTGCATATCAGCTGATGAGAATGTAAAAAAGAATGTTGGGGGCCCTGCATGGGTTATAATTGCCTTTAAATCTTCTCTAGCTTTGAACCAGTAAGCATTTGATCCAGTTACATTGCTGAGGTAACGTGATATTTTACAGAGAAAGGCATCAACACTGTTGCTGGCAGCCATCTGTTTAAGCTCTTCTGTTGTAAGGTGTGATTCCCCTGGATTCTGCTTGAGGAAAATTGATGTCTGTTGTAAAATGCGTTTTCGTTCGGTCATATTTAAAGCCCAGTAGGCAAATCTAGGATGTGAGGCAAAGCGATAAACCCATTTACCATCCTTCTTTTCTGCATAATTTAAAAGATGCTTTACTCGTTCTCCAAAGGATACATCTTGGTGAAAAGATAGGTTTGTAGGGTCACCTTTACCATCAGGAAATAAAGTAGGGAAAGCCAATGTTGCTAGGAATGGAGTGGTGTACTCATTTATTGGCTCACTACCTATTGTTGGCCAACACATAGCTTGATGCTGATTTTTAGATAATTCATGCTGAATGGCTTGAATTTCTTGCTGCTGATATTCAGAAATAGGAAGAAAGCTATTCATTTGAGTGTGTTCATTATAGACAATGTCTTGTTCATTTTGAAGGCCAAAGTCAGGTTCTGTATATTCATTGTCGTCATTTTCTCTTTCAACCGAAATGAGTTCATTTGGTATTCCATGCTCAGGCAGAGAGTTCAAGGAACTATAATTAAGACTCACATCATTATAGTGCGGATTTTTGTTTATGAGCTAATGCAATGCCTCTGCTACTTTTTGTTTCCTGACTGACATATCTTTAAAATTATTGTCTTTGCCTTACATCTTGACAAGTATAACTGACAAGTCTTTAGGAAATCTTGGTAAAGAAGGTGCTAGTTCCTCTACATTCTGAGGCAAATTAACACAATGCCCTGAATACCCTCTTTGTCCACCCGGTTTTATATACACTGTCATTATAGGAAGGGCACGTGCAATGAGCATTTGTTGTAGTTGCGTTAGTTCTTGGAGTTCAGAAGGAACTTTTGAGGGTATCATGTTGTTTTCTTTTGAAAACTTTTGTGGGTGGTTTTTATCGCGCATACATCTCAAACACTCATAAGTTGATTTTGTATTGGAATTGAAACTGCATTTTGTGGACCACGCCTCCCAACAAACTTTGCACTGCTTAATTACAAAGTTATTACATGCGTGAAACAAAGCAAGATTTTTTTTGACATGGATTTGATCCATTAATGGCTTGTGAAAACTGTGTTCAATCTGTTGACTAGTTTGCTCTGAGTTTTGGTTTGCATGATGTGCAGTTTTCGTTTTTTGAAACATCTGCGTTTTTTCAATGCTCTCCTTTTTCTTTTGCCTAGTGTCAGTTTGTCTTAATTTGGATTGTGTATTCTCCCTTTCCTTGTCTGTCTGTTTCAACATTTGCTTTGCATGTTGTGCTCTTAATGTAGCTAGTCGTTTCTGCCTTTGATGATGTGTTTCTTGCTCCCTTTTCTAAGCCTCATTTTTTCGTCGCATTGCTAGCCTTTTCTGACTTTCCTCATCTGTCTCTTGAGCCCTTTGCTTAGCGTGATTTTTTTCGTCGCATTGCTAACCTATTCTGTCTTTCCTCATCTGTTTCTTGAGCCCTTTGCTTAGCATTTTTTTCACGTTGTATTGATAGCCTTTTTTGTCTTTCCTCATGCGTCTCCTGAGCCCTATTTTCTCTTTGTTTTGCTAATCTTTGCTTTTTTCTGTCGTCTGTTTCTATCTTATCATCCTTAGACTGTGAGAACTTTCGCTTTAGGTATGTTAATCTGTTTCTTTTTGAACTATTTTTGCAGGGCACAGTGGAAAAATAGTGTAGTTCATTAATATATTCAATGAATATTACTGTTCAGTGTTTCTCATGATGTACACCTTCAACAGGAGTGATAACTGTTCCTTCTGGTTTATTTATATCAGATTCAGTAATATGAATAACAGAATTAAATGAATTTGCAACTGCCTGAATAATTATATTGTCACACCATGTACCTGGTGTTGACATATGATGAAGATAGTTTTGCCAAGTGTTGTTGGAAATGCTTTCAACATACAGTTCTGGATAATTGTTCAAATGTCTTATTCCTGATGTGAAACTGACTTAAAAAAAACAGTCACCACTGCCACCAACATCAAGTGGTATTAAGCTGATTTGTGAAAGCCTATCAGTTAATAAAACCCAAGGCGAGTCGTTTTTTCTACTGGTCTCGTTAGCAAGCATGCCTCCTTTTAATGTTGAACGGCTGGTCAGACATAATTTTGCTGCTGACATGAACACAGGTGATATTCTGTTCGCGAAACGCATATTAAAATACTTGCAAGTTGCATGTTGTTTTTCCTTCTTCAAGATAAACACATAATTACTAAAATAATGTTCATCGTCATGCCACAGACACCAATACTTGTAATTGGTACACAAAACTCTAATAAATGAGCTCTTTGG
>JAEMWC010000172.1:182500-220000 GCA_016490735.1 Pachyseris speciosa | reverse complement strand
GAGTAACCAAGAAATCTGTGAGAGAACACCTGAAACTTTTGCTTGATAAGTACAGGGCGGAAACGCAAACAGAACAGAAAGCAAGTGGAGTGGAAGCTGAGGATACGGAGCTTGACATAGCCCTCGAAGAAATTTACAAAAAGTGGGAGGCATCAGAGCAGGAGGATATCACCTTAGTAAACAACAAAAAACAGGCCGAAGAAGACAAGAGGTTAGGGGAAAGAATGCGAATGCAAGCTTGCGAAAAGTTAGGTGAAACAACAAGAAGAGAAGAAGAAGATGAAGGATCTGTTGCACCTAAACCAAAAAAGGTGAGAAAAGGAGGAAACGACACTCTGGAATTTCTCAGAGAGAAAGCAAATATGGATCTTCTCTTAAAGAAAGAAGATCAAAAGATCAAGAAAGAAGAGCAAGAGAGGCAGGCAAAGTTGTTTGAACATCTTCTAACCAACCAGCAGTAGCAACAACAGCAACAGAATCAAATACTAAGTGTAATGCAACAGCAGAACCAGGTGATGCTGAGGTTTATGAAAAAACTCTGCGAAAAATAACTGCAAACAAAACACACTCTGCTTACCTATGGGAATGAAATGAAAAATAAAAGAAAATGTTGATAACAATTACTTTAACAAGACTTATAACCTTTATGACTGCTTGAAAATTCTTTTTGGAGACCGCTACATAAAATCAAATTAAAAGTTTGGAAGAATGGACACCTTTTATAGTCAGCTATCAGGCTAAAGCAACCACACATTTTAACCCATTTGGGGAGGACGGTGTGCAAACAAAACACACTCTGCTTACCTATGGGACCAAACATGTTTGCTATAATTCCATTTGGAAGAGCTAGTGACTGGAACTTCAGGCCGTGTACCCTTTTATGCCCATTGTAGACTATCCTTTGATGTTCTCCAGGGCGTGCAATAGGTCTCACCGTCCCGTCTCTAAACCCAAAACAGTCGTGAAGGACAGCTCCCTGGTTTCGTACAGCATCTGCGTAAGTCAGCATCTGCGTATGATTTGAATCTAGAAGGTCATGATTCTATTGCAAGATTCTGTGACTGTGGATGTCGTAGATGAAGTCCAAGACTTTGTTGGTAATCATACTCAACACTGGGACTGGGCGACAGAAACGTGGGATCATATCCGAGTATCGGCATGGATATGACAAACGACACAACATTATACAAAGTCCCTCAATGCTCTCAGAAACGGAACCTTGATAGCACTTGAATGCATCTGGGATTTGTAATGCGTCTGCCAAAGCTAGTAAATCGCGTTTCTTTACCCTGAACTCTGCTTCGCATTCTGAATCTTCCATGTCGTCCAATTCGAACTGAGCTCCGTATTTATCGCAAGGAAATTCAGGGTTTTTAGAGAAACTAGAGTAAGCAGAGCAGATTCTTCATCAGATAAAACGTCATGAAGGTAGCAATCGAGCAAGACTTCACAGGTTTTTCTAAAGGACGCCATTGAATTAAAACAAGAAAACAAATTACAGTTTATCTCTCCAAATGCGTCAGACAAGCACTCAACGCCAACTGCTAACTCTTAATTTGTTTTTCCAACCATGGTGGCGGCGTCCTCACTTCAGGCCTCCTCCGCCAAACCCACCTTCTCTTGACTGCCGCGTCCAGGGTATCTTAAGGTCGGTATTGCATCCAGGAGTACCAGCTCGTATGGTGTAGGAGCTGTCAAAAACTCCAACCAGAATTCCTTCAGGGTTTTGCCTACAGGTCTTTCAGCTCCATCTTTCGCTCTCATGGCAGCTGTTAGCAAAACTGTGCTGTACCTTTGCGCACAAAGAAGGCTAAGAAAACCCAAACCCTGAGTAATGAATAATGACCTTTAAATTGTTCGAGAACTTAGTCTGTGTCTAACTGCCTTCCATAGTGAACAGCAAACAGTTCCGGAGCATAAATCCGGTTTAATCTTGTGTACATTGCATTTTCCAATAGTCTTTCGTAAGCAACTTGGTTTACACCAAGAAAAATCCCTTCACCATCATTCATGACAACAGTTGCAATGTTAATGGTTGCTGAGACGTTCATACGACCTCTCTCTGGAATAGAAGCCTGGTACACACTCTTGATCTAGGTATTTGTCATGTATCTCGTCTCCAACTTGGCATTCCGTTTGTATTTCGTCTGGGACAGTCTTAAACACCTTTTGCAAGAAAAATGATTGATGGGTTCATTCGAATATGCCAGAATTGGAAACTCTTGCAAGTTTCGATGCACAGACATGAAATCAGTCAAGCTGGAAGCCGATGCCCCAATTTTCACCTTATTGTCTAAGGTTTCAGTTATTCGGGGCTTACTTCTGGCATTTTCTACATTGCCTTCCTGATCGTCTTCATCTTCTCGTCAAAGTGGTGATGCTCAATTAATGCCCAAAGCAGTTTTCCCATTTTGCCTGTGAATGATATATAAAATGAATCATATATGAACTGCGGAAATGAAATCAAATGAAGAATGATCCTCGCAGTTGTGAACACAATCGATGGAATTGCGAAAAGAAGGCTGAAAAAAATTCATTTCATATATCATTCACACTCATTTCTTTCACGGGATCATATGAACCCACAAATGACCTGCTCCCAACGTCACTGGCCTCATAGTTCAGTTGGTTAGAGCATTGCACTGGTAATCATGAGGTCATGGCTTGAAACCCTGTTGAAGTCCTGAATTTTTTTCAGGCTTTTCGCAATTGCATAAATTGCGTTCACTACTGCGAGGATCATTCTTCATTTCATTTGATATAATCAGTCTTTAGCAAATTATTTTTCTAAATTACACAGTTATGTATGTATTCTTACTTGGACTAGCTAGTGCCTGGTCTTTAAAGTCGCCTACCAAGATAATATTTTTCCTTTTCATCCAAATCTCTCTGATTAGATTTCTAAAAACATCAAACAAGGAACAATCACTTGTAGGTCTATAAATACAGCCAACCAGAAAAGACTGTGATCTCACAGTAACATTCAACCAAGTAGCTTCCAAATTAGGGTGATCCCAAGTGGTAACTTCATGAGCAAGAAGACTTTCTTTGTAGTAAATCAAGACACCACCGCCATGGTTGTCACGATCGTTTCTTACTAAGTGGAAGCCAGGAATCCTGATCCAGTTGTCAGTTACGCTCTCATTTAGGTGGGTCTCTGTAATGCCAAGAATATCAAAATTGACAACGTCCAATAATAGCTGCACCTCTGGAAGTTTGTTAACCAGGCCATTGATGTTTAAATGGCCTATTTTTAGGTTTTTGTCTCCCACCAATTGTCGAAGAGAGTTCAATGGATCTGCAAGCTCCTGGATATCAATGCCTGTAGTTTCGTTGGTAGTGGGAATACAGGGGTGAGAATCAGTGAGAGTTTGCGCTATCTCAAGACGGGGAGGACAGGCCCAGTCAAAGGAAACCATATGTTGAAGAACTTTAAAATCGCTCGGCTTCACTTGACCACATTTGATGTGGCACCACTTGTGGCACTGATCACAATTTACAGCTCGATGATTCTGCGCAACAGTCTTGGAGCAAACGGAACATTTGGAAGCATTCGTGACAGGACCAGGATTAGGGGAAACATCACCACTAACAAGGAGACGAGTCTGCTGAAAACAGCTAACAGAATTTGCGTAGTAATGAATCCTTGAGTGTAAGAAACCTCTTCCACATGTTGCTGTTACGAAATGGCGGACTTGTATCCACGGCAAGGATTGCTAGTAATTTGCTGAAATTGCACCAGTAAAAAGGTCAAACTTTGCAAGATGAAATGGCGGAGCCCTTGGGAAGCAGGAAAAATCGTTTTCTTCTCGAAAGAGCAAAAGGTACGCAGCTAGAAGCAACAGAAAGCGAGAGCAGTGAAATACACGACCATACACCATGATGACCGCCGTCTACGCTGATGGTTGGACTTGACAAACCGCCGTATAGCACTGAGCCCTTGACACCTCCGTATGACTCAATGGCAGCTTTGATATCGCTGGCACTCTTGACGTCATTACCTTCATTTAGGAAGGGTCACATGTGGCTTTTGAGTGTAGCAGTGCGACGATCGCAGATATCTTTCCCTGCTTGGGGCTCGCTGAAGTCATATCGTGCGATCTTAATGGCAGTGCGATCACCGATGCTGGGAAGCGACAGCAGAAGAGGCACAGTGGTAACAACCAGCGTTGTCGGACCTTAGGTAGACCTGGCTGAGGTTTGGCTTCAGGGCTTTCAATGTTGCCAAAGTGTGTTCTATCATAGAGGCCACCGCAAACCAGTTTTGAATACACTCATTGAACAGATGGACGTAGGTTCATGTCTAAATAGAAAATAAAAGTGGTTGATTTCACTTCTCGATTGTTACGTCCTACCAAAAATATGGATTGTCCACATATTATCAGACATCACTTTTTTACGTACACGTGTTGCACTAGGTCTGGAATTTTTCAATAGTAGCAAAAAGTTAGTTTTGAGTTATCGTTTAGTGAAGGCAAAGAATAGTTCTAGCACGATTGCAACAAGAAAGGTACCTCGATTTCTTCGTTGTCGGCTTTGCTAATGGCAACAGTAATGTGCCATGGCTTTCCCTTTTTACCAAACCAATTGCGCTGGATCTCTCTATAGCTTATCGGTAAATACTTCATGGCCCAGTCCATGATGAGCAAGGCTTCGGTTTGTGAAAGGCCATCAACAGCAGCAGCCTTCGCAGCATCTTGGTGGACGGACCGTACAATATGTGACTTCCACTCGTCAAGTGTTGAGATCGCTGCTTGCAGATCATGCTGAAGTTCCTCCCGTTTTTCATTGTTGCTAGGATGAAATAGGAAAAGAGGAATGTCAGTCAAAATAAAAATTAATGTTTAGGGAGGTTGACATTATAAGATTTAGTGTGCTCGTAAGAGTCCTGTCATTCTACTGACAAAATAAGATGTACCTCCAAGGTAAGTCAAATAAACTAATAAGAATCTAAAAAAAGTACCTTAATTGAAGCTCAGACAGTGCGACTTGAATATCCACGATGACATCCCTGAAGTCATTGCAGCGGTCACAGGCGATGTTATGCTGATGGAAACAGGTTCCACGGTACTCGGCTTCATTACTGCTCAAAGCGTAAATGCTGCAATGATCTGCACAGGGAGTCTCAGTTGAGATGTGAAGCTTGTAGTCAGTTGACAGATAGCGTTTTCCAGATTTTAGATGTGTGACAACTCCTCTTGCCTCTTCATCTTGAAAGCCTATATGAATACCATCCCATTAATTAAAACCGCAGACGCGACATACATGGCATGCGCAACCCAGTAAAAAGAGTAAAAGTTTTTATCAAAGGCTTACTCTGGGGTGAGTAGAAAAGGGAATTAACGAAAAACTGCCGCTGCTGTTTGCTTTTTTTCGACCACAGGTGACTCGAATTTCCAGTTTCCTAGCACCAGGCTACTCACGTAAAACACGCCCAATGTTTTGGAAGAATAATGTGAACACAGTAATTAGCTTAAAACCATTTGGCTTATTGTGCACGTATCTAATAAGAGTAGATATACACAGAGGACGTCACAGGAAGAAAAACACCCTGTAATACGCAAAGAGAAAAGAACAAGAGGGAGCAATTGAGACCTCGGTACCCTTGCACTCACCCCCTTCTTCCTCACTTGCACTACCTTCCCCTTACCTTTGCGCTGGTTTCGCAGGTGAGGAAATTTGGAGAACATTTTCTTGCTATCCGATCATTCCCCTTACCATTTTTAAGTTAGTCTCTCCAGTGAGGCAAATTGCATTCACACTATCTGTTTGCGTTGCGTCCAGACCTGCCAAGGACTTCTTCTGAGAAGCGGCTCACACCTAAAGGTGTAAGCGTTTCTTAGTCAATTATTTAGTGCTTGAATAAGGCGGTAACAATCCCTTACCCTCCAAAACACCCTGTAGCTTACTTTTCCCTTGTTTTAATTTACACTAAGCCTAAGAAAGCGCAGGATCACTTGCATGATAAAGAGAAATTACAGAATAAGAAGGGGTTTTAAATCTACCCATACCTTAAGGATATTGAAGAGTGTTGATCTCCCGAGTGGTTTGAAGCCGGTTTCTATACTATAGGTCTGGTATAGCTGGATGAGGCGAGAGGAGATGACTGTTCTCACCACATTTGGGATGTCAATTTTCTCTCCGCTTGACAGCTTTAGGGTTTTAGTGCCATATGCCAAGTCGAAGTAGAAACGAAGGACTGGAAATGAAGTCCAGAAAATGGTCAACCTTGGCGGGATCAAGCCTCTTTCTGGTAATGGTTGTTGGCTCTATGGGCTCTCCAAGTTTAGTCTGAAACGCATGTTTTCTGGCCTCATCTGGTCCTGTCTGGAAAGGGGGTGCAAATGCACAATCTAGGCTCCGTAGATTCTGTATACTGAAGTCTTCTTGCAAAACAGTGACTAGCTTTTTGTATGGTTTGAATCTCTGATTACTGGTTACCCGCTGTAATACAATATTTAAGATAGTACCAACCAGTCACGTAATTGAATAAAATTGGATAATTGAATTATCTTGGCAAGTGGAAAAAAGCCATTTTAGTACAGTACATGATTTGCTTCAAGGACAATACGCAAATGATTTAGAAATAGTTTAGAAAAATATTTCAAAAGGAAAATTAACGATAAAAACGTTACATGACGTTTTGATGACCTCGCAATCATTGTCGAATGTGGATACAATAACTTAATTGACACTACATATATACAGAAATAGGTGTGTATGTGGATGTCAAGAATGTAAATAATGAAATAATATGGCGAGAGTCTAGTGTTCACACAAAGAGTTTCGTACGAATAGTCACTTTTATTTATTTTTCATTTATTAAGTAACTTCCATTTAGTGGAAAAAAAAAGGCACTAAATGAGGGACTAACGTATGGACTCGAAGTCCCAGCGAGGTCAGCCCCCATAAATACTTATACTAAAACATACATAAATAAGAACTAATAATTAACAGTTCTTTCTATTAATTGAGCGACAATGAGGGCAGACTGTTTTCCATGTTTGAATTCTAGAAGTGTCAAAATTAGCGATAAATTTATTGAAGAAATAGTTAAATAGACGGTCTTTAAAGGTAGAGAGAGCTTTAGTTTCATGAATATCTAACGGAATATTGTTCCATAAAGGAAATTTGGGTATCTAGCTTCGGTCTTTTCTTCTTAATCAAGAGCATTTCAAAAATTAAACACTCTAGTTTGCTCCGGCATTTCTTAACAATTTTAAATTCTAATGCAGGTTCGACGGCCTTAAATTATGCTCATCCTCGAAGTGTTTCCCGATTACAGAATGTTTTTGTTCCTCAACACGCTGATGGAGGTGGCGGCACGTGTAACCGATATAATTTGTATCACACAAATCACATTTGAATTCGTAGACTACGCACTGCTGATTCACTAAGTCATTCACATACACACCTATCACTAAGTCATTCACATACACACCTATTTCTGTATGTATGTAGTGTCAATTAAGGTAATGTATCCACATTCGACAATGATGACAAGAGGTCGTCGAAACGTCATGTAACATTTTTATCGTTAATTTTCCTTTTGAAAGATTTAGGAATAGTATAAAAAAATAACTGTGATTAATTGTGTATAAAATCAGTGGTTGTGTAGCGCTACTTGTGCAATTCTGGTTGACGTTCATGTTGCAGTACCTGCCTATGTTTACAATTTCTGAAGTTTTGAGAACACGGTATCTGTCAGTTTCTCTCTCAAAGCATGAAGACGAATACCAAACACAACGTGTAGAAATGATTTGACAGTAGATTTCTAGCTTTAAAATCTTCGTGAGAAAAGGTGGATTTCCACTATCACGTAATTTTTAGGTGCACACGGATGTTAACTTGAACAGGCTTTACGTGCGTAAATGAAATAGCGAAGATATATGGAAGGTCGAGCGTAAATGCTAAAGCTGCACCTCGCTCAACTTTGACATTTCTTTTCACACATCGTCTCTATTTTATTTACGCATGTAAAGCCAACCATGCACACGTAAAAATAGCCTCCCACGCAGTCGTTTTTAGGGGACTCATATTTCACCTCCTCCCCACTAACGCCTGCTTACCCGAAGCCAACATTCCTTTCCCATTGTTTTACTTGTGGGCATCCTAGCCAATCATGATCGAGCAACTGTCCAGTGATGACAAGTAAAATTAATCCTTATGCGTGCTTCTTTCTCAGTCTCGCGAATTTGTAAACGTATCAAAGCGCTGGAGGCGATTTGTTTTTTAGTGTGTTACAAGAGACTAAAGCAAATAAGACTTTAGATGCGACCAAGTTAGAAATCTGAAGCATTTATCAGTCAATCAAACATAGAGTAAACCGACGTGAAATCTCATGGTCTTGCATTAAATCAAATGAAATTTGCCTACGCAGCGATCCCAAAACGTCCTGGGAAGCGGTCAGAAGTTATCAAACACCGATGGTATAGACTGCGCCAACTAGTAGTTTTTTCTCCAGTTCACGAGATGCGAACAGCAAAATTATGCAGCTCATTTCCTAGCAGTTCGCTCGATCCACTGTGCGCTATGGTCTACCAATGGCAAAGTTTCCTTCCTCCAAATTACTCAGAGTAACCCGAAGATATGCCAATACTTCTTAAATAACTGTCTTGGCCCTTCATCAAATTCACGAGAAGTGACACAACAACTACAACATGACCAGCGGCGAGGAAATCAAGGATTGAAGGCGAAGCTTGCATGATACTGAAATAAGCGTCTTTCCGTAACTAGTCGTCATATTCACGGAAATATCACTATTTCCTCTCACAAACTCTTAAATATTTATTGAAGCCGGTTGATATGCATTTAAAAAGGAAATTTTAAACGTAGAGCACACAGTGATCAAAGCTTGCTCAAGCTCTGTCTCTGCTATGTTGAACTATCCCGCGAAAAGCGTCCTGAGGTCAAGGTCAACCTTCCAGAATTTAGTAACCAGGCCAACTTAAACTTTTGCCACGTCATTGGTACTTTTCTAAGCTGCAGGTCGTATGGTGTCTTTGGGGGCAAGTTTATATTTAGATTTACCATTCTGAAATGGTTCTACACCGGCTCCACAGTTATGGCAGTAATTTCCACCCTCCTGCACTTTCGTTTCACAAACCTGACAGAAAACCATAGTCTTACCTGTTTTAAAACGCATGCAAAATGGAAAGCAAAGAATTACAGCCAGGCGCTATTGCCCAGTGGCCACCCAGGCTAATGCGCACGCACAGGTTTGAACTTTCTACGGAAGCGTTCCATTTCTATGGAAGCTCTGAAGTTCTACGAAAGAGGCAAGAGTTCTACAGAAGAGCAATGTACATTTCTACAGAACAGCGACAGCTTATACTAGGGAAGAGCTAGATTTCTACGGAAGAAGCTTGCGACTTTCCACAAAACGGCTATATTTCTAAGGAACGATCGCAGATTTACAAGGAACAATTGCAGAATTCTAAGGAAAGATGTTTAATTCTAAGAATAACAGTTATATTTTTACAGAACAACACTACATTTTCAAGTAGAAGCGTTGTCCCTTCTGTGCCACTGTACATTAGCAATGTGTGGTTTCCACATTAAATTTTCGTCAAGGATAACACCTAAAAACACGGTTTCTTTTACTCGTCCAATGGCACATCGACTAATCTCTAGATTGATGTCAAGTGTTTGCCTTTTTTGCCTGGGTTTAAATACCATAAAATTATTTTTTTTATGGAAAGCTTATTGGCTTGTCACCAGTCTGTTAGGTTAGGTAATTCTTCATTCAAAGTTTTTTCAATAAATTATTACACTTACATTGTTGTGTGATAAGAAGATATTAGTATCGTCAGAGAATAGAAAGAAGTCTAAAACTTTTGACACATCACACATATCATTAATGTAAATTAGGAAAAGAAGAGGCCCAAAATTGGAGCCATGAGGGACACCACACTTGATAAAATGATGTGAAGAATGACAGCTATTAAATTGGAGAAATTGTTGTCTGTGTTTTAGATAATCAGAAAACCAGTTAAATGCAATGCCACGAATACTATAGTGTTTCAACTTCTCTAAAAGAATTTGATGATTAACAGTGTCGAAAGCTTTAGATAGATCAATAAATATTCCTACTGTAACCTCATTATTATCGATAGCAGAAGACATTTTGTCATATAATAGAGCTAAAGCATATTCAGTTGAATGATGTTTACGAAAACCAAATTGATTATGGGAAAGTATCTTGTATTTACTTAAGTAATCAATAAGACGATTATAAACAAGTTTTTCCAGTATTTTAGAAAATGAAGGTAGAACAGAAATAGGTCTGTAATTGGAAAATATTGATTTATCACCAGTTTTGAACAAAGGCACAACACGAGCGATCTCATTCAACTCTACTGGGACAATTCCAGAAGTGATGGATAGGTTAAAAATATGGGTCAAAGGGCTACTAATTGAAATGATAGTTTCTTTGATTAAACTCATGGGAACATTATCAAAGCCTGTAGCTGCCCCAGAACGCAAAGAACTGCATAAATTGATAACTTCTTGTTCGGAAATCTCTTCAAAAAGTAAAGAATTCACAAAATTTCCAGAAAGAAAGGAACGATAAGACTTTTGATATTATTGGCTAGACTGGGGAGGATCAGTAATCAGTAGCAGAACTGTTGTTTTTCACTTGAAGGGTATGGAGTTGCTAAGAAAAAAAAAAGCAACGATAAGACTTTTCATATTATTGGCTAGACTGGGGAGGATCTGATCAGTAAGAGAACTGTTGTTTTTCACTTGAAGGGTATGGAGTTGCTAAGGGAACTTGTCTATAAGGTAGAAACAGACTGATTAAATTGGTCCTCAGGGAATTCTAATTCTCGCACGCTTTGCCGCGATTGACAAACAAATCACTGGAATTATTCTTTTGTGCTTGCATTTTTTATGCTTAGCGATAATTCTTTAAATTGTAAGGTATAATTACGTCCCTTAGATAAACTACTTGTTTATCCATTACACCATGCCTTAAAGTAACCAACATGGTAAGCGATTCTGAGTGGAAAAAAAACGAACGCCAGTCAACAAACGCTTCAAGGTTCACCCCAGTCATTATTAGCGCAAAAAAGACTTGCAAATGTGTGCTGTTTTACATCGAAGAGGCACCGACCTATATAAGTTTTTTGCGGTAGATCGTTGCACCAATAATTGTCGATTGCTTTCTCAGGATGGTATTGCATCGTATTCATACTGCATATGATCGCAAAGTGCGCTGCTTACTTATGATCGCGAACGATCGCATATTTCGGTCAGAGGAAATTATCAAAAGTAAGGTCTGTAGACAATGTGTGGGTTCAGTTAATCGAGACTGTAACATTCTCAATGAACAGATGGCAGCATTTTCGGCTCGATTTTCTGAAACAACGGCTGGTGATCAAGCCTATATGATTGCACGATCGCAGATAGAACATGGTTCTATCTTTCGTGATCATCTGCGATCACGATCACAGGATTGCAAACGTTCGCCGATCGTCAGCAATCATATGGAAACCACACTGCAGGGGCACCCAATGAGCCAAATCAACCAAAAGCTGTAAAAAGTCATTTTTAAGTACCTTACATGGTGTTTAAGTCTGTTTAAAGTGGATATATTAGCGAGAATTTTATCTATGTAGGTTCCTTAGCTGAAATTTTAATTGCCCGAAAATGTTAGGGAACAAAATCTTCCTTTGAGAAAATGCTAGCTGAGATGAACTTTCCAGGGAACTATTTTCTTTCCGAAAACGCTAGCTGACGTTTTTGACAGCTAAAAACAGCAAATACCACTTTTCCGAAAACCTCAGGGGCTATGATTTCTTTACTGCGAATCTTTTAGGCTTCGTTTCAGTTATTAAAATCCGAGTGTACTCTTTAATTGACGCCGAAAGCCTAAGGTGAGCTACCCTTCACCGAAAAGATATCTGCCGAAACTTGTCGCTGGGTGTCCCTGACACTTCTGTTTTGTCAACTGGGAGTCAGCGTAAGTATAATCATATGCAAATTGCCTTCCTTCAAGTTTTTGACTAAGCGGTTCATTGATTTTCCGATTGTTGTGTGATTGAAGGAAGTTTTGCCGGGTTGTAATTGGTAACAAACAGTATGATCTTGTAATAATATAATGTTCACCCGAGGTCACAACGAAATCCGGAAGACTGAGAAAGTACACTGTCAACCTTTATTGAACACCCAAGGGAACAGTGAAGGCAGCGCTTAAGCAAGATTCATGAACTCAGGGTAGCTGCAATCATATTCATAAGCAAAATGGCTCATTATCTGCTCATTATGTGCTATGAGCATCGCACCGGTAATCGCGAGGTCACGGGTTCAAACCCCATTGAAGTCCTGAATTTTTTTCAGGCTTCTTTTCGCAAGTGCATTAATTGCGTTCACAACTGCAAGGATCATTCTTCATTTGATTTCATTTCCACAGTTCATATATGATTCATTTCATATATCATTCACACTCATTTCTTTCACAGGATCATATGAACCCACAATTGACCTGCTCCCAACGTCAGTGGCTTCATAGCTCAGTTGGTTAGAGCATCGCACCGGTAATCGCGAGGTCACGGGTTCAAACCCCGTTAAAGTCCTGAATTTTTTTTCAGGCTTCTTTTCGCAATTGCATTAATTGCATTCACAACTGCGAGGATCATTCTTCATTTGATAACTTTCCAAGTAGATCCTTTCCTGCTATTTTTGGCATTTAACCTTATGATTTTCAGATATTCATTCTCATATATTCATCACTCACGGGTATATTAAGAACCAACAAAACGACCAGCGCCCAGATGGCTTGTTGGCTCAGTCGGTAGAGTGCTGCACGGGTATCGCAGAGGTCGTGGGGTTTGAATCCCGTACAAGCCTGAATTTTTTTTCAGGCTTAATTTTCACTACTGCTTAACTAGTGTTCATAACTGCGATGATCAGTCACATATTTAAACCTAGCATATTTAACCATAATGGGTCCATAATGTCTTTAGTCCAATTTCTTCACAAAATGTAAACGTTTTTTCCTATTTTCTACACTGGCCACTTTTTAAAGATTTAACATTCAACACAGCTACTACTTACTGAAAGGGGCTGTGTCACGCTATTGTACCATCACTTTAAAAAGCTTAAAACTGCCAATGCATTAGTGGAAACCTTAAAATAATGGTCTAGTTTTTTTGCCAAAGACTGTAGTACTGCATTGACACCATAAACTTCTGTATTCCATGTAAGATGACAAAGATGGAAATGGATTGAAATTTGAAAAAAATTGCCAGTTTTTTCAAAATTTCAAGCTATGCATTGAAAAATCACCAAAAAAATTATTATGGTTAGCTCTTCCTGCTAAAATTTCATTGGAATTCATCTTGCTGATTCTGTAGGTGCATTTTTTGCACGATAACTGGTAAAAGGCAGTAATTTTGGCAGAATTGAACCAAAAACAGCAAAAATCCCAGTGACAGTGCTCCTTTAAAGAATAATGATAGTCCTCTCCAGTTCGAAAACTCAGTCTTACACCAATTACTATACCCAAAAACACCTTCAAAACCGCCCCATTCCCCTGCTCATGCTTGGAGGAAGGCCTGGGAAGAAAGTGAACCCACTCTCCTCTCCAGGTAAACTTTTGGGATTTGAGTCGGTGTAACAACAATTAACCAGTGTTTGAAGCTCGTGGTTTGCCTGCTCAATATTGTTTCAAGGTTCTTTGTTGACATCTAATCAGTCATTCTTTGCCTTACATCACTGGCGAGTCTCTCTGGTTCTAGTACAGCGAGTAGCCAAAAGTATAAATTGACAAAACACTTAGTTAGGACCTCTCTAAAGGAAACGTAACACCCAGGCTAAATTAAAGCGTAATTAACTGGCTCTTAATTCTTATGGGCAAATTTTAGTTAAAAGAGTAATTCAGAGAGAGTAGCTAGTTGAATGAGTGTGAAAAAAAGCTGTGTGTTCACTGAGTCATCAGTTGTCAGCCAGTTAGAGACAAAGCTTTGTTGATGGTAAGTGGGCTTTTTTTTTCTTTTTTATTGATCGGTGTATTTATTTATCTATTTTTTTTAATTTTATTAAGTTGCGGTTACTTACAGACGTTACAGTACATATTACCACTGTTACAATCATGTCCTAAAACAGAAGAAAAAACTAGTACAGAGTACAGGCCTTTTTTACAAAAATGATTATTTAATTATTTATTGAATTAGAGTGAAGTGCAGAGAGGAGGAAATAGCTAGCAAGATCAATGCAGACCGTGAAAAAAAAAAAACGTGAGGGAGAGCGTACAGTAAATAATGATCAAGATCGGTTGTAGGAGGCTAGTTGGTGTTAAGTAGGGGGATCAAAGGTCCCCATTTCTTCAGTGTTGAGCCAAGTTTGTAGGTTTCGATATTAAATTGAGATTTTAAAATCGCCAAAAACGTTTTTAAGTTGGGGATCTTGTTACTGGTCTTGGAACACCATATGTAGTATCTCACTAGAAGAAAACAAAAGTTTAATTGCAGCGAGAATTTTGTAGAATCTGACCTCAGGTCCAAAAAAAGCTGTGATGTCTCTCGGGTAGTTTTGAGGTGTTAAGTTAACGTCCAGAAGTTTTTCCATCAAGTTCGTCCAAAATAGTTTGACTTTTGTATATTGCCAGAAAAGACGTGTATAATTCCGGGGGCGTTACTGCAGAAAGAGCAGTTTGTCCTGTTTTGTTAACTAGGGCGTACTTTTTGTGCGCGTGGATGCCAAGGTATATGCGGTTTTCCAAACAGCAGCACTCCCTTCATTAGAAGTAATACTGCTGTTCCATTTTGATTGACTTTGCAATGGTATAGAGCTTTTGAGGGCGACCAGTTTTTTGTAAACAACCCTATTTCCTTTCAAGCTTTTAGTCAATGAGTTGAAGTAAGACTCAGTTGGGAAAGAATCTCTGGTTATTTTTGGGAAGTTCTCGTTATAGTGTTGTCTAAGGGCTGATATAAGTCCAAAATATTTCAAGGGTTTTATTTGTGCTTTGTATCTTTCATGACAATCTTGAAGAGAAAGGAAGTTTTTCAAGTCGATCATTAAATCTTTTACTTTTAAAATTCCGTGGCAAAAGAGATGTTTGTCGAAACCCGGCTTGTTATCAATCCTTATTAACGAATTGTGCCATAATGATTGTTCGAAGAATTGTTGTTCGGTTTTTATAGCATCCTCAAAGTTGACTTCTGACCATATTTCTAATAGTTCTCGTAAAAAGGAGTCGTTTACTGGTATTGTGCTGAGGGTGTCCGCCTTGTTAAGGTTAGCTTTAAAAATTAAATTACCAAGTTCAAGATCGTCTAATTCTTTCCATTTTCCAGGCTTCGAATCATCGAGGTATTTGCTGATCCACATAGTCTTCAGCGATTTATTAAACAAAGATATATCAATCATTTTTAGGCCACCTTTGTCGTAGTCATTTATCACAACAGAACGCTTGATCTTGTCACCTTTGTTGTTCCATAGGAAATTGTAAAGAATCTTGATAGATTTCTGGTTTGTCGCTAGTGGTGATAAAATATATGTAAGTTGAGATGCCGCCAGGCTTTTTGTCACCTGAATTTTGCCGATTAAAGTAAGTCATCAGTATTTCCTACAGCTCAGGACGTATCTAATTTTATCTATTTTCTCCCAATAATTCATGATTAAAGAGGTATTAGTGTGAATGATATATGAAATGAATCATATATGCGGAAATGAAATCAAATGACCTGCTCCCAACGTCAGTGGCTTCATAGCTCAGTTGGTTAGAGCATCGCACCGGTAATCGCGAGGTCACGGGTTCAAACCCCGTTGAAGTCCTGAATTTTTTCAGGCTTCTTTTCGCAATTGCAGAAATTGCGTTCACAACTGCGAGGGTCATTCTTCATTTGAGAGGTATTAGTGTTGGTAGTCATTGATTTTAAGATGATTCCCTGCAATTGCATGGCGCATCCTTACTGTGCATAATTTATGGCGTCATTTAGCGCGTGCGCATTAGAAACATGGTGTATTTGCCTTGACATTGACTGTTTGTCAGCCGAAATTTCCCTTTGCGGTCGTGTTGCAAAGAAACAAGCACGGTGACCCCCATTTTTTATTTCATAATTTCAATTAGAACAGTATCCTCAATAACTGGGAAAAAGTGAGCAGAAATTTATGGCTACTTTTTTGGCAAATGATATAAATTCTACAGAGGGAGACATAACGGGCCCTGTAGCGATCGGTACCCAAAGCTGACAACCGACAAACTTCGCTCGAGTTCGACGCACTATGAATTACGTACGGGGATATTTTACGGACAATCACTTGAACGCTTTATTGAAACGCCATAAATCCAAGATCATATCGTAAACTGAAATAACAATAACAGCACAAAGAAAACTAAGCTAAAACACGGTGACCGACATACCAACATTCCGATCATTCCATTAAGGATAAATTGTAAGTTTTAGAGAAAACTAGTCTATGCAATATCAAACGATCAATACATCAAACTGCGTGATTCAAAACAACAGATAAACCATAAGGCTATAAGCTAATGGAAAATAGCTAATAAAGAGAACTAAAACACTGATCGATGGGCTCCCAATGGCAAAAGAGGGTGCGCCACATGCTCAAAAACTTAGCGAAATTGCGGTATAAAATTAGTGAGAATACAATACAAAAACAAGCCTAAATGCACTAAAACTGATTAGAAGAAAGAAAATGACTTACATAACAGTCCCGCTTTGCCGATCCTTACAAAACCTTCAGCGTTCTAATACAGCTAACTTCGCTGAAAACTTCTGATCCGTCCGGTAGCAAGACAAAAGCCAACTAACTAAAATTGCGGGTAAGGGCGGAACTATAAACTACTCAAATCACGTGTAACTAATTAGCCAAAAGATGATTAGATTAAAATCAAACAGACTTAAATTGAATGGCCGACAGCGGGCGTACAAAGCCGTTACATGGCTCCCCTGAAATGCTAATTTCACACACAAAAAAAGAGTTCAAGTTCATAGCTACGTAGTTTAAGGCTCCTCGTCAGGGATGGACCTCAGGTCTCCTTCTCCTGCAACAGCACGAGTTTCTGAACAGGACGCTCCAAGAACTTGGCGGCTTTGATCTTCTTGCCATTGTTGTCTAATTCACGATCAGCAACTACAACTTTGACCTTACGGACATGGCCATCCGCGCTCTGAAAGGTCTCGGTCACTCGTGCAAGCTGCCACTTGTTGCGGGGTTCGTTATCATCCTTGATAATCACGATGTCACCAACGCACATTTCTCTCCTCGGTTTCGTCCACCACTGATGTTGCTGTAGGCTCAGCAGATATTCCTTCTTCCACCTGACCCAGAATTCGTTAGCAAGGTGTTGTACACGCTTCCATCTTTTCTTGCAGTACTTATCTGCAGACTGGAAAGCGCCTGGAGGTGGAAGAACAACCTTCGTCTTCATCGTCAGCAGGTGATTTGGTGTCAATGGATTCAGCGATAATGGGTCATTGAGGGAGTCGACTGTCAGAGGGCGGCTGTTAACAATCGCTTCTGCTTCGCAGAGCAGTGTTCTTAGGGACTCCTCATTCAGCTGCGAACCATTACTCTGCAACAGGGCTGCCAGCACATTTCGGACTGACCGGATCTGTCGTTCCCATACTCCTCCCATATGACTACCCGAGGGAACGTTCATGTTAAAAAGGAACCAGTCACAGTCGTGACGCTGTAGCTCGCTTCTGATTTTGTTATGGTTGAGCTCATTCAAAGCTTCCTTTAACTCTCGCCTGGCGCCCACGAAATTGGATCCCTGGTCGCTTCGCAACTGGCGGATGGGGCCTCTTCGGCAAATGAATCTACGCAGAGTGCTAATGAACGAGTCAGTCTCCAGCGTGGCTGCCACTTCGATATGTATAGCTCTGGAAGCCATGCACGTAAAGAGCACTCCGTAACGCTTTAGCTCCTTGCGGCCTTCCTTAATTATGAGGGGGCCGAAGTAGTCAACGGCGCAGTTAGAGAACGGAGGTGCTGGTTCCATTCGATCATTAGGTAACTCGGCCATACGTTGCTCCTGCACAGCACCTCGCAGCTTACGACACCTGACGCACTTGGATATTGCGCTTGCTACTACTGTTAAAGCTCCTACGATCCAATATCCACTTGCTCGTATCTCATTTGCTGTGATGCTTCTACCTTGGTGTTGCGCCTTGTGATGGTAATGCCTGATAATGAGGTCGGTCACATGACTCGTCTTTGGCAGCAAGGCTGGGTGTTTGGACCCATCCGGAAGACTCGACAACTTAAGACGTCCTCCTACCCTGATGATGCCTTCTGAGTCTACGAAGGGGTCGAGCTTTCTAAGGGGGCTGATTGGGAAAATTTCTGGTAGCATTTCTCGTTGTACAGACTTCAGTATGACGATTTCGGCTTCAATCAGCTCGTGTACTGAGACAGGCTCGACTTGCTGTACAGCTTGGCCTTCAACCTTCTTATCTGGATTGATATTCTTCTTGATCACTCTTGATTTCAACTTCTGTATGTAACGACGACATATAGCGACGGCCTTTCGCGCACGCTGCCAATCTGAAAAGTGCTTCAGTCGTTCTTCCAGAGTGGCCCACGTCTAACTCTCTTCGTAACTGCTGGCTGACTCTGACTGACACAACGGCTGCAGTGAGCTCGGGTCTTGGCACTGTTACTGACTTTCGCGCACGCTGCCAATCTGAAAAGTGCTTCAGTCGTTCTTCCAGAGTGGCCCACGATAGCAAAGTTACAGTCGCCAGGGAAATAGTTTTCTTGACTTCTGGATCTTCTTCTGAAGGACTGACGGCAGCCTTTGGTGAGAACGTCTTCCACTCAGCTTCATTCTGCCAGAGGAAATCCGGTCCAGTTATCCACTTCGAATTGCTAAGTTCTCCTGGGCGTATCCCTCTGGAAGCATCGTCCGCTGGATTGGATTTAGTATCTACGTATTTCCACTGGCTCACGGAGGATCTCTCTTGAATTTCTTGCACCCGGTAAGCGACGAATACGTGGAACCGTCTCACGTCGTTGGCGATATAAGCGAGTACCACTCTGCTGTCGGTGCAGAATACTTCACTAGTAATGTTTACGTCTAACTCTCTTCGTAACTGCTGGCTAACTCTGACTGACACAACGGCTGTGGTGAGCTCGAGTCTTGGCACTGTTACTGACTTCAAAGGTGTAACTCTTGCTTTGCCAATCACGAAAGCGCAATGGATCTTGTTGTCTTCATCGATTAGCCTGAGGTAGCTGCATTGGCCGTAGCCCTTGAAGCTCGCATCAGAGAAGTGATGAAGTTCAGTTCTAACGATGTTTCCAAAGTTTTCGGGCTTGTAGCATCGGGGAATCTCAATACCTTCCAACTCTTCCATCTCCGTCTTCCACTTTAGCCACCGTTTCTGAATTTCTGCGGGAACTGGATCGTCCCAGTCGATGTTCTGGCGACAGAGCTCTTGCAAGATTGCCTTGCCTTCTAATAGCACAGGGGCTACGAAGCCAAGTGGATCAAAGATGGAGCTAACGGTGGATAGGATTCCGCGTCTTGTACACGGTCGGTCCTTCAATGAGATTGAAAATTTAAAGGCATCTGACGTGATACACTACTGCACTCCTAAGGCATGCTCTACCAGTGAACCCTCACGGTCGAAATCCAGGTTCTTAACTTCGTCGGCTCTGTCATGCACTGGAATTTCCTGGATTACTTCCCGTTTATTGGACGTGAACTTGTGGAGCTTGAAACCGCTGCGCTGACACATTTCTTTGATGCTCTTGACGAGTACCACTGCCTCCGCGACTGACGGTACTGACTTCAACCCATCATCCTCATAGAAGTCACGACGGAGGAACTCGGCAGGCTCGAGGCCAAAGGTATCTTCGTTATCGTCAGCCGTAGCTTTGAGAGCGAAGTTGCAGCAGCCTGGTGATGACGCAGCGCCGAACAAATGTACTGTCATCCGATATTCTTGTGGTTCCTTGGATGTATCTCCGTCATCCCACCATAGGAAGCGCAACAAGTTGCGGCATTCTTCTGTTACCTTCACCTGATGGAACATGGCCTCGATATCGCACATCAGCGCCACCGGTTCCTTGCGAAATCTGCATAGGACTCCCGTCAGATTATTCGTGAGATGCGGTCCTTGCAAGAGATGTTTGTTCAGAGACTCGCCCTCAAACTGAGCTGAACAGTCAAAAACCACTCTGATTTTGTCGGGCTTTTTCGGGTGATACACCCCATGGTGTGGGATATACCACACCGATTTGCTGTTTCCTCTCGGCTGGATGACATCTGAGACCTTCTCTGCATAACCGTTCTGAATAGCCTTATTCATAAATTCGACGTAGTGGCTGCGATAGGTTTGGCTCGATTCCAACTTCTTCTTTAGAGGTCTCAGTCGGTTCCAGGCCATCGCGCGGTTGTTCGGTAGCATGAGGTTCTTGACCTTTATCGGTAAAGGCATTTCGTAATGGCCGTCAGGCCGGAGGCGTATCCCGCTCTTTACGATATCCAGGAACTTGCGGTCTTCTTGAGAAAAGGCTTGTTGTCCCTGGTCACGTTCCGAGAAGTCCAGCTCAAACATTTTGCTAACTGTGAAAGGGGTGATCACCTCCTTTGTCTGTGCGTCGACAACGAATTTGTTCTCTAGCCTTGTACTTCCGATCTCGCGAGTGACGACTCTATGGCAGGTGAAAGCACTATCTTCTCTTACTGGCAAATCGTGGGCAGGGCTAACTGGACCGATAATACCCCACCCGAGTAGGGTTTTCACGGCGTACGGGTCTTCGTTTCCAAGGACCACCTCTCAGGGCTTTAGTGCCTTCGGACAGTTACATCCTATCAAAATTCCTACTTCCACATCAGCTTTGATAGGAGGTATTTCGTGCTTAATCCCTTCCAAATGTGGCCACCTTTCAGCTGTCTCAGGAGACGGTATCTGGTTCCTTCTTGAAGGTATGGACTCCTTCGAGTAGGTCTTGGGGAGATCGACAGATGTTTTTTCGTCAAGACTCTGTGCTATTAGACCCTCAATTTTCTGCACCGAGATTTCTGTTCTTCCATGCATTGTGTTAAGGGTAAGTGATACCTTCGGACCTTGCACACCTAACTGCTCAAGGGTTGAATTAGTGATGAAAGTAGTGTCACTACCATCATCCAGTAATGCATAAACGTTGACTCTTGCGTCTGGATCGTTCTTATGATATAGAGTCACTGGCACAATCATGGAAGTTGTGGCTCCTTCGGCTCGATCAGTGAAGTTACAAACACTCGCGCGAGCATTTGCCAATTCATTGCTGCCCGTTTCCTTGGCAGGGCCCAGTGGTTTCTGAGTCGTATCACTCTGACTTTTGAATTCTCCGTTTTGTCTTCGCTGAGGTCTGGGGGTGTGGAGCACTGTTGGGTGCATCCTACCGCATTCGTCACAGCTAAGCCTTGATTGACAGCTAATGGCCAGGTGACCCTTCCTTAAACATCCGAAGCAGAGGCCCTTTGAGACGATGAAATCCTTACGCTGATCGATGTTCTTACGCTTGAGCTCTTGACACTTATCAAGGTCGTGGTCTCTGTTGCAAAGGAGACACGAGGCTGGAGGGCAACGATTGGTTGGCAGGGATGTCTTTAGTGTGGCATTAGTCGCGAAGCTGTTAGCTGCAGTGGATCCACTCTTTCTTCCCTTGTTTCCTTGATACCTTTCGAAAGGTCTACGCCTTTCTCTTCTAAACGCATCAGGCGAAAAGATTGGGCCATTTGCCAAGTCAGCTTCCTTCTGGACGAACTTTACAAACTCACAGAAGGATACTCTCTCACCGGAGTTGGCTTGCGTTTCATGGGCGTGTCTGCACCACTTGACGCCGGAGTATGAAGGTAGTTTCGCGATCAATTGTCTGAGGGTTTGTAAGGAATCTAACTCCGCTAGCGAACCTACATTCTTAACGGCTTCTTTACAGCGAACAAGGAAATCCACGAATTCCTGTAGTCCACCGCTATCCCCATCATTGATTTGCGGCCAATTTCGCATTCGGGTTTTGTACGCTTCGGCAACGTGCACAGGATTACCAAACCACTGGTCTAAGAGCTTGCGGGCTTCATCGTACGCATTTTCTGAACTTAAGCAAAGAAATCCCTTTACAAGGTCATTGGCCTTCCCTTTCGTGTATTTCTCTAAGAAATAGAGCCTGTCTCTATTTGACGGGACATTCGCTGATATAATCGAATCAAATGCTGTCACAAAGGCCGGATAATCAAATGCATCCCCAGTGAAGACGGGGGGTTCCTTTGCAGGGAGATGACTTATCCTTTGCTGATGAATTAGCATCGAACTAAGTTCAGTTTGTTTTTCTTGAAGTGTTATTAACTCCTTCAACGTTTCTTTATTTTCCGCAGTGGTTTGGCCTTCAGGCGTTTTAGAAAGCGCGGGAAAACTAGGAACAGATGGGGGGATACTGGGATGTAGTTTAGACTTCACTTCCGGTTCGTTAATTGCTTCTTGCTGTTTGGTAATATCTTCTTCTTTGAGGATCTCGTTGATGGCGTTTTCCTCGGCGCTGGCGATGGCGATATCCTTCATTAATTTCAAACGCCTCATTTCGTTATTGCGCTCAAAGAACTCCATTTCTGCCTTTAATCTAGCAGACCTTGCCGCGGCTTCTAATCGCAATGATCAACTCAAACTAGCCTTTGATGATCTCGAGGTAGAGCTGCGTTTAGATCCTTTGGAATATCTGGATTTGACTGAACTTGCTACGGGTGATTTTCTTTCGAAGGCCAGAAATTTTCGGTAATCCTTATTCTACATTCCATGCATTCCCTGTCCCTGACGTCAAACCACTCATATGACGCCTTTTGGTCTTCTGCTGAATCTAACATGTCGTGAAAGGCCCTTTGAGTTTCATTGAAGTCATCTTTTAGCTTATCTAATTTGTCTCTATCAGCCTCAATTGCCATTATGTCAACGGGAGAATTAATACTATCCAACGACCGACGTATCTTATTCATTTGCTTTAATAAGGCAATGTATGCGTTTTGACGTTTTTGGCAAAGCTGTTCCATCAGATAAGCCCTTCCCTTTTCCGTCAATTTTCGTTCTCGGCTTGGTGGTTCACCATAAGGGAAATCTGATGTTCCGGTGGTTTCCGGGACCAAATCTGCCAAAGGCATGTTTGGAACCTTTCCATCACCGCTTGTTTTGGTTTCGAATGTTTGAACTTGGTAGTTTTCTTTGTCTTCGATCAGTTCAGTCGAAGGTTTCGACAAGCCTGTCTTGTTCTCGGAATCCGACATTCTTCAGAAGTTTAGATTTGGTCCAAATCGGCAACTGTTGTTACTTGTTATTTTACTGTAGCGATCGGTACCCAAAGCTGACAACCGACAAACTTCGCTCAAGTTCGACGCGCTATGAATTACGTACGGGGATATTCTACGGACAATCACTTGAACGCTTTATTGAAACGCCATAAATCCAAGATCATATCGTAAACTGAAATAACAATAACAGCACAAAGAAAACTAAGCTAAAACACAGTGACCGACATACCAACATTCCGATCATTCCATTAAGGATAAATTGTAAGTTTTAGAGAAAACTAGTCTATGCAATATCAAACGATCAATACATCAAACTGCGTGATTCAAAACAACAGATAAACCATAAGGCTATAAGCTAATGGAAAATAGCTAATAAAGAGAACTAAAACACTGATCGATGGGCTCCCAATGGCAAAAGAGGGTGCGCCACATGCTCAAAAACTTAGCGAAATTGCGGTATAAAATTAGTGAGAATACAATACAAAAACAAGCCTAAATGCACTAAAACTGATTAGAAGAAAGAAAATGACTTACATAACAGTCCCGCTTTGCCGATCCTTACAAAACCTTCAGCGTTCTTACAGCTAACTTCGCTGAAAACTTCTGATCCGTCCGGTAGCAAGACAAAAGCCAACTAACTAAAATTGCGGGTAAGGGCGGAACTATAAACTACTCAAATCACGTGTAACTAATTAGCCAAAAGATGATTAGATTAAAATCAAACAAACTTAAATTGAATTTCCGAGAGCGGGCGTACAAAGCCGTTACAGGCCCAACAGCACTGTCTAAATTTTTTTTTCTTTTCTATTGTTACAGACCTTACGTACAGTCTCTACTTACAATATATTTACAACCATGCTTTTACCCATTGACTTATGTTACAGCAGAGAAGGACCTATTTTTAACTACTAGTTAAGCGAGTCACGGGATTATATTTTTTAATTCGGAAGACATAGAGCAAACTACTATCCTGACGGTACATTAAGGTTATCAGCTATATATATATGCATCACCAACTAACCACATGTTTACGCTAGAATAATTATCAGGTTGAAGCGCTAGACAATACTTAATGAATATTTTCAAGATTATAGTCGCGAGATGGGGAGTCATTTCCCTGGAGTGGTTCTTTTTAGTGAATATTTTCAAGGTTATATTTAACGAGTAATTTGTCAATGAACTCGTGAATGGAGATGGTTTTGCTATTTGTTTTGCTTGCATATATGTAATGGCGCATAGCTAAGGTGGTGTAGTTAAATTTCTTTTTTATTCGTGCATCACATGTACTAGAAAAGATGCCAAACAAGACTTCCTTGGTGGTGGGGAGGATCTGACATAGGTTTGTTTGGTTGAACCATTGAATGACCTTTTGCACAAAGGTCTTAGTGAATGGGCATTCAATGAATGTATGCTCGATGGAGTCTTTATCTCCACAGTACAGACATTTGTCGTCAGGCTTGATTCCAAATCTGAGCAGTTCTTTGTTTGTTACTATAATTCTATGGATGAGTTTAAATTGAAACTCTTTGAGCTTAGTGTCCTTGGAGATGTTTTTTAAAGACTTGAAAATCTTGCCCCAAGTATCGCTATTTATTGATAGACTTTGGCTCCAACGCAGAGGGCCTGTATGGTCCTCATTGTGAGTTTTTGCATTAAGCAGTTTATAAAAATCTCTTGACTTGGCCTTACCTAGATTAATTTGTACAGTTTCGCTCAGAGGGAAGATGTTATCATGGCTGGTGAAAAAAGGTTTGTCGAAGCCGTCGGTCTGTTTAGCAATGGACAGAAGGTGCTTCGGGATGGCGCTTATCACTTGATAATATTGGAGAAAGTTAGTTTGGCATGAGTATTTGAGAGAGAATTCCTGGAATGTCAAGAAGTTGCCGCTTTCAGTAAGTAGATCTTTAATCGAAATAATTCCCTTTTTAAACCATTTACTAAAAAAAAAAATCGGTTGGCCACCCACAAGTATTTCTTTATTGTTGAACAAAACTATATCTTGTTTTTGGTAATAATTGTAAAGAATTTTTAATTCGTTAAAACTGTCAAGGATCCTTTTGTAAAAAGTCGGTAGGTCGTTATGAAAAGTCGCATCATAGTTGCATCTTAAGAGAAAGCTCAGTCCTCCCATTTTCTTGAGAAAGTGGTTAGCTATGGTGCACCAATTCTTTTTGTCAGAGGCTAACATTCTAGGGATCCATGCTAGCTTCAGGGCCTTGAACATTATGTTGAGATCTGTCACACAGATTCCGCCCCTATCTGGTTCTTGATAAAGGCCAGATCTTTTTATTTTATCTTTTTTATTTCTCCAGAGAAATTTAAATGATTTAGTTCTCACTGTGTCCGCAATTCCCTGAGGAACCACTAGGTTTGAAGCAGAATAGACAAGTTGTGATAATCCCAGGGTTTTTAATATCATAGCTCTTCCAGATATTGTCAAGTCTCTTGCACTCCACATATCGAGCTTTGTTTGTAATCTTTGGACCTTTTGCATGAAGTTAAGCTCATTATTTCTTTTTTCATCGTATGAGAAGTGAATCCCTAATATTTTCACCGGGCTATGAAGCCATTTCAGGTTTAGGGGTTTATTTTTATTATTTGCCCATTTCCCCAGCCAAATAGACTTCGTTTTTTTAACATTTAAGGAAAGGCCACCTATTCTCCCAAAATCATCGATTATTTTTAGTGCCCTTTCTAGTGATGCTAAGTCAGCGTTAAAGAGAGTGGTATCATCTGCAAACTGTGAGAGCTTAATTTCATTTTCATAGATCTTGATACCTTTTATGTTGGGGTCTTGCCGAATTTTATTTGAGAGTATTTCGGACGAGAGAATAAACAGATAAGGAGAGAGAGGGCAGCCCTGGCGGACTCCTTTAGACGGTTTAAACCAGTTCGTTCTAAAGCCATTGTTGATTACCGTGTTCTATGTTCGAGTAGAAAGTATTAACCCAACGTTTAATATCGCCTCCAAAATTAAAGCAATCGAGCGTCTTCATAATAAACGGCCACTCTAAAGAGTAAAAGGCCTTCCGAAAGTCTAACGATGTTAGTATGCCGGTGAGGTTGTGAGTTGTCGTTGTTTCCATTACATCTGCTATGAGTCGAATGTTTTCACCTATATATCTTCCCTTTACAAAACCTGTGTGGTCTGGATGAATGAGATCTGGGAGTACTTGTTCAAGTCGTTTAGCTATTGCTTTAGCGGCTATCTTATAATCGACATTTAACAATGTGATCGGTCTCCAGTTGGATAAATCTAATAGTGAGCCATCCTCTTTTGGGGTTAGCGTAATTACCCCTCTTCGCTGAGAGATGCTTAGTTCTCCTTTTACTTGAGCTTCATTGAAACTTGCTATTAAATCATTACCTAATAGTTCAAAGAAATACTTATAGAATTCGGCTGTAAATCCATCTTCCCCTGGGGCTTTATCAGCCCGGAAAGTTTCTAATACTGTTTTACATTCGTCGTATGTAAGTGGACCTTCTAGGTTGTCCCTGTCTTCGTCCGAAAGCTTAGGGATTTTTAGATTGAGGGTAAAAGAGTCCCATTCTTCGTTAGAATAGGTATAGTCAGATGTATAGAGATTTTTAAAGTAAGTTTCAATTTGGTCTAGAATTACATTTCCATTGTTCGTTGTCGAGTCATCTTGTAGTCGCAGTTCACTGATAGTCTTTTTCTTATAATTACGTTTTTCTAGATTGAAGAAATATTTTGTCAGGCGTTCTCCATTTTCCACCCAGCGGCATTTTGCTCAAAATATAGCTTGCTTTCCTTTTTCCTCATAAATTGATTGAAGTTCGGTTGGGGGGATATGGGGGGAGGAGAAGTTGTTGCATATTGTGCCATCGAGATGGTTGAGTTTCCGTATGAGTTCCTGTTCCCGATTTCTAATGCTTTTGGACTTGTTTTTGGAATAAGTAATCATAACCGATCTAATTTCCATCTTTATCATCTCCAAGAAGAGTCTCTTATCTGTCAAATGTCCGTAATATTTGCGCACTAGTGTGTAAGTACAGCGGATTTTGTCAATGTATTGAGGATCTTTTAAAAGGGTGTTGTTCAATTTCCAAAAACCAGGGCCCCTAGGGCATTTATTTGGCAAGGTTAGTGAAATGGAAATCACGTTGTGATCGGGTGCTATCGCTGGTAAGATCTCGGACTTTTTTATATTTACTGTGAGGTCTTTAGCTATTAGGAAAAAGTCTATTCTGGATTTTAAGCATAAAGATTTTGACTCGTATGTGAATTTTCGTATTTTTGGGTGACGTACTCTTTGGATGTCTATTAAATCAAACATTTCCATAGATGTTGAGATTAAATTGCTATAGATAGTGGGTTTCCAAGGCGCACTTCCCATTTTATCTTTTTTTGGTTAACGTGCAGTTCCAATCACCTCCTACAATTAGTGAAGTAAGTTCTGTTTTGTCAATAATACTGTTGTTAAGTTCTTGTAAGAATTATGTATGATTAGCCTGATCGTTAGGTGCGTAGATGTTGCAAAGTGTGACTTTTTTACCGTTCAGGGAGATTGTAATTAACACTATCCTGCCTGAATTGTTGGGATATAGACATTCAACCTGTAATTGCATGGTGGGGTTAATTAGAATACACACACCTTTGCTATGTTTTGTGCCATGTGAGAAAAATAGCTCGCCACCCCATTCTTTCTTCCAAATATTTTCGTCACCTGGTTCGGAATATGTCTCTTGCAAAAAATAAGAGATTTTGACTGGCCTACCTTCAGGCGAAGTTTTCACAAATATTGTTCCGTCCAAAGACCAAACGCTGAGGAGTTCGCTGTTTTTAGTATTTCGTTTGCCCGATTGATGATTCGGCGACAATACAAAGTCAAGTTTTCATTAAGAAAGATCTTCCCTGATTGGGCGCTTGTCGCGTACGAGGAGCCAGGGTAGAGATCAGATAATTTGATATTTTTCAATTTAGCTCTTGCGCGATACAAGGTTGTTTTTACTTTGTGGCTAATAAATTTGACGATGATTGCCTTGCCGCTCTTTGTTTTAAGTTTGAGGGAAATTTCGATGTCTTGAGGGGCAACTGGAACCTCGAGTACATCAGCAAGTTTCAACACGACTTCTTTGGTAGAGGTGTATGCCTCATCAGGAATGCCGTGAATTTCCAATGAGTTTTTTTCGTGTGTACTGTTCTAAGCGGTCCTGCAAGCCGTATAATTCTGCAATTTCCTCCTGTTGTTCATCTATCTTTTTTATGGCCGCAGCCAGCTCGTTTTCAGTCGCTGCACGTTCTTCAGTAGCTTTTGCAAGCGCTTCTTTTAGGGTAGCTAATTCCGCTTGCTGCTTTTGAATTGTAGCTTTCAGTTCCAATACATCGTTGCTGATTTTCTTGTTTTGGAGCAAGATGCTGTTAACCGTAATCTGAATGTCCACAAGCATCTCCCTGAGCTCAAGGTTGCTTGGTTCTTCTGAGATCTCCATTTCTTTTGACACACCTTCTTCGTTCGCAGTCGCCGCCATATTGGCGCGTTTAGGAGTTGTCATTTCCTCGTCTGTTGATCCACGTTCTCCTCTTTTATGTTTTTTTCTTTTTCTTGACATTAGTAAGGCCCCATTCCTGATACATACGCCAGGGTTAATGGTTATTAACTCTAAAATTTAAGAAAAAAACTTGGGGACTTGGGCTCCCTTCAAAATTCGTGCCACCGCACGCTGAGGCCACGCATGCTCTCCGATGGTCCGGACGGTTGAAGATTTTCAATCCAAATTTGATGTCTAAATTATGTTTTCCTTTAAAGGATAAAAAATGCAGGGTATTTGAAGACATTTTTCTGGGACATAGGTGAATAAACAATCAAAGAAAGTCCAAACTCTGTGTGATATAACACGCTGCATTTAAAAATAATCGAGCTTATTTGTTGCGCAAGGAGATTACCAAAAGTCACCTAAATAACCATATTTGTCAGCATTGTGGCGTGAAAACAAGCACGGTGACCCCCTCTTTTTATTACGTTTTTAATATCTCCTTGTCCTGTAACAACAGCATACCAAGTTTCATCGGAAATCTATTGCGGGTTCTTTTACTAGGGAATCACCTTAAGACCAGATACTTCACCAAATTTACCAATCATATCGAGGGCTGCGGATAAGGATTCCCGCACACCATTGAGAATTAAGGTCGTGTCGTCTGTGTATTGGCTTATTTTTATTTCCGAATTATTCACTGAGATTCCTTTAATGTTGGTGTTAGCCCTGAATACCTTCCCCAAAATTCCGACAGATAATATAAAAAGATAAGGAGAAAGAGGACATCCCTGTCTGACGCCTCTTTGTAATTTTAAAAAGATTGCACGCCCATCCATTATTTCAAACGCAACTTTCGATATTGATATAAAAAGTGCAGATCCATTTTATTAAGAATGGTCCAAAACCAAAATATTCAGGCGAACGGTTTACAAAAGACCATTCAAGGGAATCAAAAGCTATTTCAAAGTCAACAAAGAGCAGCAGACCCGGGATATTCTGTTGTGTGGCGTAGCTTATGGTACTTTCAATCAGTCTTATATTTTCTCCAATAAATTTCCCTTTCATGAAACCAGTTTGGTCATTGTTGATGAGTTTTGGAATAACGGTTTTAATTCGGTTCACAATGGCTTTTGTAGCTATTTTGTAGTCACAATTAAGAAGAGTTACAGGGCGCCAGTTTTTTATCTAGTGAGGATAAGAATCTGTTTTTGGTATGAGTTTAATTATGCCTCGTCTTTGTGTGAAAGAGAGTGTTTCTAGCTCATAGGCATAATTAAGGGCATTAATCAGGATATTGGACAAATCTTCCCAGAACGTTTTATAAAATTCGGCAGGAAGACCGTCGGTTCCAGGGGATTTTCCACATTCCTTCTTTTAGTGCAGCTTAATAAACTCTTCCAATTGCCAGTGTTTCGCAAGATGCTCTATGTCTGGTACCACACAGAAAACACACAAAGGGTAATGGGCAAAATTCTGGTGGCAGGGAAGCGCTTAAATCTAGGGATAAGGGGACCAGGAGAGAAGCCCTCCTGGGGGGAGACAAGATCGAGTGGTACCGGGGGTAGCCACCCTGGACAGGAGTCCTGATCAGTCTCCAGGGGTGAGGCCCATATCCCCCAGTACAGGAACTAAGGGGAACCAGGAGGGGTGGCCCTCCCGGGTGGAGTACAGATCAGGTGGGACCGGGGGTCCACACCCTGGAGTGGATATTTTTCCGGACCTGTCTCCAAGGGCTAAGCCTTACTGTGGGGTAAAGTGCAGCCAGGGGTTGCACTTCCCTGCCACGGATTGTGGAGCATGGGGAGACAGGGGACACAATCCCCCCACAGTAGAAGGCAAATAAAGTTGGGCTCCTGTAAGAAGAGGGAGCCATACCTTCTGCTCCGACGAAAGTTAAAGACGACCCTAGCTGACCTGAGGTTAGTAATGGACTAGTATTAGCTAAGAGTCTAGGTACTTCTAAGATGGTACATTTAGGGGTCCTTATATAGCGTTCATAACAGTCCTAGCTCCAGCGGCCTAGAACTTTAATAAGCCAGGGGGGAAGGCCAGCTTTGGCTGCTGTGGTGGCGGCTCCAATACGGAAACTGTGGGAGAAGAAATTGTTGGCAGGGAGACCACAGTGGTGAAGAATTGATCTAAGCTCTGTTGTGAGATTATTGTTGTAAGCCATTGTCTGGGTTGGACGAAGGGGAACAGAGGGTGGCTTGATGGTGGCTGAACTTGAAGGAGATAGTCTTTCATGGCCATCACCGAACAGATAGGTGACAAGAACTTTGCAATGGTGATGGTGTGGCCCTGTCTGAAGGGGTCAGTTTTGGATTGTTTGATGTGGACTAGCATGTGGCTGGGTGAGTGGGAGTTGGGTACCAGTGTGATGTCCTTGGAAGTGAGGTGAACAGAGGGATCGAAGGGGCCATTGCAAGTGAATTCACTTGCAAGGGTGAAGGCCGCCCAAAGCATAACATGGTCCAGGATATAGGAAAGTTCGGGCTTAAGGTAGGAGTGAATGGAATGGAGAACTGTAAGGGTAATGGGAAAACGGTCAAGCCGCTTGGTAGGAGTGAGGCACTTAATGCCTGTCAGGACCTTTTGTAACCTATGCATGTCATTGAGCTTAAGAGGAAAGTTAAGCTCCCGATGAAGGTCCTGCACTGCCACCAAGTACAGCTTGACCGTTTCATAGGATACTGTGTTGGCTAAATGAGATGCAAAATACATCAGGGTTATCTCTGAGGCTGGTAGGAGGGGGTTTGAGGGGCCTACTAAACCATGCATGAGTGTAAAGGTGAGGAAGTGCTTGACACCAACTTGATAGGTGCGTCGAGTGGACGGGGCAAGGGAAGCATGAAGGTATCGCTCTCAGATGTCCATCGCTTATGGAGGGATGGTGGAGGCTGTGGGAGAGGCTGAGGGAACCAGGGTACGGAAGCGGTCCATCTGAAAACGGGAAAGGGAATCAGTGATAGAATTGTCTAAGCCTGGGATGTGAGTAGCTGTGAATGTGAAGTTATATTGGAGCGTTTGAAGTGTGATTGCTCGAATAAGGTCCATTACCCGGGGGACTTGGAGTGTTTAGAGTTTATGCTAGCCACCACTGACTTGTTGTCACACCACATGCAGATTCTTTTGCCGGACCAGCAGGGACCCCATAAAATACAGGCCAAGTATATGGGAAATAGCTCCTACCATTCAATACTAATACCCCTTTTTTGGCTGAGGGTGTGGTGGGGGAGCCAGTGGCCCTGGAACCATTCCCCTGCTAAGAAACCCCCATACCCAAGGGAACCAGAAGCATCAGTGTATAGCTGAAGCTCTGGCGGAGAGGTGGCCTGGGTATCCAAAAAGAGAGACACCCCATTCCAATTTTGGAGAAAATGTTGCCACATAGAAACGTCCTTACGGAAACCGGAATTCAGGCGAATTTGCCAATGGGGGAACTTGATACCCTTTGTAAGGTGGATAATGCGTTGCAAGAAGGGGCGGCCAGGGGCAATAACCTTGCAAGCAAATTGAAGGGTGCCAATCAGAGACTGTAGCTCCTGTAAGGTAGCAGATTTCCTAGTAGTCCACTGACCAAGGGCTTCCTGAATGCGGGTGAGTTTATCCACCAGGAGACGGGCTTCCATTTTATTGGAATATAGTAGGATACCCATAAATTCAAGGCATGTGCATGCAGGGAAGGTTTTCCCAGGAGCTATGGGGATATTTAGATCTGTAAAAAGGTGCAAAATTTGGCATAGAGCAGTCATGCATTTTGATCTGAGAGGGGAGGTAACAAAAAAGAAATCATCTAGTATATGGATAACCTTGGAATATTAAGTTTAGTTTGAATGATCCATTCAGCTGCAGAAGAGAATTCATCAAGAAGGAAGGGGGCCGACCTGAGACCGAAGGGGAGGACCATATCGAAGAAATAGAGCCCTTCCCATTTCACACCCAGAAGTTCCCAATCGGAGGGGTGGACGGGAACATTGCAAAATGCTGATTTTATGTCTAGTTTGGACATGAAGCATCTTGGACCGAGATCCTGAAGAATGGCAATTGCATGGTCCACCTTTATGTATTGCAAAGAATAGGATTCGGGAGGAATGTGGGCGTTGACACTGGTGGGGCGGTGTTTGGGGTAGGAGAGATGGAAAATGGTACACCATTCCGAAGAGTGTTTCTTGGGAATGACCCCAGTGGGGTATACCTGCAGGTTGGAGAAAGGAGGGGTGTGAAAAGGCCCTGCTGTGTGGCCCAGGGTAACCTCTTTTAGCATGTTTTTGTCAATAATAGATGGGTTGATATTTGCACAAGGAAGTTTAGAATATTCCTTGGGGGCCCTTGGACCTGAATAGCCGATCTTAAAGCCCTGAGAAAACCCTGTGAGAAGATGATTAACTGTTGTGTGATCTGGATGGCCCTGAAGGTAGGATGCAAATTTGTTGATGTCAATGGGGGTGGGAGAGGTCAGTTGGGAGAGGTAATTAGGAGTGTCCTCGGGAGGAATTGCCAGAGCTTGAAGACGATTTAGGTATGTCCTCTCTGTGGCGGGTGAGTTTAGTGTGATCTTCCCCAGAGTGAGCTGCTGAGCACCCCAGCTGGTTACACCTGTGTTGGTAAGGGCATGGGGTGCGAGCGTAGGGTCGGCCTTTGTTAAAGCTGTAGCACAGGTTGGATTGGGTAAGGGCATCCCGGGACGTACGAGGAGATAAAGGGCAGGTATCAGAAGGATGATCAGTGCTGCCGCAAGATCGGCATCCCAATTTGGGGAGTCCTGTGAAGACATCGAGGTAGAGCTGGACGGCCCGTTCCCCCCACTTGGCAGAGAGGTTATGGGAGGCACGCCTTCGGAATTCCACATCAAAGACATACCAAGCCATCCCAGGGAACTTTCATGCCGCATCGTGAATCAACTGTTGATTGGCTATTAAATCCGCGGCACAAGAGGGAAATACAGACACTATAAAGGCGAAATATATGGCAAAGGCATCGAGCCATCGATCGATAGAGGTGATTTTGGGGCGTTTAGAGGAGGAGGGGAGGGGAATAGTTAGACCCTGACCGGTTTACCTTAAGGTTGAGATGGGAATGGATGGTGTCAGTGAGAAGGGAGGTCATTGGTAAAAGGGTACCAAAGTCCACGTACTCACCGTTGGTGATGGCCGTCGAGGTGGCTTTAGTCAGATGGCTGGCGAGGGAAGGCTGTCGGAAGTTAGGATGAAGCGACGCTACTTGAGCAGGATTGGAAAAGTCGACAGGAGAAGAGAGGGAACCAAGACCAGAAGAAACGGCGGTGTTTGAGAGGAGATTACCTGTTGGAGGATTTTGAAGGGAAGGTTGTTGTTGCCAGGTTGTGTTTTGGCCGCCATCTTGTGGCGGTGGAGGAGGACTGGACCTAAGGCTGTCCTGAAGGTTACTCGGAGGACTGGGCCGAGCGAGTTGAACATTGGCATTGCTGGCACCGCCATCTTGGATTAGTTGGCAGTTCATCCGCTCGTCCACTATGGAGGCTATTAAGGCAGCCAATTCCGCGTGTGGAACGCCGGTGGCGATACTGGAGTTGGACGGGGCACTTGCTGATTGTGATGCAGGCAGTCTTTGCTGCTCATTCTGTTGTAGTCACGAAATAAGTTTGCGGCAATTCCCAGTTTGCTGGAGGTGACATTCTCCCAGCATGAGGCGAAGAGCTTCGGTGGACATGGCGCTGTAGTCTGTTGGCTCTGCTGGTACGTTGGCACCATCCAATATGGCATTTCAACGGTTGATATTCCTCCTTTGCGTTGGCATGGTACACTAAGTTATGTAAGTCGATTTAAGCGGAGTGATTTGTGAGGAAGTAGACCAGGCAAAAAACGCTGTTGTGAATGAACCAAAGCTCTAAAAGAACTGACTGGGAAAGGACAGTGTACGGCAAAAAAAGGAGCACATGTGCATTATGAGCATGTGAAAATAAGAATGGAACCTTTGTGGAATCTAGTAATATATCATGCTACGTTACAGTGGATTTTGCCAAAGAAGAAGGATACATTGTAATCAAACAACTAGTTAGTGGTTAGTGTTCATTGTTCTTTCTTGTACTTTGACCTAGTATCTACCATTACTTAGTGCAAAAGCTTGTACAAATGTTTCGTGCTGTGTGACATAAGAACAGAGACAAGATTGTTGCTAGTATGTCCTAAGTGTGCTTTCATAGGGCATGATTCTCAGGTTTATTAACAACAGTTTATGAGCCATAAACTTGAACTAGACATTCCTTTTCAGTTAAGGGGCCTTCACAGCTTATGGACTCATTATTGTTCAGTACAGTGTCATTCTCTAGATTGATGAATTCGTTACCAGGCGCAATTATGTTTCCTTTAGAAGTATAGAGGTCTTTATAGAAGGTTTCACTTTCTGTAAGGATTCCAATGTCAGAAGTGACGAATTCACTCTCATTTGTTTTGAGCTGTTTTATCGTGTTCAGTTTGAAGTGTCTCTTCTCAAGATTAAGAAAATATTTGGAATTTTTTTCTCCTTCATTGTACCTCCTAGCTTTGCACCTTAAAATTGCCCCTTTGGGTACGCAATCTGATTATATCTTCGAATTCATTTTTATGCTCTTCCAATTCTTCTATCAAACTGTCTTTGCCCGGTGAGCTAATCGAGGGTAGTCGGGATAGTTCTGCTTCTAATGGCTCAATTTTTTGTTCTAAAATGCGTTCTTTGTGAACAATTTTGCGTTTTTTTCCAATCGCGAAGCTAATACAGTGTTCCAAAGAAGACCTAGGTTGACTGACTCGTCATTTGCATATTCCTGTTGTGTTTGCTCGATGGTTAGCTTTATATATATAGTCGGCATCAGTTAAGTGCGAAGTATTCAGTTTCCAAAAACCTCGCTCTCTTGGATTTGAGTGCAAAAAGATGTTTAAAGTTATCATCAAATGATCTGTTCTGAAGCCAGGTAGAATGTCAGCCGAGGTAACATTACCCATCAGGCTTTGGCTTACCAAAAAGAAATCTAGCCTGCAGTGAATCTCGGGTTGTTTTGGGGGCCAGGTGTATCTACTAGTATCCGGATTTAAAACCCTCCATGCATCAACGAAGTCAAAATTTTCGGTTATCTCGCTCACAGTTTTTTTTTTTACATTGGTATGAGTTTTGGCCAGACCACCTTTGTTATCTTTCTCTATATCTAAGACAAGGTTGAAATCGCCGCCAATTATTATATCATTCATATGAAATTCTTCAATACGCTCGACAAGGCATCTGAAGAAATTTGGATCGTCTTCATTTGGGACGTATATATTTACTAAAGTTATACCTTTTCCATTTGCTTTTAAATCACATTTTATATACTGACCTGCAGAGTCAATATAACATTTTATGATTTTAAGCTCAAAGTTGTTATTGAAGAGGATACTGACACCTGCTTTAGTACTTGACCAGGAGCTGAAAAGACATTGATAGCCTCATTCTGTGGCCCGTAAATGTTTCGAGTTATCGGAACAATGAACTTCTTGTAACAAGAATATGGAAACATTTTTGGACCTCAGCCAATTAAATGTTTCCCTTCTTTTTGTATTATTTCCGAGGCCCTGCACATTGAGAGAAACTATCGTTATTGCATTCTTAACCGTACTGAAGATAAAAGGTTAGAATAATCCACTGCACTGCGCTATAGTTAAGAGGTGTCAGAGTTATGGCTCTTAGGTTTTGATTTACATACTTCTTTGATTGATGCTTTTTGGGAAAATTGCAAATATTGAGAGTAACATGAAAAAATCTAATTATATGAAAACACATAAAGTTCAAATATACGAAAACATTAAGTAAATAGTCGGAATAGTTTTTTTTTTATTTTATTACACTTCGCCTTCTAAATAAACTATTAACAAAACATGACGACATGCACAAAAAATAAACAAATACTGGGTTAAGGCAGGGTGTCCACAACAGCTGACGCCAATTACTGTGGGCCCAAGATTAACAAAGTTCTAAACACTCGAATAAAATAATAAAATATAGTAAACTAATAACAACACGAAATAGGCTCTGAACGGTTGCATGGCGTATTACATTTTAAGCAGACAGATTTCCAGGTTCTAGGGTCCTCAATATCGAAGCGCGAGATAAGTGCATCTTTGTAGTATGAGGAGAGCAGAGATTTCAATTGGTTTAGAGTTACATGTTCATATCTTAACTGCAGGGGGAGAGCGTTCCAGATTCTAGAAGTTCTTACAAAAAAAGAGTGCTGATAAGTAGAAGTACGGCATTTCTTTGGTCTAAAAGATTTTGCATTGCTAGCGCTTGCTCTAGTGACCCTTGTGGGAACAATGCGTTCAGGGAGGACGTCATGTGATACACAAGCAATACCATTGGTGGCCTTAAAGAAAAAGACCAAGTCCAAAAACTCATGCCCATAACAGATAGGTAGAATATCAATTGACAAGAGCCTGTCTCTATAGCTTTCCTCACATAGGAAGGGTAGATCTAAAATAAAATTTGAGGCGCGTTGCTGGACGCGTTCGATGCGTCTTATGAGGTCTATTGTTTGCGGAGACCACACTTGAGTGGCATAGTCAAGAGCAGGATGACGATGGCTAAGTAGAGAGTTCTGCGGGTGCTTGAGCTTTGAACGTCCATTGCACATCTACGTATGAACCCCAGTAACTTGTTTGCCTTAGTGCACTGTTCGAGCGTGTGCTTTTTCCACGTTAAGTCGGAACTAACGTAGACTCCGAGGTCTTTCTCGTGATTGGTGACCTCTAGTG
>JAEMWC010000172.1:15000-152500 GCA_016490735.1 Pachyseris speciosa | reverse complement strand
ATCTTTTTTATCTCTGTGTGATGATGTCTGAATCAAAGAGGTGCATCTGACCTTTAATTAGTAACAAGATGCCCATATTATGAGAAGGTATCTGGTATTCTAAGCAGTTAGGTTTTCAAGAAATAAGTAAGTAAGTAAGTAAAACCTTTATTTAAACACGATAAGTATTTAAGCTATGCAGCTTGTGGGGTCGTGTATAAATAGATAATATAAAAAATACATAAACAGCAACTGTAATAAAACTTTAAGGTAAGATAAGACTTATACCTTCTTGTATGTATAAACATAACATTAATATTTACAAGAAACAAGTAATTATTGATGGTATTGTATAGCTGCTAAAATTATAGACCTAAAAGCTCCTTTTAAGGGGGAGCTATCTTCTACAGAATAAATTAGAAAAGTCAATGTCTCTGACCAAAGTAAGTTTGTTAATCGTCCTGGAGAAACTTTTCACACTATTCGCTTTACGACACTCGATTGGCAAACGATTCCACAAAACTGGACCTCTATAAGATATAGAATACTTTTTGATATTCGATTTGAAAGGTGGAATTTTCAACTTAAGACTGTTCCTTAGATTATAAGAGGATTGCGATTTCACAATATGTGTTGATGGTAAAACATTGTGGTGCATCTTATAAGTTAGTTTCAGGATAGATTGCTTATAAAAAGTTCTTAGAGTGTCCCATTTAGCCCTGGTGAGGACTTCCACTGATGGTAGATCCTTAGCGGAATTGAAAATGACTCTTGCTGCCCTGCAGTGTAGTCTTTCAAGTGAATCAAGTTCGTCTTGCCGGTTAGTACCTCCCCATACGGATATACCGTACGTTACTGCAGGAATTATAACTTTAAAGTACAGGTTTAAGAGATCCTGTTTGGGTAAGAATCTGCTCCTCTTTATAAGGCTTAGTTTATTAGCAAAACTCTTCTTCAATTCCTTAATATGTGTGGACCAGCTAAGCTTGTGGTCGATTATCACGCCCAAAAGCCGACTGTGTGTTACCCATTCTAAGTTGTTACCTCCAAGGTATATTGGTGGTAGAGGGCCAGTGAACGATCCTCTATAGATTAGCATACATTCTGATTTCTTTGGGTGTGGTGTCAGCCTGTTCTTCACGCACCAGGCATAGAGCTCTTGTAGGGATTGATTTAACGCAGCTGACACTTCATCTATAGTCTTCCCGATACAGTATACAGTGGTATCGTCAGCATACATATACACTGACCCTGACTGGATGGATGCTACAAGATCGCTTGTGTACAAAGTAAATAGAGTCGGCCCCAGGACACTCCCTTGAGGGACACCAGAAGACACTGAGCAGAGGCTGGATCTTTGTCCATTTAAGACCGTGTACTGTAACCTGGATGTAAGGTAACTCGTCAACCAGTTTAATAAGGAGCCGCGCATTCCAAATTGACATCGAAGCTTGTTAAGCAGGAGGCCGTGATCTACGCAATCGAAGGCTTTCTTGAAATCAATGAAGGCCACGCCCACCACATAACCAGAGTCTATTGAATGTCTCCAGGTTTCCGTTAAATGGACAAGGAGAAGCTCAGTGGAGTAGCCCTTGCGATATGCCCATTGATTGTCTGTTACCAGGCGATTAGAGTTAAGCACATGGTCAACAATCACGTCATTAACACATGACTCCAAGATCTTGCTTGGCACATTGAGAATGGAGAGAGGACGATAATTTCCTCTATCCGTTGCGTCATCTTTTTTGTGTATTGTCGTTAGTTTTGCTGTTTTCCACTGCAGGAGGACAACACCTGTCTTAAAGCTTGACGTAATTAGAGATGTCAATAGGGGTGCAACCGTTTCTCCCAGTAGCCTGAGCAACCTTGGGGCGACGTCATCCGGGCCGGTTGCTTTGTTTGTTTTCAAGCTCAGTATTTTGCTTTTGACAGTACCTTCTTGAATATCAATAACGGCTAAAGTTGGTATGTCTGTTGAGTCGTCCACTCTGCCTGTTTCGATTTGTAGCGCCGACAGATGTGCTGGTAACTGTGCCGCTAGTGTTGTACCAATCGAGGAAAAGTAAGCATTCATCATGTTGGCCTTTTCCACATCGCAAACGGCCAGGCTCCTGTCTTCGCGTTTTAGGGGCCCTATTGGTGTATGACTTTTTGACAAATTTGTTGCGTCTTTCACGAGCTTCCAGTAAGCGCTTGAGGTTTTAACCTCATAGACTTTGCTTCTGAAGAAATCTGCTTTTGCCCTCCTAACAGCGGCTGTAATCTTATTTCGTAGGTATTTATATTCCCGCCACTTTTCATTATCGTTTCGTGTTAACCGCCTCCTTGTACAGTTTGAATCTCTTGTTCATTTTCCGCCTTATGTCGTTAGTAATCCATGGGAGTGATTGACTTCTCACCTTTACTTGTCTCATCGGTGTGTGTTCATTTGCAATTTGTAGAAATATTTTGTTCCACAGCCATAGCGAGTCGTCCGGGTCATCAAAAATCGCAGCTACATGGAAAGGTGCATTTTCCATATCGCGTTTGAAGCTCTTCTCATTCAATTTATTATAGTTGCGAATTTGCACAAACTTAGGCGGTGGGCGTTTACAAACAAGTCTGGCGACAGCGTAGACTAGATTATGGTCTGAAATGCCCAGGGGATAGGAGCCTGCATTTCTGATCAGATCCTTGCGCGTGGTGACAATAAGGTCTATGAGCGTGTTTGAAGTAGGTGTCACGCGAGTGTCGCTGGTGATTACATTTTGCATATTAAATAACTCGAAAATTTGTTTCATTTGGAGTCAGAATGGACTTCATATTGCAGTTGAAATCGCCCAGAAGGAAAATATTATTCGATTTCAACCACACTTCTTCAAGAACGGCGCTGAAATCGCTGAAATCAAAGGTTAATGGTGTGTGTGTAGTGCCAGCATAGTAGTAATAGCTGCTTGGTAAACCCGTCAGATTCTACAAGACCGTAGGGTCTCAGATGTTCAAGGATAAGTACTACTGAGGTTTAATTTCTACCAAAAAGAGCTCACTTAAAAATTAAGCCACAAAGATCATCTTATGTCATTTCCATTCAGAGACCTTAATGGAATCCAATAAGATTGTACAAGATCCTATTGAGATTTGATATCAACACCCACTTTAGATAAAGCCGCTGAGATAATGTCAATCTCTGAAAGTTAAGTCCCCTGAATTTCAATCATACATGAAGGTGATTGATTAAAAGGGAGAACAAAGTCATTGCAAAATTATCATTTTATATGCTTTTGTCATGGCTGGTCACTCAAAATGGCCCCAACATCAGGCAAATGTGATTCCTAATAACTGTGCCAAGCACCAAAATGTTTAGTTCACTGATTATCAATCATGACACATTAATGCCATTAAAATGACTCTAAGCAGTAAAGAAAATGACTTGGATACTTACGTGACCAGCTCCAACCGTACCCTTCAGGCAAGGATACTTTTTAATTAACTCTACTGCAATGTGGTCTCGTTCTGCTTTTGTCACTGTATGAGTGAAAGCAATAATAGCTGTACAAAGCTGCCTGTTCAAGGCATTCCTGTGCTCCACTGCTGCCTGTACAGCTGGTTCCCACTAGCAAAAATAAATCAGGGAAATAACATGAGTGGCACTAAATAATGAATGGGATAACTTTTATGACACTTCATGTGAACAAAAAACATTGTAAAGAATTAAAGTTGGAACATACCTTTGAAGGGATTTCAAATTTTTCCAGCCAATACTTATGGGCACCTTTACTGGCAGTTGTCTTGGGCACTTCCTTGAAAATACAAAGTGAAAACATTAGTCCTCGATCGCTTAGTTATTCGTGATAAACCTGCAAGTGAAAGCTTATCATCCTTACCATTTTATAATTTAGACGATGATCAATTTCGGCTAACTCTGTTTGAATTCATGAATGGCGGTACTATTAATTTTGATCCAGATAGATTGGCTCAGTTAAAGTTTAATCCTTTGCTATGCGAGTCCTATAAAAATTTTAGTCTTTGTAAAGACAATGATCCAGACATAAATTTTTATTTAGAACACAGTAGCTGTGAGTACTATACCGAAGATAGTTTTAACAACATGTTAGCCGAAGAGCAAAGTCGCCTAAACTTAAACTGCAGTAGCCTTGAATCAGGCCTTTCTTTCCTCCATATGAACATTCGTAGTATATCTAATAAATTTGATAAGCTTTCAAATTTTCTAGGCCAACTTCGATTGGAACTTCCTATTGTTGGGATTTCTGAGACTTGGCTTGATGAATGTTATCATTTTTGCGACATCGCGGGTTACAATTTTTTGCATAAACCCAGAGTCACTCGCGTTGGTGGAGGTGTTGGCCTTTACATTGGTGAGCATTTGAATTACAAACAACGTCCTGATCTAGCGTTCCCTGTCGACGGAAGTGCTGAATCTTTGTTTGTTGAAATTAATAGGACAAAAGAAAAGAATGTAATTGTCGGCATTATTTATCGACCACCCGACTCACTGTTAAATGAATTTCTGTCTGATTTGGACCTAGTACTGGGAAAAATTACCAAAGAAAATAAGCTTGTATTTTTAATGGGTGACTGGAATTTAAATCTAATTAATCACCATTGCCATAAAGCGACAAGTGACTTCTTGGATTTGTTGTACTCTAGGATGCTTTTCCCACTCATTACACGTCCCACTAGAATTACGGCGAACAAAGCTTCACTGATAGATAACATTTTCACGAACGATCCACTTTGTCCTTCAATAAGTGGTCTTTTTCTCAATGATATATCTGACCATTTACCGATTTTTTCACTTGTTTTGAATAATAATAGCACCAGTGACAAGGACAAATACGTAATCTTTCGTGAAAAAAATGCGCATAATCTAAGTGCATTTAAAGATGACTTAAAGAGGATAAACTGGGCTGAAATACCTGGTTTAGATGATCCATCTTGCGCTTATAAAATCTTTATTGAAAAGTTTGTTTCAATTTATGATCGGTGTTTTCCACTCAAAAAAAAGAAACTGAAGCGGTTCAATTCTCGTAAGCCTTGGTTTACTAAACGTCTTGCTAATTCCGTTAAGAAGAAAAATATGTTGTATAAGTGTTTTCTTAATAACCCTAACTCTTCTAATGAAAATGCATACAAGTCTTACAAAAACAAACTCACCCATTCTCTTCGAGTCGCTAAGCATTTATATTATGAAAAACAAATTGAGAAACAAATCAAATGTTAAGGCCATTTGGAAAGTTCTCAATGAAATTCTTAATAGAAATAAAGGTAAGCGTGGTCTACCATCCGTATTTAGGGCAGATTCTGGTGAAATTTCCGATCCAAAGGAAATAGCTAATCTTTTTTGTAAATATTTTACTAACATTGGCCCTAATTTAGCTAGCAAAATTCCTGCATCAGAAAAGTCGCATAGTTCTTTTTTACCCCCCAGACTAGTCAATTCAATATTTCTTGAAGTTGCAAATGAGGAAGAAATTATTGAAATATGTCGTACTTGTCGTTCAGGTAATGCTGTAGGTCATGACAATATTTCTATGAACTTAATTAAAGATACTATTGATATAATAATCTCCCCCGTTACTAGCTTGATTAACTTATCCATCACCTCTGGTATTGTGCCAAATCAATTAAAAATTGCTCGAGTTATTCCTTTATTTAAATCTGGTGAACAGGATATATTTACAAATTACAGACCCGTGTCTGTTTTACCTGCATTCTCTAAAATTCTAGAGAGAGTCATGTACAATCGTCTTTTAAGGTTTCTCAATGTCTATAAAATTCTCTCTGATAATCAGTATGGTTTTCGCAAACATCACTCCACTGCTTATGCTCTAGCTTGTTTGTATGACAAAATCTCTTCCGCTATTGAAAATAAGGAATATACAGTTGGTATTTTTATAGCGGAGCTCCAGTGGCCCGAAGGGCCGCGAAGCGGAGCACCATACCTATAGAAACCCGTCAACTGCTTTTCTCATGGTAAAAATGGCTAGCGGTATTGCTCGTGGGCCCGCACGACGACGACGACGACGACGACGACGACGACGTGGAGTTGCCCAATAACTAATAATATCCTAATAATAATCATAATAATCCAACATGGCGGCCATACTCCACCTGGCCCAGCTGACCAGCTAGTTTACAGCGTAAGTCTTTGATACTGGACATCCATCTTATAACCAATTGACACCTGTCAAAACAAGGTATCCGCTGACCAGTGTCACGTGACCATATCGCGGGCTCAAGTTGAGACCTCATCGAGGTCAGCTGTTTTTTTGAAGTTGACCGCTGACCAGGTACTTGCTTTCGATTGGATCGCAGGCTCAAGCCAAGTGTGGGACACCCAAACCAAATCGAGGCTTAATTTTTCGCGCGCTTTCTGCGGCTCGTAATTTCACATTCACTTGGTTTCTTCATTTTGAGCAAAACAACTTCATCGTCTTCGATCGAAGATTGTCTTTAAATTCGCGTAAAAAGCATAAAAATCAAGAACTTGTCAAAAGATACTCCGGAAAGTGACTTTTCAAGTGATGAAGGGAAGAGCGATTTTTCTCAAGAAAAGCTTCAAACTTGGATGGATTAAGCGGTTGAAAACAGTATAATTCAACGCTTCAAGGGCTTTCACTTTACCGCGGCATCTTGCATCTCACTAAGAAAGGTCACTTAACAGTTCACCTGTGTTAATGGGAGGAACGAGTAGCTCAAACTCTGTGGAAAAAGCTCTTTCTTTGGACAAACCGTTTGCTATTTTTGCGGATGCTTGTTTTTACCTTACTGAAGCTTATGTATTTTCAAGTGGTAGAAACCTCTACAACACAACGCAGGACAGTGAGGTAAATTAAATAAATAGAAGCTTAACATTTGGTTTAATCGTTGTTACTTTTGTTCAGGGATGAAACTTGTATTTTTCTCTCCATGGATATAAATAACAATCATCTGTACTCGTTTTGGACGCAAAGAAGTAGTTGAATTGTTTGTTTGTTTGTTTGTTTTTTGTTACGCTGTTTTCTTTGCAAGCTAACGAGTGTTTTTACTCGGCTTGGCTGACTGTTTTTCGACCTTGGTACCTCAACAGCGTTAAGAAACTTTTGCCCTTATCTTAATAACACATAATCACAATGAGTCCTCGTAAAATTAAGCATTAAAACTCAAGTAAAAAAAAGCCGATCAAATGCATATGCATGTGCACGTCTCAAAATCTGACATAAAGTTGTCAAAATTTGAAAAACGTTTTAGAGATCTTCGTCGAAAGCGGCCTGTAAACAGCAATATTAAGTTTCGCCGTCTATAAACATGTCGTCTTAATTTGTTTGAAACGGTAAGAATCAGCGTTTGGATGTTAAAAACACCGAAATGGGTTGACAGGCTGGGCTGGCTTTGATAAATTTTATATTGGACGGGTCTGCGAGAGAAATGCTGGTGTGGTTTGGCAAGCGCTTTCTTCGTTAACTGGATGACGCTTTGCCACTGAGAATCATTAATTGAAGAAGGTTCTTCGGAAGACATGGTAATACCAGTAAAACTATCAAAGCTCTTTAGCGTTTTGTGTCAGCCAAGGAAAGATTTTGTGGGAAATGGCGCTATTATTCAGCTCTGTCGCGTTCTGAGTGATTGCTGCCTCAGTGATTCCTGTTGACTGCTCTAAACGATCAGGTGTGGACCTCTTTTTTGTCTTTTCTACGGACATTTATGTCAAAATTGCTAAGCAATTTTTGTTACTTGTCTAATTTCTCCACCTTCTCCAAGAATCTTCGAAGAAATGTTATTCGTATTCTGCTTTGTTTTCTTGTAATACTTGTGTTTGTTGTTCTGTTGTTTCTGAACCGCAGTCAATTCCTGTTGACTGCTCTTAACGATCAGTTTGTACCCTTTATTGTCTTTTCTACGGGCATTAATGTCAAAATAAATACCGATTTTTCTAGACTAATCAGTACAAGCTATTATTATTACAAGCTAGTCTTGTTTAATTTCTCCACCTTCTCCTTCTTCCAGCATAACACTCGCATCGTACTTTGTTCGCTTGTAGTGTTTTTTTTTTTTTAATCCGCTTTGAATTCCGTTACGCTTTCATCTGAAAGTAGTTAGGACTCTCGAATGTCTGTATTTTTTTTGCAAACGTTTGCTATCGAAAACTCTTCGTTTTCCCTGCTGCTGCTCAATTGTTTTGGACACAAATTAAACTGGCCCAAATAAAGCCATGCGAAGTTGCTCGGTGAGAGTGTGCAACTCCGATTCTAGGCTTGGCCTGGCTAAATATATATATATGGCCTTCAGCTTTTCTTTTTATAATCGCTACATACCAGACTGGAATGGTGTTCCATCGAACATCATGCATGCACCTTCTTTAAGCAGGTTTAAGTCCTATCTATTACATTATTTGTGTCAATTTTAAATCAGATGTAGCTTGTGAGTGACAAGTATGTAATTTAATTAGGTTAGCGTTGGATTGTATTTCAATTTTACTTCTTTATTTTTAGTGTCAATCTCAAAGCAGGGGTGACTTGTAAGAGACAAATGTTTGATTTAATTTGATTAGGTTAGCTTTGGGCCACGTTTAAATTTCACCTCTTAGTTTTTAGAATGTGTAATACAGTAATAGCCCACGTATAAGAACCAGAATTTTCTAATTTAGCCTAAATAGATTCTTATATAAATGGTACTGAAAGCAAATTTAGGCTACCAAGGTTCTTAAACTAGGTTCTTAAATTTTCATATGAATTTTATCTGAATATACTATATATATGATAAATATCATCTCATAATACAGTATAAATCATTTATTTGTACCATAGAGAAATGCCTATAGGCAGTTCACTGCAGGTACAGTATATGTCCTTAACAAAACATAACAAAGAAACTCATTCAGCAGTTTCTACCTTTACACTTTTACAGCAACCCCACTGATAAGAACCTAACTTAAAATTTTAGCCTTAATAGGTTCTTATGTGGAGGGGGCTTAAAATGAAAATTTTAGCCTAACAGGTTCTTAAAACCCAGGTTCTTATTCGTGGGCTATTACTGTATTAGATAATATTCTTTGTATGGGAATTTACTTTCTCCCAATTATTCTCCAGTCATGCACTTTTTTTTGTATCAACTTAGATGTATTCGCATGACAGAGTATTACTAAACTTAAAGTAAGCTCTTTCTCATTAATGTACACATCCTTTGGACTTCCTTCCTGCATGCAGTCTTTCAATTAATTTTATTCATAGCTGGTCACACCAATCTTGTGGTATGTTTGGATGACATTTGGTACTAATGTGTAATGGGATTTTTGATGTTTGAGGAAGTATGTTGTGCAATTTCAAATGTACATGGAGAAATGTGAGACTAGTCCTTACCTTTCTTGCAAAATAGAAAATCAAGTTAAGATTGCTAACACGGATTTCCAGCACTTTTTCTTTGGTGAATCATTACCTTAAATCCTCATACTACATTGTTAATTACCTTTATAGTGATATCAACCACATGCCCAATATTTTATTATCAAGTTGCTTAGTCTTGCACTTGGCTGGCCAGAAATGCAGCTGGATTTCTTTTTGAAAACACTGTAGGTACATTGATTGATTAGCTTAATGTCAGCAAGCAGTTTTTTGCGATAGTAAGGTCAAGAAGTAACTGATCAAAAGAAATATATTGGCCTTAATGCATATCATCTAAATATTTTTATTGATTTCCATGGATCTTTCTTTCATAAATTTTTTTGATGCATACATATATCCAGAGGATACACAATTTCTGATTTCAAACCGTCTCATGGGAGGCTTTGGATAACTGAAATTGCATTCATTATGAAGTGATGATCTGAATCACTATATGTCTGATGTCGGATACTGATTCAAAATAGCATTCACCAGGCTTCTCCACCAATTTCTAGTGGCTCTAAACCATAACTAAGTAGCCTACAGTTAAACGGGGAAACAGACCTGTCCTTAGGTATTGCTCTAAGATGTTAAGAAATGTTTTGTTTTAAAAATTTATAGATGCAAACTAGCGTTGCAGGTTCTTTTTTACACAAAGTATTAAAGATTATTGTTTTAAAAAAACCTACCTCAATATATTTTTTTGCTTTTTAACATCTCCAAACTCAATTTGCAAAGGAATTTTCATTACCTTACTGAATAGAATGCTTGTTTTTAGGAGGGGTGGGGGTCCAAATCCGTAAAAGGGGATTCATATCTGCTAGCAGTTCTGGACTAGGGGGTCCAAATCTGATCCACAAGCAGATCTGGACTGGAGGGTGCAAATCTGCGGGGGGTCCAAATCCACTGTGACACTGGCTCAGATCACCTTTCCATACTATTTTTTACAGCCTTGGGTCTGTAGCTTGAGTGAGGTCAGATGGGTGATATGACCAGCACACTATATGTAAACGCCAGTAGAAAAAGAATGCTTTTGGAGCTCCGCTTTTAGGCTTGGCTAAATATATATATTAGACTTGTCTAAAGCCTTTGACACCGTTGATCATCAAATTTTAATTTCAAAACTAGAGCATTATGGTGTTCGAGGCACTGCACTTAGATGGTTTGAAAGCTATCTAAGCGATAGACAACAATATGTGGAATTTAATGGTATTTGTTCGGATTCTTGCCAAATAAAGTGTGGGGTGCCTCAGGGCTCTATACTAGGCCCCCTCCTCTTTCTGCTCTATATAAATAATCTGTGTAATGTGTCAAAGGTGGTGGACTTTATTCTTTTCGCTGATGACACTAACATATTTTTTTCTCACAAAGATTTTAATTTACTTTCTGAAACCCTAAATTCTGAAATGTGTAAACTAACACAGTGGTGTCGAGCTAATAAGCTGTCAATTAACTTTAAAAAATCGAATTTTATGGTTTTTAGACCACGCCAAAGGAGGCAAACACTTGATCTATCTATTCAAATTGACAACAATAAGATTGATTGTGTGAAAGAAACAGTATTTTTAGGTGTTATCCTTGATGAGCATTTGTCATGGAAGCCTCACATTCTTAGTGTCTCTAGAAAAATATCAAAATCTATAGGCATTATTCATAAGTCAAGTTTTTGCCTTCCCAAAACTTCCTTACACTGTTTGTACTATAGTCTAGTTTACCCTTACTTAATATATTGTGTTTCAGTTTGGGGATCGACATATCAGAGTAATTTAAACCGCGTCATTCTTCTGCAAAAGAAGATAATAAGAATAATATCTAAAGTTCCTTTCGATTCCCACACTGATGTTCTTTTCAAAGAAAAGGAGATTTTGAAATTCTCTGACATTTATTTATACCAGATAGGTAAATTCATGTATCTATTCAAAAGAGGTTTACTTCCTAATTATTTTCGTGATATGTTTACTCTCGCAAGCCAGTTACTTTCGCATTATACTAGAAATTGCAACCTTTTTTACATACCTCCCTGCCGAACTAATATTCGAAACTTCTCAATTCGGTTTCAAGGACCTAAGTTTCTCAACTCGTTAAGTCATGAAATTCAAAACAGTGAAAGCATCCGTTTGTTTGGGAAAAGACTTAAAAAATTCCTTCTTTCTTAGGCAAATATACTCATTGTTGAGCTACTTACTTCTTCTTTTCTTTTCTTTTTAAAACAAGAGGCTACAATTAGCCTAAACCCGGGCTTGCAAAAAACAGTATTGTATCCCTAATTTAGTGCTAAACGAAAGAATAGAGGGAAGTCTGTCTTTCTTACATCGGACGCATTGTGTTTAGCTTGTGTTGGAGTCTATTTCTTTAGACCCCTATCAACATATATTCCTCTAAAATACAGCTCAACCATTGAGAACAATAATTATAACACTTGTAAAAAATATTTCTAAAAGAACAAGAAAAAGAGAAACAGAAAAATAAAGCCCGTGATATATACCACTAACAGACATTGAACCCGGTTTAGCTGCGTCGCAGGCAGGAACAATGACCTTTAGGCCACAGAGGTTTATCATTATGCAGGGGTGATAAAAATAGTGTATTGATTCCCAAAAAAAACTAAGCACACTTGTTTTCGCTTCGATGGATAATTGTTTGAGAAAGGAAACGCTTATCGAACGATGTAGGATTTTTTCGCATAAATGTGAATGGAGTCTCGGTGAAATGTGAGTAGAAAATTAATTAGCAGAGTGAAACTGTTTACAAATACGTCAATCCAGGGTCATTTGAAACACAAGAAAGGAACGTTTCTGGACAGTTTCAAGGGACGCTAGTACATTTGTAAAAACTAATCGCTTATCATTCAAAAATTAAAGTCCATAAATTAAAATAGTAAATTAACTACCTGTCAAAGTCTCAGGGGTGTATGATATCCCGTACTTGAGTTATTCAACAAAATGTACATCTCAATGGAGCGGATACGGGGAACACGGCAGTCCATCTGGAGTTAAATTTTGGTCATGTTAAAAGCTTTCTTCTCGCTGTTGAACTTGCAAACATTCGTATAGACACTTCTCTTAACATATTAGTTGTTCAGACTTCAAAGACACAAGGTGAATCGACGTTTTCCGATACGTGACAACAAGTATCATTCTTGCTGTTGATATGAGATTTATACTTCCAAATCACTCGGCCGTGAAAGGTCGAACTCCCTTTGTCTGTAGTCTCTAATTTTTGGCGCTCCCCTCGCGTCGCGTCTTCTCGCAACTTCGCGCGCGCACGTTCCCCCACAATCCGTCGCCAAAATTAGCGACTGCTCGCTGTCTACTGAAGCAGACACGGGGAAACACGGCAGTCCATCTGCCGTTAAGGTTACTCATGTTAAAAACTTTCTTCTCGCCGTTGAACTTCCAAACATTCGCATAGACACTTCTCTTAACATATTGTTTGTTCAGACTTCAAAAGCCACAAGATGAATCGACATTTTCCCATACGTGACAACACGCATCACTGTTGTTAAAAATAGTTAGCGCTTGCGCAGAAACGCCGGAAGTGCCATTTGTGGATGATACTCGACGACAAAAAGAATTCGAGAACCGTCGGTAGTTCTAGACCCGGGCGCCGCGCGAGACGCGCGCAGCCCGGGTAATAATACATTTCATATTTCATGCTGTCCCCATAATTCGTATGATGTATCCTATACTGTCAGGAAGCCTATAGTTCATAAGCCCCCGGCTTCTATATAGGCTTTCTTGTCATTACCACCTTAAATATTTGTAGTCTATTGTCTTAAGTTTAAGTTATTATAAATTTCTTGTGTTTCGTATTTTTAAATTTTGTATTTTTATGTGGTTAATGGCAAATAAATGGAAAAAATGGAAATGGAAAAATTAATATAATCAACGTCTACAATATTTTAAGGTAAATTGTTAAAATTCAATCGTAGAAAACTTCGAATAAGTTGAAAAATTGAGAGCCCGTCCCTACAACCCTGCTAGAGCAGATGGGATTCTGGGTAATGGACACTGGAGACACATGCGCTTTTCTTCAGTGTGAGAAGGAAAAAATAAGTGAAAAATATACAGTAAAATGCAGGTTATTACGGAGAAACCATAACATTCCCAGTGAGTTACGCTAGTCGTTCGTATCCTGTCCTAACAGAATCATTATACATGGGTAATAGGCTCCTGACATGAACATGCATTTCGATTTGAAATTACGGCCGACGAGAAACCCGTAGGTGACCATTAAAAAAAAACCTTATGGTTGCTCCGACTCTCTGAGTAAGGTCTACCATTTGCCAAACTTTTGCTTTTTTTGTTGTTGTTACAACGAAGTAATAATAAATTAATGCCTGCCATTCCAGTAACTTCTGTCCATGCAAGTCTCAGCATCTTCCAAACCTTTACTTTGGGAGTCAAAGAATTGATATCCAACAGGTCCATTTCGATGAAACTTTCGCCATCGAGGTCGGCATCTTTCACAAGCAAGAAACATAATGGTTTTCAAGAAATGAAAATTGAAATACCACCTTTATTGACCGATTAGGAAAACTGATCACTGAAGAAGGCTTTAAAATAGAAGAAAATGCTGCTGGTCAGTTACGCAGGATCTTTAAGAAGGTCTGATTGGCCAAAAAACAAACCAGAATATTACAAATGCAAGGCTGATACTATGCGAAAAAAGTTGATTTTGCGAGGCAGAATTCTGGTTTAAAATAGACATGGTTACCTTCCAGCTTTTGCTTGATTTCTCTGCCAAGTCCATTGCTTTCGAGAAATTCCACGACCTCCTTTACTGTTGAGTTGCGATTGATTGCCATACTTCAATAACTTGTTCTACTAACAACGAAACTAGGATTTATGTTAAAATCACCTTTCCTAAAATTAACCTTCTCTTGAAGAATCGCGTCTTCAGTGGAATGAATGGTGTGATTGCTCCAACGGAAAAATCTTGCATTTGGCCGCCAAAAATACATTAGTTTACCGGCAGCATCCTGTAATCATCAAATTCATTAACCCTCATTGGCTGAAACTGTCCTTTTGAATGTTGCGGTGAAATAATAAAAGGAACATTTAAGGAACCATTCTTACAGTGATATTCAAATGAGTGGCAAGATTTTATATAGTATACCATGGATAGATTCATAGTCTTCCACCCAATGCGATAAATAATTTATACATTGTTCAAGGCATGCATTCTTGTACAATCCTTTTGATATTTTTTAGGGGTTGTGTATTACACACTAGGAAACATTAGTCCCAAATATCTATCTCAACTTGACGCTATTCAACTATTAGCAGTTGCCACACACCCAGTCATTAAAAAATATGGAATTGATGCAATTTTGGAGCCTTTCCTGGATGATTTACAGTTTTTAGAACAAGTAAGTACTAAATGTGTCAAGGGCCAGTATCTAATGCAAATCTAGTATTACTGAACAGTACTACTCATGATAAATTATTTATTATAAGGCTTAGAAAGCCAAAAGGTCAAGATAACTTAAATAATATCATACAACCCTAATTTACTCAAGATTAATTCCTGTCACTCTTTAGTTTTGCAGTAAAGCTCCTATTATCCAAACTACCTCAAAAACATACTTGGCAGTCCTGCTTGCATTTTTTGTGCAGAACTTGCTGTGCTTCCTTGGCAGTGTTTTCCCTGTATAACTTCTATTTAGAATAATAGGATATTTAATTTTGCTGATACTACAGTTTCCCAAAGTGTCAGCTAACCAGATCACTATGACGATGGCAATAAAGTTGACATATTTGTTTGAGGTAATCAACCTGGATTTCTAAGTTCAAATGTTTGAGACCTTTTAGTTTAATGTACAGTAATTATCAATTTTACTATTTGTTTCAGGATGCGGGGCACCAATTCATAGTAAATGGTGAAAGACACTCTCTGAGAGGGACTATTGCATTTATTTCCGGTGACAATCTTGGTTCCCAACTAATCGGTGGCTTCAAAGAGGGTGCTGGAGCACGACTGAAATGTAGACACTGTATGGGTTCAACACCTGATATCCGGACAAAGGTTTCACTCAAAATTTTATTACAAAATGTTAGATCTGTTTTACATGTTTAACTGAAACTGTCATTTGCCATTTTCCAAGAGACCTTCATTTATTTGAAAGTTATAATTGATAATTTCTATAACTATTAGTATTGTTATGATAATTTCTGTTGTTGTTGTTGTTATTATTAATATTATTATTATTATTATTATTATTATTATTATTATTATTATTATTATTATTGATACTAAATGTATGCGCTTGTCTTCATGTTTTCAGCCGGCAGGCAAGCATAATTATTGTTAATTATTGTGTATATACATGTACATTCAGTTTGTTATTCTTACTTGGTATCCTTTCCTTTCCATATTCTTTCTTGGTATCCTGTTTCATCAGTTTAGGGAATCGCAGTTTGTGTTTAGAACAAAGGCAGGGCACAACTAACACTGTGATGAAGTTGAAAGAGTTCCAGCAAGTGGTATGATTTATGGCATCAACAGGAGATCAGATCTCTGTCACCGTTCCCGGTACTTTCATGTAATTGGACGTCTTCCTGCAGATGCCATGCATGACATCTTGGAAGGTGTACTTCAGTATGAATGCAAAGAGATGTTGAAAGTTTTTATCAATGAAGAAAAATACTTCACTCTGGACCAGTTGAATGAAAGAATCAGAGACTTTGATTATGGTTACTACAATGACAAGAACAAACCATCGCCAGTTACCTTGCAAACTCTCAACAGTGATACCAACAGTTTAAAGCAGAAAGGTATTGAAATAAACCATACATTCGAACTATTACCACCTGCCTTTATTTCTTTTTTCACTAAAATAACACAGATTCGTAACTATAATACAAGGCTTGCTGCAAAACAGTCTTATTATCTCCCAAAAGCAAGAACAAATTATGGAATATTCAATATTAGATTTCAAGGTCCATCAGTATGGAATTCCATTGACGAAGATATTAAATCATCTCCATTGTCTTTATTTAAAACGAAAATGAAACAGCACTTTATCAAAGATTACTAGACATCTGTACATCAATCTTAATTGTAATTCTAAGATAAGAAATAATACTGCTTTGATATATAAGAATTTTAGTCATTTAATATACTGGTAGTTTACGTAACTCTGTTTATCTCTACATTTATTTTTGTGTGTATTTATGTCTGTCTGTTCTTGTGTCCCTGACCTAAACATTTAATCGTCTTTTCTTTTCACTGACTGCCTGGCATTTTTAACTTTTAGGTTATTTCGGGCAGCCAGCACCCCTGTCATGTGCCGTGTTGTTATTATTTTTTTTATCTTGTAGTAATTATGGGGTGAAATAAAGCATTGTTGTTGTTGTTACATGCATACAACATCAGACTCTATTTAACTCAAATACATCATGGCAAGCGCCATTGGAGGAGCTACAATCATGGACAAAAGTAGTTGAGACACTCCCCTAAAAAGACCTTGTTCGTTGAACATGTGAGTTTTCCAATCTCCAATTCTCACATTTCAACCCCCTGCCCCCTTTTCAATGTTGTAACCACGTGCCAGTATTCACGGAGTGTATTTCAACATTGAAAAGGGGGAGAGGGGGACTTGCTGTCGACAAAAAAGAGGTTTTTTCAATTACGGAAGGTCGCTCTTAGAAAGCAATTCTTTTGCTCAAATGTGTCAACACTTTTGTCCATAATTGTAGTTTAGTGACCACCTTCTGGAGCCTTGAGTGGCAATGTATTACAGTAAATGTGTCTTTAAATTTATGTTGTTGATGTGACCACTTAATACGCATACTAAGGTTTCTTTTTGATATGCTAGTTTAATTTAGAATCTCTTAGTAATTTGACATTCAAGTGTCTTCTACCTGTATGGCAAATGTTGCATATTGTCTCTTTTTTTGTGTGCCTACTGGTGGTCATAAATTATGACTGGGTAAACTCTAAAAATTAAGTTTTGTTTACAATGTTACATACATGTAAAGAAGTATATGATCCCTGGCCTAAGTTATAAGTATGTTCTTATTCTGTACAAAGTTATAAAAAAAATTAATTCTAGGTACTAAATGAGCAAAGTTTGTATTTTCAAATTAGGAAATAACTGTTGTAATGTTTTCTTGCAGCTGCACAAATGTGGTGTTTGGGTAGATGTCTCCCTTTGATTATTGGAAGTCTTGTACCTGAAGATGATGAAAGGTGGCAACTGTTTAACATGCTCCTTGAAATTAATGACATTGTGTTTTCACCTGTTATTAATGAGGATAGCATTGGTGTGCTGGAAGGGTTGATTGAAGAGCATCATGTTACATTTACTGGCTTGTATCCAGGGAGATCAGTGATTCCAAAGATGCACTACATGATCCATTTCCCATCGCAAATGCTCAGGTCAGATTGTCATTAGATGCTAAAAGCTACCTCAGATATTGTCTTTAACAAATAGGGGTTCAGTGAAAAAGGTGGTTTCTACTTCAAGATTAATTTTATCTAGTACCTCATACACTGAAGTAATCTTATTACTTTAAATATGATTGATAAGTGTGTGGCGTGGTGGTTGGCTTGCCTCATATAGTTCCATATACATTGTGCCAAGAAAGGCAAAAGACAGTAGCCAACATATAATCATTGTTTTTGCTTACAAAATGGGTGGACAGCACACGTGATAAATGCTTGTCATGCAGCCAGTGTACATAACTTGTGCTTCTTCTGCAATTTGATTTGACGATGGTATTTTGACATTATTTTTTAATTTACTTTATTTATAGGCTTGGGCCAATGGTGAGATCTTGGTGTATGAACAACACCAGCTTTATTACCAAATAATAATTGAACTTAATTTACAACATAATCTAATAATACAGGAAAGGTAACATTTACTCAGAATAACTGAAAAGCTAATCGAGCTGAGTAAAATTAAGTAATGTTTGAGTATAGGAGATTGGTTGGCACTAAAGCTAGAGCAGAGCAGTTAATAAGTCAAAAAAAGAAGACAAAAATAAATATAAATGAGAGAATAAGTCAATAAATGAATAAATATATACCAGTTGAAAACTCATGAACAGTAAGACTGTAAGATGTCAAACTTGACTTTGTTTTTAAACGTTCTAAGGGGGAGGTGTTTAATGCTTTCATCAAGGTTATTCCAAACTTTAACAGATGCAAAGCGAAAGTTGAATTTACCATAGTTTGTTTTGATGGCATTGATGTAATAGGTTGATTTAGAAGCAAGCCCGGTATTGTATGAGTGTATAGATGTTTACATAATATCTAATTTTAGATAGTACTCCAATACCTCTTGGAATCTTCTTGCTCAATTCGTGTAAATATGGTTTCCAGTTCAAATTAGAATCAAACATGAGTCCTAAATATTTAACTTGATTATCAGATTTAACAGACATATTGGAGATACTAAGATTCAACTTATGAGCTATTCTCCTTTGTGGAGAATGGAATACCACAAAGCTAGTTTTTTCAATATTTAAAGATAATTTGTTAGCATACAACCACTGGCTCACCTTTTCTAGTTCTACGTTTAAGTTGGTTTCTAAATTTAGAATGTTAGGATTATTTAGAAACAAGTTTGTATCATCAGCAAAAAGGTGAAATTCTAAGGTATTGGAACATTTAGGCATATCATTTATATATAAAAGAAAAAGAAGTGGGCCAAGCACAGACCCCTGTGGTACTCCACATGAAACAGTTTGGTAATCAGAATCAGTGCCAAACAAAGAGACAAACTGTCTTCTGTTATGCAAGTAAGATGCAAACCAATCATTTGCAACACTTCGTATGCCATAATACTCCAACTTGGTTAACAAAATTTTATGGTCAACAGTATCAAAAGCTTTACATAGATCTAAGAAGATGCCACAAGAGTAAGTGCCATTATCAATTGATCTTTGTATCTTATCAGTCAAGAGGAGAAGAGCATGGGTGGTTGAATGCTTTGATCTAAAGCCAAACTGATTATTCAAGAAAACTAATAATTCTATTGTACATTAATTTTTCAGTCAATTTATTAAATATGGAAAGCAGGGAAATAGGTCTATAGTTGGAGACTAAACAAGAGGACCCTTTTTTGTGAATTGGAACTACTCTGGCGACTTTAAATTGATCAGGCACCATACCAGTAGAAAATGAGCAATTAAATAGCAGCTGTAGAGGAATTGATAAAACACCTTTAAAAGTGCTAAATGGGCCAGAAGCCTTGGCTGAACTGAGGGACATAATTATATTCTCAATCTCAGATGAATTAGTAGGTGATAAGAAAAAACTAGAGGCCTGGGGTTTATCTAGATAATAATTAAATGGTAGATTTGGTTTTGGTACAGCTGCGGCCAAGTTATTTCCAATATTAGAGAAAAATTTATTGAATTGATCAGCAATAGCTTTATCATTTGTAATCTCTTGTTCATTAATAATTAACCTGCTAGACGAGGTGGAACCTTTTGACTTTAGACATATAAGTTGCTTTATTCCTTTCCAAATTTCTTTTGTTTTTGCCTTGTTGATCACGAAATATTTTTTATAATAATTGATTGTACTTAGTTTGAGCAGATGATTTCATTTGTTTCGATAGCACTTAAATTTGGTGTGGCTGTAACATGTACGTGTTTTCAGGTAGTGCCTATACAACCTATTTTTATTAATAATGGTGCTTTTAATCCCTGAGTAGGTGCTTTTAATCCCTGAGTAATCCAGGGCTTTGTTCGAAATTTAGATTCCTTTCGAGTAAGTGGCTTTAAGGGTAAATGTCTATTAATAACATTGCTTACTTTCGTATAAAACTTATCAAACATTTCAGTAGGATCTGATAGTCCATGAAGTAAATTAGACCAGTCAATGGAACTAAATTCATTTAAGAGAGCTTCTTCATTATAATTAGAATAATCTCGTTTATAACTTTTCTCTTTATGTAATGAAAAAGTAAACCTCTCGATGATGAGAAAATTAGGCAAATGGTCTGTTAGATCATGCAATAAATTCCCACTGACAGTTTGAAATTCAATAGAATTAAAGAATATGTCATCAATCAGTGTAGAGGAATGACTGGTAATTCTTGTTGATCTCAGTATGTGAGGTTCTAAAAAGAATGAACCTAGAGTATTAATAAAATCCTCTGTTAGGGGATGTTTATCATAGTTCAAAAGATTAATATTAAAGTCACCAGATATCAGGCAGAGTTTCCTTTCTTGATTGATTTTACCAATAACAGAGTAAAAGTTATTCAAAAATGTTTGAAGATTGGAAGAGGGATGTCGGTATACTACACCACATATCATATTGCTATTTAAGTCACTCTCAATTTCAACCCATAGACCCTTTTCATAATGGCGCCCGACAAATTATTCTTTTATTCTTATGATAATGAGCCCTACTAGCCTCGTCAGCATGTGCAAAATTCAATAGAATTTTTTCATTTAAGTGAGGTTAGTAGGGCTAATTAACACATATACAAAAGAATAATTAAAATCGTCCGCCATTATGAAAAAGGTCTATAACATTTCACTTTCATCAGTGCTAGAGGTAAGGTCATGTCTAACACTATATTGAATACCATTCTTAATATACAAACAAACTCCACCTGCCCTTAGTGTAGTAGATTGGGAAAGAAATGAGTAACCAGGCAGATCAAGATTAGAAATTTGTTCATAAGGCCTAAGCCATGTCTCTGATAGACTTATAATGTTGAAAGGATAATTCAAATCACTTAGCAATTGCACTAGGTTATCAAAGTTTGCTTGAATACTTCTTATATTACAATTGAGTAGTGAAAATGCCTTGTTTGAGCAACTATTAATTTCAGGTGAACTGTGAAATTTATGTATATCAAAGTAATTAAAATGGACTTTGGAAGGTGTGTTAGATTCAGGGTCAAAATTAGATAATATAATATACATTGTTTGCAACGTTGGTAAATCTTCTAGAATAGCATTTACACTATTCTTTGAGCACAAGCAGCTTAAATTGGAATTGTAAGACAGCTTAAAAAGCTCGTTATCTTCGATTGAGTGAAATGGAAAAATTGAGTGGCTACATGTCTGGCAGGTCCACCCAAGGCTACTGGACTTAAAGTTGGTCACCCGGTTAGCTCAGTGGTAGAGCACCAGACTACTGTGCGGAAGGTCGCGGGTTCAAACCCCGGCCGGACCAACACTCAGGGTCTTTAAATAATTGAGGAGAAAGTGCTGCCTTTGTAATTACATCTGCGAACGGTTAGACTTTCTAGTCTTCTCGGATAAGGACAATAAACCGTAGGTCCCGTCTCACAACACTTGTTCCTAATAATCTGTGGGACGTTAAAGAACTCACACACTGTTCGAAAAGAGTAGGGGACGTAGTTCCCGGTGTGGTAGTCTACCTTCCATCTGTCTTGACATTCATGTGTGGGTTGGGTGGGTGGGTGAGATCAAAAATGGACTGATAGCGGCTGCCAGAGGTGCCTTTACAGGCTGACGTCCGATCTCACCCTAGAGAAGAATTGTAAACCGCCATGAAACTATGTGATATGTGCGGTATATAAATCCATTACCATTACCATTACCAAAGTACTTGTAATCAGCAAGAGTAAGGGAGGTGCAATTAAAGTGATAATAAAAATTACACAAACCACATTTCAATTTCCTCCCATTACTCCTAATTAACTTATCACAGATAGCATACGGGTATCTACCAGTATCTAATCTTAAGTCATTTAGACAACTTTCTTGCACTTAGCTTGGTTAGGCAGATGTTTCAGTAGTTGATGTACTGGTTGATTCAGATGTTGATGGTCGCGGTTGCAGCTTTTCTAGATCCCCAACTGATGTGATACGAATCGCTGGGGTGTGCTCATTAAGCCTCAAATAAATCACTCCATAATATGTCCAGATAAACTTATATTTCTGGTCCTGGCAAAATTTGAGACAATTCTTGAACAGCTTTCTTTTCGCTTCCGTTAGACTTTCTTGAATAAAGATATTGCTGTCCCCATAGCGCCCCAGGCCGATGTCGCTGATATTATAGCTTTTCAACTTAGATCTAGCTTTGTAAAAAAGATCCCTAATCCTTTGATTGGTAAACTTGACCACAATGGCTGGATGCCTAATTGGTAAAGACCCTGGTGTATTGGTGTATGAGATATGAAGCCAAACATAGATATTTCAAACAGCTTGCTGGAGTTCTGGGAAATTTTACCAACATGGCTTTCTCATTGGCTGTAAGACATCAGCGGCTTCAATGTCTTAAACTTGATTCACCAGGACACTTCAACAGTGAATTTCTTCATAAACCTGCAGAAATAGGTAACTTGGACATGGCTGATTATGACTTTGATGCTTGGGTCAAATTTCATGGCAAATGTAAACACATGTAGAATTAATTTTATCCAAGCTTAATGTTTACAAATTAACCCTCTCTCCCAAAGAGTGAGTTATAGATTTTACTCTGTCTAATGCCAGATAATTTTACTCATCAAAAGGAGACCCCCTAGGTGTTAAAGGAGCCAGATGATGTGACACGTCAAGAGGAGACCCCTTAGGGGTTAAAAGGTTTAAAGAAAACTATACTCCCTTAACCCTCTCCTCCCTAAGAGTGACTTATAGACTTTACTCTGTCTAATGCCAGACGATTTTACTCGTCAAAGGGAGTCTAACACCAGACCATCAAAGGGAGACCCCTTAGGGGTTAAAGGATTAATGGATTTCCACTCAAACTTTAAAATCTCTATGTTAATTTTCCTGTATTTCACAGGAACAGGGAAAACAGTTGTTGCTGGGGATGTTGACTATTTCATTGAACTTCAAGCCAAGGAACCAAATCTTGATGACACAGATTTATTGTATGAGTAAGTTGAAGAGAAATTATGATTGTTTCACTGGCATGTGGTTAAAAGTTAATTTGAGCTCTATACTTGAGTAGTAAAATAATTCAAACATAAACACCCAGTAGCAAACAGCACAGTCAGTCCTTGTCCAGTTGGCAGTTTTCAAATTGACAGGTTATCTGGATCAATCCACATTTACTACATGTACAGTATAATTAACTGAAAGCATTTGTGTTTAACCACTGGTAAACAAGGAATCACAATGTTCAGGAATGGAATATGCCCTGAACTGAAACAGTACCATTCTGCATGCCATCTTAAAACTGCATAATTAGCCACAGCTGTAGGGAAAGATTCAATAGTGGTGACAGTTCCAATACCAAAATCTACCAAGTAAAAACCCGTTAACATCTATTTTGGATATAGAAAGTATATTTGTTTTTTGTTATTTTATAACTACAGGGCCACCAATGTTATCATTTTGGGGACCAAGTACAAAGAGAATGCTGTGGTGTTCTTGCAAATGATGGAGACTTGCCAGAATTTGGAACCATTTCTAAAATAATTGTTTTTGGTGGTCAAGTTAAATTTTTTTTGATTACCAAATACAGGACAATGCAATATAATAGCCGTTATCATGCATTTGAAGTTCGTAAGGAATTTGCACCCAACAAGGTTCTTAGAAAACAGGAAATGCTGGCAACTTACATGCCAGTTCATTCTGTAAAACCATATGGTCAAAATGTTAGGAATGGTCCTTTGTTTGTAGCCCCAAGGTTTATGATACCTGATGATTAGAGTTTCAGTATGGGTTCTGTTAGTTGTTATTTTATTAGTAATTTGAATAATTTTTGTATGCTTACAGTAACATTTAAGAACAAGCGTGCATTGTATTGACCAGTCAAAAAGGTTCATTTCAATCATTATTTTGGCAGGTAAATTGCCATACTTAATCATTTAAGTGAAATCTGTCTTTTGTTTTCAATTAAAGTAACTTCTCCTTAAAGGTATTATGAACTTAATCACAAAGACACTGTTTGTCTCTAACAGAACCCAATATCATAATTGGTTAGAATAACTTGTGCTTGTATGATTTCTGTTTTGCTTAGAATTAATGTTTAAGTTAATTGCATGCATGTGACACTTTTGATTCTTGCTTGTCTCCTATATACATGTATTCCCTAGTGGCAATCTTCTACATAATAACACTATACAAATAATAGAAATAAAGAAACAGGCTTTTATACATGCATGCTTTTTGTTTTTAGTTTCTATGTTTCATGCTTCTGGGTGCATTGAAAATACTTTTTCCTGGTGATGAAACAGTTAACAAAGCATTGGTTAAAACAACTATTTTAATTGGTTATGCTGTCAAGCTTTTCGATCAATTAGGTTTATTTTGACTAACAAGAATGGTTGTTTTGACAATTATTGTTTAAACCATTTTTTTTATAGTTGATTTAACTTTAGATAATTGGTTACTGCAACCAATACCAAATAGGTACACAAATTTAACCAATTAAATTTTGGTCAAAATCACCCATTTTAATAGGTTATAACCATTTCAAAAGGTTACCTTAACTGGTCAGTTTTTACAGTGCAGCTTGCGCTTGAAGGCAGGCAACACTTTCAATGGCTTTCTGTGTTGGTCTTGTAATTTGGGCCACTTCTGGTGGCACAGGAAACCTGAACGCTTTCAAAATGGGGTCATTCACAGTGTGGCTTACTGATGGCTTCATTTTTTTTCTAAGCTCTGTCTAACTACATAGGTGGTCATGTCAATATTTTGAACATATACATATTCGCGCACAGATTTTAATTATGCTTGAAAATCATGTGATAGCTAAACTTTATAGCTTATGTATTGTACTGACTGCTTTGCAACAAAAAGCTTGAAATATTTTACATATTAAAAACTTGTGTGTACATGTAAATGTCGTGATTTTAGAAATTCGTATCTGTGCAACTATAAGAACAATTCTATAAGCCGTTAGACTGGATTTGTTAGCCATTAGAGTGCTTAATTTAGGATGCTTAATTGATTGGTTAGGCATCACAAGTTAGTCGTCATAACAAAACGTTAAAACCCTTTGAAGGCCATTAACTATCTGTTAGTTTACATGTGTTTAATCAGGATAAGCATTAAGGTACGTTTCTCCGTGGTCACAAATTTGTGAAAAATATGTTTTTTTACATGTTCGAAAGGTAAGTTATGTTCCTTGTACAATTATTTCAATTATATGTACCTCTTTTTCACTTTCTGATTCACTCAGCTGTTCAACCTACAAAGCAACATTTAATTTTGAATTTGAAGTGTCAGTGGGTGGTTCTCATCTACTTGGGATGATGTTAATTATCACTGAAATTTGTAAAGGATTCTAGAGGCAAGTAAGTGTTGGCACAGGCCAAAATACCCTCCATGTTAGAAGACTATGGATGTTTTCTAGAGTAAAATTGCAATAACCTTAGTTTAATTCGAGAATGTATAACTCAATTTTTATATGGTAACTGTTTTTTTTTACCTCAGTTGCAGGGTCAAAACTTTCATCGGAATCAATAGTTTCCTCCGAGTCATATGTCTCGTCAGTACTGTACTCAAGGACTCAATTTGAAGTTCTTGCAATTGGCGGATTTCTTCTTTTACCCATGAATCATAATCAAATGATTCATCATCACTGAAATCCTGTTAATTTAATGGAATATGTGTAATGTTTTATGACTTTTGAAATACTTGTACCAAGCATTTAAATACATACAAAATTAATATGTCATTTCTTTTCAATTACGAAACCCAAATGAGGGAGTGTTTCAATTTAACAGGCACCCTTTGCTTCACTTAGGATTCCCTGTCCTCAGATTTTCTTTGTATTTTGCTTAGGGTAGGTTACATACACTGTAGGTGCATATCTTACAGGCTTTTAAACAGGGCTCAAGACTATCTTGACTGATGGCTGATAACAGGTTTGGTTTCATTACCTAAATTGATTTTTAGTAGCCATAATATTAAAGGGCTGGGGTAGGATTGGTCAGTCAGTCTTGAAAATAATTGTTCTGTGATTCAGATCTTTCACCACATGGCTTAATATTTACTCAGGGGATTAGAATAATGCAATAAGTTCACATTTCTTTAGAGTTCTTTTGGGAGAACTATTAAAATTTTCATTGTGTAAAAAAGGCATTGAATTTAAACTTTTGAGAGGTTTTGGCAACGTGCAGTGTGCACCAATGACCGTGTAAAGAGTAATAAATACTAATAAAACATTACAAACCTAACCTTTCATAACATAATACAGCTTTGGAGCTATACCATTGACATTCAGCCAAGCGACGAGATCCGTTGAACTATATTTTGTCCACAACATTTTAAAAACCTTCCTTCGCCCACGCAGAAATCTGACTCACCGCACTCTCACAACGTTACCACTCGTTCAAAGGTGCCACGTGTAATTTCCTCAATGTGATTGGTGCAATCCCAACTTTAGCGCGCAATATGAGGAATATGATTGGCTCACATTCAAAAAAGTGGAAATAAAAGTTTAGAAAGCTAGTTTAGACTGGTTTTGTGCCTTGTGCTGGAAAGAAATGGAGACTGGCCTGCACATCGTACAATTTAACCCCGTCGGGGTCTTGTCTAGTGATAAAAATAGTTTTACATGGTTTAATTGACATTGAAAGAAGTAGGTGGTCGTTTTTTGTTTTGTTTTGTTTTTTGTTCTCATTTTGTTTTCATGCTTCTGCTGTATCACCAATATGCAGTCTTTTTTTCACCACCAACTTTATTTTATCCGATCTCTATCTGGTCCCGTCCACCTCCCTTTGTGAATGGAAATATTTATTTCGCGCTCTTTGTGTAATACGCTTGCTAAGTAATGAATGAGATTCGGGGAAAGGTTATAAATGACAAATAAATATGGCGTGCAAGTGCGCGCTCTGTGCGTTTACAGCGCATCTTGACATTTTGATCAATCATCATATTTCCCGACACGCCAGTAGCGAATTGCATGCCAGTCCTTTAGGGCTGCACTAAAGAGTACGTACGAAACTTAGATCCTTTGCCAGCCACGTGCATCGCAGGCACTCAATATTATTGCAATATGGAGGTCCAAGTGAGACTGGTGGTGAACCAACACTGACAACTTCAGATGTGGAATCAGGTAAGTATCTTCCCATACACAAGCTCCTCGTAGCCACAAGTAAAAATCTACCTCACTCACAGAAAAAATCTTACCAAGAAATTTTTGGACGGAAAGTTTTTACCTTTATTTGGAAATTATGGGCGATCAAAGAATTATTTCGGTTTTGTACTTGCCGATAAGTTCCGAGCTTAGGTATACTATACCTCTATTCAACCACAAAACCACCATAGCACTTTTGTTTAAACAGAGGTAAAGTACTCTTCACAGAAGATGACTGATAGACTTTAAATTTCTGAAATGGCAGGCCTAAATTTAGCTATTTTAAATTCTTATTTTCATTCTTCCTGTTCACTGTTAGTTTACTATTAGGAAAAAGTTGCTATGGCAGAATGTTTGGACCTCGATATAATTTAAGCCTGGTTTACACGACAAAAGTTATGGCACGGTACCCATTTGAATTTGGCACGGGTGTCTAAAATTTAAGGACCGCCACCCTCGATTTTTGTCGTGTGAACGGTGATGTTCTAGGCACGAGCGCTCAAAAAGCAGGCGGGCCAAGACCATGTGGATAGGTAGTCTCGGCCCGCCTGCTTTTTTTTTTAGTTGATACAGTTTTCCTTAAAATGCGATACACATGTTACGAATTTTTGTGTTAACAATGTTCTTTTACTGTATACCCGACCCGCAATTGCGCACAGTTCTTAGAGGAAACTAATTTCATTGTTGCGGTTTAATCATAAAACAGGGTGTCGATATAATATGGGCCCATTCAGCGATACAGCACGGAATTCTTGGTCCGGTTTCAATTAGGCTATAGGTCTTTTTATATCGAAAATGGGGCAACCTTCCCCTGCCCATTCAGTCATCACCCACACACATACATGCCCAGACGCTGATCTTGGGCCTTACAGTTAGACACCAGCTAAATTTAAATTACATCCAACACCGAGTCAAATCAATAGTTTTTCCTACTTCATAGATGGGATATACAGTATTAATTTAACAGGTCCATGATAATTACCGTAAAAGCTCTATTAAACCCCCCCTCTGTATTAACCCCCCCCCCCCCCCACTCTAATAAGCCCCCCGTTTGGAAGTAGTTTTTTTGTAATAAGCCCCCCTCTCTAATAACCCCCCCCTCCTTTTTGGGACATGAAATTTTGTAATGAGCCCCTCCTATTCGGCCCTCTTACGAAATCCACTTCATGCATCCCAGTTGGTTTATTTTTAAACAAATATGCACTCAAATACAATACTCCTTGTTGCTCTTTATTAAATAATAAGGGAATAACATGACTTTTTTCGGGAATATTGTTTATTTGTGCCCACGTAGTGTCATTTGCGGCCCTCGCGTTTCGCGCTCGGGCCCCAAATGACACTACAAGGGCATAAATAAACAATATTCCCGAAAAAAGTCATGTCATTATCATTATTATCAATAAACAAGGCCAAATGATATCAAGAATGCGATAAACACAATAATACCAAACACAAATCCGATTAAACTTCAGCGTATAATTTCCGCAGTAATTCATTTAGCTCAACCGGTGCTACACAATTGAAGTCAACTTTCAGCTTTGTTTGTCGCACCATTTATCGAATTATTTGATCCCCCACGAAGTGGCTCTCTTTGTATTTTCCGCCTGACCTTTTTCTTCTAATTTGTCCAAATCTTCTAGCCCCAAATCTGAGTTTTGACTGCTAATTTCTTCCATTACTTCAGTTTTCACTCGAAGACGATTCGACGACAGAAAAAACTGCAGTTCAAAACCGGAGTTTCGCAAATGAATGGTTTTCCCGCGTCAACACTAGGCTTACTCTAATTGGTTAAAATCCATCGGATGATGAAGCAAGAACCAATCAGCTGTAGGGCTGATAATGCATTAGCAGCCCACTGTCAGTCTTTTGCGGCCCGCTGAGCGTGTGTTTTGAAGAGGCCGATTTTCTATTTTACCGCGTATATTGATAATAATCAAGTTTCACTGCAGTTGTTTGAGTTTGGTACAAAAACTATTATAAGACGAAAACGGCGAGTTTGAGATTTCAAATAAGCCCCCCTCTATATTAACCCCCCTCTCTAATAAGGCCTGAAATTAAATAAGTCCCCGGGGGCTTAATAGAGCTTTTACGGTAATCTTCATGAATATAGCGCCTCCTTCAACAGTGTATCACGTCCATATAGTTGTACAAAAAATTCAAAAATTAGTGCTTGGAAAACAAAGACTGGAAAGAAAACGCAATCATAAAGTGCTAGTTGACAACTATTTTTATTATATATTTTTATTATTATATATATATATTTTTTTTTATTATACATTGCAAATGCAATTGTCTTCTGAAAAAATATTAATCATGGTTCTGAATGGTCCGGAGCCTTCAAATAATGCAAATGTTTTCAGCGATTTCTGTGATGGCACTGTTTTTTTGAAAGCCACGAGTTTTTTGCTAATGATGACACTAGTTTTTAGTTGAGGGAAAGCATGCATACTTCAAAGACCTGGCCAAGAAGATAAAAAAAAACTTCAAAAATATCCCTTACTCGTTGGCACAGAAGAATCAAAAAGTAGTTTGCGCTAAGCACATGAATGTGGACGGCAAGGGCGGGATCACTTTACCGTTTGGTCACGAAATCGCACTCGGAAAAAACAAGAGTTTATCTGGTGGAGATTTGGACGCGGCAAAAGCCTCTATTGCTCGATTTTTTTCCAATAACTGATGGTCCAGCTGAGATAAGACTTTGTAACTCCATTACCATAAATGGCAATATGTACTGCCCTGGGATTAACAATCTGGTACAAATTGGGTATACCGCACATGGGCTTCCAGAATTTGTAAGCTTAGTAAAATTGTGGTTTGTGTGGGATGCAATTGTGTTTTTTGCGTCTAAAGTTATGGAAAGCGTACGATTCGTAGAAGAACTAAACGCTATAGAAATTGACGAGCCATCACTTCCAGAAGGCCTTCAAGTCAGTAGTATAGTGTTTGGGGGTACCAGATCAAAAATTAATCAAATGGAATCACATACTGATTTAGGGGGGTGTTTTAGCAAAATGATCTCGTATTTTGGAATCTATAGTTTATTAAAAATGCGTGACTTTCTCGGAAAAATCACCAAGCGTGACATTCTCGGAAAAACAGGAAATGAGTCATCACCTATAGCTATTATTCTAAGTCACGAGACGGTCGCATGATTTTTCTAACCAATCAAAAGTCGACCCATAAATTAACCAAAACCAAAAATCTAACCAACTGGTTCAGAATTTGGTTTATTTTTTGGTCAGATATTTTGCCATACAGAGAAAGGATGCCTTCATTAGAAAAACTTACTACATGTGCCAAGATTCAAGATTCTTTCCTGAACTAGGCAAATCAGTGGGTTTGAGGCGATAAAAACACCGCAACAGCTGAACTTTTCAGATTTTATAATGTCCGTACGCATAGCTTGTCACGCCATTTTCATGAATATACCGCTTGTCGTCAAAGCAGCTGAGTGATACTTTATTGATTTCATAACTTCCCAATTGATGATTTTGACTTCTGATTGTTTTCATTTTATGATACATCTGTTTATTATTGAATAGAGTTTCTTTATAATTTTCATGCTTGATTTTATTTTTGATTATATTCTTTTTGATTCCTTTTGCTGTTTTTCCTCCTTTTTGGTTATCTTTAATATAGCTGTACATCTTTGATTTCAATCCAATGAATTCACAAATAGGTACACCTGCAGCCTCATCTTTCATTTTTCCAATTACTTTCTTATTTGATTTATTGAAATATTGTGAGCTTTCAGGGTAGTCACTGTTGTCAAATTTATCTTTATCATTCCAGAAATCCCTATAGACATCTTCAGCTTCAATCTCATATGTCAAACTGTCTGTATCAGTGAAGAGCAGCTTGGCCTTATTACCATACTTTTGTTTAATGTAATTATAATGGAAATCATACATTAGTGTCTTACTAAGATCAAGAATACACATTCCTACATTTGCCGGCCTGTTCAAAGTCAGTGTTTCTTTGATCTTGTGCACTGCAACCAGATTTTCATTGAATATCTTACTGCTAACATAAGTTGGTTTACTGGCTAATTTCAATAGCTTCTTCTCCTCTGTCACCAATCTGACATCTACTCTCTTTCTGAGATTCTCCATAGTTTTGCCAAATACTGAGTTGTTCATTAACTTGAAAAAGTCTTTCTCAAAAGCATTTTTGGCATTAGTTATTTTCTGTGTATTGAAATCAATGTACTGCCTCAGCCAAGGGGATTGTTTGAACACAAGCACCCTATGGATTTTTGTTATTTTCAAACCCAAGTCTGTGTATAATTTGAGGTTCCTGTAATGCAGTACATACTTCTCTTTGCTGCTTAATGTTGGTATCAGTTTATGTACCAAACCAGTTGATATATTGTATTTCTTTGCTATATCCGTGCAATAGTCTGAAAGCATGTCTTCAGTTACTTTCACCTTCTCTGGCCCAAGTGGGTAATCATTATGTAGATCATGCAACTCCTGGGGGTATTCCAGATCAACTTCCAGAATCAAACCCTTGTTGCTATCTTCTTTGTATTTAGCCAGGTTGAGATTATTTATTTTATTCTCAGTCATCCATCTGAATCCACCAGTTGGAAGGTATTGACTCATTGCCCAACCGTATAGATTATTAGCATCAAGATACATAATGTACTTTGAGGGCGCCTTCTCATCATACCCATTCATGTATTTATTATTTGCTTTACCATAACGGTTAGCAATATAGCTGATACCACCTCTCATACCCTTTTCAATGAACTGGAACATATCAATGTCAGTCATCAATTCCAGTTTGATATCAGTCATCTTTAACATTGCATCCCATGATAAGCCAGGAGATGTGAAATAGTGGCATGGGTCCAGTTTGTAGTACTCAATACATGTTTTCCTGAAGTTTTCAAATACATCAGCTAATAGGAGCACATCTGTTTTGAGGTACAGGTTATGATAATCTCCCATGTTATTCAAAGAGAATGTATTCCACACATTTTGAGCATGAGCATAGTCTTCATCTGATATATGTTCATCACTCAATATGCTAATAAATTCATCTTTTGATGGCAGCTTCTGGTTGAATTTATCGAAACTATCCATATAGTCATAAGGATAAACACCTTTCTGTGCCATAAGATTAAGATCCTTTCCCTTGAACTCTTTTGAAGTGTATTTTAATGCTTCTCTTGGTAGATTTCCAACAAGTTTTTCCAAACTAGAGCTCATGAACTGGAAACTATCAATAAAGGTCAAGTGATTACCAAGCATGAAAGCCATGTACTTCTCCATGTTATTGGGGATAGCATTGATTGTCATCTGGCACTTTTCACCTTTCTTGTTTTTGTAAGTGTGCTTCTTAACAATGGCTCCAATCTCCTGCATAATAAAATGACTATCATAGCCTCTTAGATTGTGAAATATGACTGGTATCTTTATTTCATCTGGGTTCACTCTGAGTTTCAGATTACAATCTTGGTGAGCAGAACCTCTATACTTGCCGGTAATATGACAATGATCTCGAACTCGGATATCTTTGTCAGTGTATTTTTTATCACAAATGTGACAAACTTTGGCTTTTTGGAATTTCTCTTCATCATCTTTAGTCATTTTCAATGGTTTGTTAAAATTTTTTTTTCACAACATTCTTGCAATATTTGACTTCCTCCAGCATAGCTTCCATAAATTTGTACACAGCCTTTTCACCTCTGTAAATTTGTGTTGGTTTTGCGTATTTATCATCATAACAACAAACTACTTTATAGCCGTAGCCACAGTCAGTATGCTTCTGATAAGCCTCTGTATATGATTTATCACTGTTGGGTTGGCAACCGTGTATTTTTTCAGTGATGGCCTCAAAATCAGCATAGATCACAAATGGTACCTGCTGTTGTTTATGAAAGTTGTTGAATTTCAGTATGTTGTTATCTTTGTTTGGCATTTTTATTGCCTGTGTGCCATTTACTTGCATGCAGTTGTCCTTGTGATCATTCAGAACCCTTTCAGAGCTGAAGCATTGAAGACAGTGCATACAAAAGTGTTTTCTTTCTTTGTGCTTTGTTTGATTGTACATAAACTTATTGAAATCTTTGATTAGCACATAATGCTTGTTTTCATTTTCAGTTATTAGAAGCAGATTCAAGCAGTCTGCATATTTCTCTTTTGATACATATATTGGATATGGTTGTTTATCCTCATAACCGAAAACATTGATGTTGATCTCATTTTGTTTTTCAATCTTATTGTAATGTTTGGTAGTCACTGGAAATTCAATTCCTGAATAATCTAAATGTTCAATAAATTTCCTATCAACTTTTTTAATCCTCTGTGGGTATTTCTCTTGTGGGTTTAAGTGTCTGATGTGACACCACCGGAAACATTCATTATCCTCATTTTTCAAGTTAATTAAACCTTTGGCACTATTTCGTAATTCTGCTGGTAGTTTTATGTATGAGGAACCTCTCATTGGTTGATATTTGGCAACATTGATATAATGACTATCAACTGAATCAACAGTCCAACCTGAACCTTCAGATATCCATTGAGCTATCTTATTCAAGATTTGCTGTTTTGACAATTGCAGTGATTCAGTGACTTCCAGATTATTCACAAGTGTTTCAGCTTGACTGTTGAAATATGCGGTTTTGTATTCTATTGCTCCGTTAGTCATTTTTGTGAATGTTACCTTGAGTGTTTCAACAAATTTCAGTCCTTTCATTTCATTTAACAATTTTTTAATGTGTGTTTCGATTGCCATTCTTGTGTTTAGTAGTTGCTCTAGCGGGTCTTTGTCATTTTTTATATCAATTTCAAAAGACTTGGTATACCCCTTTAGAGCTTTCTCTGTTTGTATAATCTTAGTCCTGGGTGTAGGTGTTGGTCTCTTGGTTCTGGGGGCTGGCACAGGTCTGTCTCTGAACTCTATTGGCGGAGGAATTATGTTGTCTTCATAATCTTGAACCATCTGCTTTACACTCTTGCGAGGTGCTGGGGTTGGTTTGTCCCTGAATTCCATTGGTGGAAGAATTATTTTGTTGCGAGGTGCAGGCACAGGTTTTGTATCATCCACGATAACTATTTTTGGTTTCTTCTGTTGCTTCTCAATTTTTTCAAGCCTTTCATTCATTTTGATTAACATTTCTATGAGCTGTCGTTTGCTCAGTTTTTTGTATTATTTCTTATTCATATTAATGCGTGAGATAATTTTTTCCATCTATTATATATCTATATTTTTTATTTTAAGTGAGTTTCAATGGCGCGTTTAAGTAGGGGTGAGAATTCAAGTGATCCCAAATACTGGAATCCTTTGAACTGATTCAAACTATATTTCTTTGATGCTTTTTTGTTCTATTGTGAAGAGTTTTGCCTGCCAGTGTGTAATTTTTACCATTATTACAAACTTCGCAGTACCATTCTTTATTTACCATGTAATTGTTCTTATATATTCTGAAAGCTTCTTTTGCTTTTTCTTTTGTTTCATATTTTCTAGGTCTTCCTTTACCTCTCTTGACTGTTTGATTGTCCATATATATTATACTATATATTATTTTTATCCTTTTATATATCTTCTGCTTTCTTCCAAGTGCTTGGTTATTTCATAAATAAGGTCCTCGAAACAATTACTCATGAGGTACCGGCATTCATTTTTCTCATACATTGTCTTCATTTTAAGCTGATTATTGGATACAGCGAAGATGCCAGTAGGGCTTTTGAATTCCAGGCACAGAGCATTGTATTTTTCAGTTGGATTCATTAACATTAAATCACACTGACCAGCCATATATCCTTTGTTGTAACTTTTGATTCTCATGTTTGAGCTTATTTGATTCTCACCTAAGCCGGCTATCATTAATGCGTCTTCATATTTCTTTCTGATGAATGAAACAATCTTGTAGTGCAAATCATTTTCATTTTCAATCAATATCATATTATTGTTTCTGTCATTGAACTGTTTTTGATATATTCGTTTTCTGACTAATGGTAAAACCTTTTTAGTAACCCAATGTTTAATTTCTTTGGCTTCTTGTTTTTTGGATGAGAATAAAAGTGAATGAAATCCTGTTTCATTTATAAAAAAAACATTTGAAAGTTTTTTCGATTGCATCAGCGAAAATTGACTTTGTTTTGGAATTTATGGACAGTTTGAAGTCCAATAAGATTTTATCTTCAGAATCAACATGATCTCTGATTGCTCTTTGCGGATTTTTATAGTTGAGAATAGTAGCTATGTCTCTACCTCTGAACCATATCTCATTTTTTTCATCAAGATAACAATCTATTGATACATCTAATTCTTTATTATCGTAGGAATATTTTTGCATTTGTATATTATATTATAATAATTTATTTTTTAATTCATTTTCAACCTGTGTTGAAGTATAGTCAGGAATAATAATATTCTTGGCTACATAATAGCAAATAACAGTATGTACTACTGTAAGGTCTACTTATATATATGTTAGATAATTTTCTCTTTATAATATGTCTTTTAAATCCCTAAATGGTATCCAACTGTTAAATTCGTCACTATAACCCTTCCACTTCACCAAAGCTTGTTTTTTCTTATAGTCTCTGCGAATGACTTTATCAATGCGGAAAACATCCTGTCTGGCTTTTAATAATTCAGGTTCATAAAAACTCCCTTCAATATCTTCACCTTTCAGATCCTTTATTTTGTATGTTATTGGATTAGTGTATTGAATCTTATCAACTGTGAACACTTCTTCTGTCCAATTTGGTGTATAGCCCTTGTCAAACACATTCCGTTTATACTTAGATATTCGGACCTTATCACCTATTTTAAATTTTGGTTTCTGTTTTAATGGCTCCATATCACCGTATAGATTAAAGTAAACAGTTCCTTCATTCTTTTTCTTTGAAGCCTCTGTAGGTGTCATCTTTATGCTTGAATGTTTGGTATTATTATACTGTTTCACTAATTTTGGCAACATGTCTAAGTACTGTGTATTACCTTGAACAGTGAACTGCTTCCACATTTTGGATTTAATTGTCCTATTCCATCTTTCAACCACTGAGGACTTTTCTTCGTTCTCAGTTGAGTACATCTGTACACTATGTTTCCCTAGCAAGTCCTTCAAGTGTTTGTTATAGAATTCTTTTCCCTTGTCGACCCATAAATACTGTGGTTTTCTGCCTTCCTTGAATATTGTTTTGAATGCTTCAGAGACAGATTCACCTTTCTTATCCTTCAATGGGACAATCCAACCATATTTGCTGAAGACATCAATAACCATAAGAAGATATCGATAACCTTTATTCCATTTACTGAACTGTTGCATTTCAACTAGATCACTTGCCCATATTTCATCAATTTTATTTACAATCACACGCCGCCGAGTAAAATTTCGTTTTATGGATGCATGTAATTCATCAGCTAATTTTTCTTGCCAGTTTTCTTCACTCGACGGCTTTTTCCGTTTTTTGGAACACCAAGACCTAATTTCTGTTTTTTATCAATTAAGAATCTGGCTGTTTGACCCCATTTTGGCATCTCACCATAAGGAATGGCATCAAGAGAATTGATCATTGTTCTATCACAATCACCTTTATTCTTTCCCATATCATAACAAATATCGTGGTAAGCTGCTATCTCATCCACTTTATTGTAAGGTAGGACATTCCATTTTGTAACCTCACCTGTATTTGGATCATATTCCAGTTGTTCATTTAACGGATTGTATGCTCCCATATACTTATACTTACTGGGTGTCCATCCAGCTTTGGGTTTAGGAAGCTTGCCAATCAATTTGTGGATATCAATAGCTCCACCGTAATCCAATCCCTTGATATCTGTTTTGTAACGAATATTTGGTCTCACTTTTGTTGACAGTTGTTTTAAAGCTTCTGACCCAACCTTTGTGATAGCCGGCTTTGCGAGGGAAAGTCCTTTGTCAATTAATTTCTTCTGCAACTTTGGATTTCTCATTGCTTCTGATGCATAATATCTCCCCATTTCAACTCCCTTCTTAGCCAAATAAGGAACACCATGTTCTAAGAATCCTGTTAGTGCCATATCTGCTGCTGAATCTAGTATGCCCGCCCCTTCAGACGGGCTAATCAGTTTCCCTTTCCTTTGACAAATTTAGTCTTTGTTATTCCACATTCGGCACAAGTGCATTTCATCACAGTTCGACCATTTTTAGTCTTCTGATATCTCTCACTTCCTGGCACACATTCAGTCTGCTTCTTCTGTTTAACACAATATGATTTCACCATTATACCATTAAGTTAGATATTTTTGAAGTAGTCTATGATGAATCTGTGATTGACACTAACATCTGCTGCATTGAATCTGGAATTGTGTATTATATCCAGTATAGATGTTCCTTTTTGTCTCTCAAGAAGATAGTATAAACACCAATATCCACATAATACTGATTCCCTTTCTTGTATCTCATCACCAGAGTATTCAAGTTGTTTACCGCTTGCAGCGATATACATTTGAACTTCTGTTGGCATCATTAAACCGAAAGAGTCGAAGTATTCACAGTATTTATCATTTTTGAAATTCCTATAACAAACCCAATGAGTACCAGGTCCAATTTTGGAATCAAGATTGACTATCCCACATTCATTGTTTTTTATTTGTCTAGGAAGATTGTCTCTTGAAAATACTCCTCTAAAATGTTTTATTCCAAGTTGTTTCACCCAATTGATTAAATCAAAGTTGGATAAGGGTTTATTTACAAAATGGTTCCTAGTATGGGGATTGAATTGAACGGGCTGTCTTTTCCTAACAGAAGCCCTTTTCCCTTTTTGGTCTTTTTTTTTTTCATTCCATAACCGATTGGGTTATCCCATGTACCAAAAACTGGGGGTGATTGCCATGGAATCATAACATGTTTCCCACCACTTTTATTTTTATTAACTGCAATGTGATCTGGAACATGAACTGGTAATGACCGTCTAGAACGGCTGTGTTCAACATGCAAACCCTTCCCTGTTAATTTTCTGATTGCTTCTATGGCTAAAGGAATTCCAATACTCGCCAATATTGTTCCAATACCTTTTCCAGTTTGAGCTTTTGTCGGTTTTATAATAACGTCTCCGCCATACTGCATTTTTTGGATAATATCTGCCATCTGTCTCGTATTCAATAAATTTCCTACATTCAATAATTGGGATAAATTGGCATTAGGAATAAGAAATCCTCCACTTTGTTTCTTCCCAAATAGTTTATCAATGCCGAGACTTGCTAATGAAGAAAGAGCACCTGTGGCCAATGCTGGAGCCGCTTTAGCTACTGCCTTACCTGCATATGGTAATAGTCTTGTTCCAAGTGAAAAAAGACTTGACCAAAGAGAACCTCCATGTACAACAGCTTTTCTGATTTGACTTTTTGATATATTGATATCAGAACCTTTTCCCAATCTTTTTGATTTCATTAGTTTGTTGATTTGTCTTTTTGTCAACATAAGTTGATCACCGCCAGATAATTCATCATGAGTCAGCCTCAATGTTACCGCTGAATTTGATTTAATAGCTTTTGCCAGCTTTTCTTTCTGACCTTGTGACAGTGTCACTCCATGAGGATGATAAGTAGTCATATAATATATGTTTATACTAAATTGTATTTAATATAAATAATGATTTAATTTAATTATTTAATTATTTATTTAATTTAATTATTTAATTTATTTATTTAATTTAATTATTTATTTAATTATTCCATTTACATAGATCTCAGAATCAACTTTCCATCAGTCTTTCTCATCTCATCATCCTGTTCATACAGCACAAGTGCATACACACTGTAATCAGCATTTGTTACACCACTCAAAGTGTATTTGAAAGTCAGTTTTGTCATTCCATCTTTTATGTCCTGCTTCTGTTTTGTCAAATCAAAATAAATGAAAGGGAATATTGTGCCAAAGTTTTTTCTTGTGAGAAGGGTGTTTTCATTGAATTCATTCACAACACGAACATAATTCAAAACGTCTCTGAATACCCTTGTGGGCTCTGTTGATGGTTTGTAATGAACCTCTGGATAATCGTTTCCATTTCCAACCTCTAGATAGCAATTAGTCAAAGTCTGGTTATTTGCAACAGAGAATGTGTTATATAAGAATTTATTAGCTGTCTGAACAGAATCATTAGCATCATTGATGATGAAAACAAATACATGCCTTGGTTTGTTTATTCCTGTTGAAATACGGAAATTAGCTGTCTGTTGTCTTGTTGAATTACCTCTCTCAACCATTTCTCTCATGTAAGTCCACTTCCTAGTGTCAAGATAAGTGCCCATGTACAAAGACTTTCCCACAGAATTGAAAATTAGTCTTGGAACAAACAGCTGGAATCTAGTGATCACCACACGACAATCATCGGCAGCCTGCCAAATTACATTTGCATCACTCTCAAGTGTTATGTTGAGCTCGACTTTTGAATTGGGTAGGATTTCACCATAAGGGCTCTTGAAAAACCCGTATCTGTTCAATGATGCTTCTGCATACACTTTTCCATTGGCACCAGTCAATAGTGCTTTCCTAGCTACGAAACCTGCGTTGTAATTAGCGGCTTGAGCAACTCTGTCTTCAGCATGTCTTGTTGTGTCAAGATAGAAGAACTCATTGGTTCCCTGACTTGCAGCATAACCCTGTGAATACTCAAGCAATGACTTAATATTTGTAGCTTGGTTAGCATCTCTACACTCATAAACATCGATACCATTCACCTTCACATTCAAAGTGTTAATGAGAGAATATACTGAATTCACAATACCGTTTCGATCTTCAGCAGCAATATGATCTCCATCTGCAAGCTTTTTAACAATAAAATCAATTTCAAAACGGGCATTATACCAGTCAAATGGTGTTGTCTCTCCACTGTTATCAACAACGAATCTGTAACCTGTTTTCCTCTGATGAGCATTGTTTGCAACTACAGTATTAAGTGCTGTCTCAAGCTCAAAGACAACATCTTCATATCGTTCGATATATTTAGAATCACGATAGTTTGACATATATTATTGTGTTAGATAAAAGTTACTTAATTTTTCGAGGTCTACCTCTCTTTCTTTTAATCTCACCTCCAGTCTTAATCTCACTCTCAGTTACACTTTTTCTCTTTTTCTTACTTAAAAGTTCTATTATTTTGTCACCACCTTTTTTGCCAACATGTTCACCAATTGTAGCTGCTTTTTTTACAGCTGTTTTGACAGCATCACTCACTATTCCTTTACCCTGTTTTGTGTGATATTTTTCATATTCCAAGTATTCGAATCTTCTCATATACTACTGGGTTTTATAATTCTGTCCCTCTCAAGAATAACTCAATATACCAATCTATCCCATTCAAATCAACTGGTGCTCCGGAAGAATCAGTGACATAAAAACGTATTGAGCTGATTGTGTGTGTTGAGATAGGATCCATGAAAGAAAACGAGGTTTGTAAGTGAAAGGTAAACTTCTGACGAGATCTGTGACTGGAATAACAGCGATTGTATTTGTACTATTGCCATCAACAATGCTATCTATCACATTATCACAATTGATATAAATTTCATCCACTCCTCTTGTAATATCTGGTAGATTTGTTCCATATTCTGTTGCTGAAACTAATTTTGAATCGAAACCGATAAGTTTTCTGAAATCATTATTTCTCAGATCCACACGATAATTTTCATTGAGTTCAATCAAAATGCGATATGTTGACAAAACGAAATACATGTTAATACCATACTGGAATTTTGATTTGTCTGTTTCAGATGGATTCAGTACATGGCTATTTTTACCATATACTCATGAATGTAACTATTGATGTCGTCGTATGAATACATCCCATCAACAAATGTTATTGTTTCCCAGTTTACACCTTTGTCATAGCTATATTTAATTTGATTATTCCCAAAAAATTCCCTGATATTGTACCAACTGTATGTCATATTGATAACATTCACAGCCATTTCATATTTCAAATCATTCGTTAATTTGATAGGTGTATTGAACTTTTTTCAAAATCATGACTCTTACTAACACCAATTTTGTCTCTGTTTTTACTGTTGAATCGTAATGAAATTTCTGTCATATACTTTTACATTAGATATTTCATCATTATTTTATTTAGCTCATCGTTTCCAACAATTCCCAGTCTGCTTAAGGTATGCAATATATTCACAAACTCATTTCTGACACCAGCACTGTTATTACCCGCAAATAGGGACCCACCAAGTAATTGCAATCGTGAAAGCAAGTCACCAATATTATTATAATGAAAAACACCTGCTCCAATTTTCATTCCTTTCCCTACGTATTTGTAAGAAGCTAATACATCAGCAATCGTTTCTCTATATTTCTTCAAAGTTTGTAACTCTCTGTCATAAGATTGTTTATCTTCTGGTGTTTTTGCGTGTGATTTTTTTCTTCCCATATCCTTGGCAATTTCTCCAGATCTTTTCTTTTCTTCAAGAAGTTTTTGTGGGCTTACTTGAGTTAACTCGCTAGGCTTTAAAAACTTATAATTTTTTAATATAATTCTGTCATCTTTATCGAAATTGTTATCGATCGCTAATATGTTGGGTGTCCTATCCTCATCTTTATCTTCTTTAGGTGCTTCAATGGCTTTAGGAAGTTCCTCACCCATTAAATTGCTCTGCGATTAGCTTCAATAACATCATCAAGTCCTCGTTTCAAATCCTGCTGGTTTTCTTTCAACTGTTCAATGACTTTATCCTGTTTTTTGTCAACACTTTCTTTCACACTCTTCTGGACATCAATAGAGGGTTTTAGTAATTCTGATGTTGTATCATATGCATCCTGTTTTCTAGTTTCATAAGTTTTGATAACCTCACGTACTTCTCTAGTTTTATTTCCAGCTTCAATTCCACTTTGAAGAAGCCTTTTCATACGTTCTATATCCATATACAATTGTGTTAGACTAATCTAAACTATTAACATATGAAAATTCCAAATTATGATATCGTTCAGAATTCAAATAATTCATTCAGACAGTTGTATCCATATATGCCAAAAGATACATTCAGAATGTTATTGGCTGGAAATTCTGGATCTGGAAAGACAACATTGTTTTTGCATTTGATTATGGAACCGTTAGTCTATTATGATCAAATACATCTGTATGCCAAGAACTTGGATCAAGACAAATATCAATATTTACAGCATGTGATGGATGGAATAAGCAAAGAGGTTGGTTATCCTGTTTTAGTATGCAGTCAAGATGAAATACTTCCTGTTGAACAAATCAAAGACACTGATTTACAGCGACTGGTTGTATTTGATGATTTCGTGACTGATAAAAAACAAGATCAAATCATAAGCTATTTCATTCAGGGTCGCCATAAAAATTGTTCAGTAATGTACCTAACACAGTCATTCTATGGATGCCCAAAATCTGTTAGGCTTAATTGTAGCCATTTCTGTCTTTATGATTTTCCATCCACAAGAGAGAGAAACTGTATCTCCCAAGAACTTGCAATCGATAAGCAGAAGTATATTGAAGCAACTAAGAAACCATATTCCTTCTGTTATGTTGACAAACCAATGAAAACAGTGAAGAGAAATTTTTACGGTGTTATCTAATCTAATATTATATGGGATTATTTAATGATTTACCAACTCCAGACAATATAGGAACTGGTGAAAGAGGTCCGAAAGGTGATAGAGGTCCTGGCGGTCCACAAGGTCTAAAAGGTGATAAAGGTGATAGAGGTCCTGCTGGTCCAAAAGGTGATAAAGGTGATAAGGGTTATGGATTTACATTAACACAAGATGGAAACTATGATCTTGGAAATAAACGCTTGACTAATGTTGGAGAACCAAATTCAAACAAAGATGCTGTTAATATGAGATACGTCAACGATGCTGTTTTATCAATTGAAGGAACACGTGTTAATCCATTTAAATTTCTTCTTGAAGATATATCAAAAACAACTATTCTTAGAAATGCGAATAATCTACAATTAGAAGACTATAATAAAAGCCCATACAATATCAATAAAAAATCATTGTCTTTTGTGATTCCTTCTGCTGGTCTTACAACTGTTCTTCGTTTTGATCTGACACAATTGGAAGTTTCAAAGTACACTTTAGTTGTTGAGTTTTATACTGATGGTAATCCAAACAATGCAACAGTTGATGATGATGTTTTGTCATCAAATTTAATTGAAAGAAAGGATTCAATAAAAAGAGCATTTCCAAAGACTCATCTTGTTGATGGTTATCTCAAAAGAATATTCTTCCTTGAAAAAACAAGTCATGGTTCCACATCAATGGAGTTATTGTTGATTTCACCATATTTACAAAATAATAAAAAACATGTTATAGTTTATGGTGTTTACGGATTTTCAAATATCATTTTATCACATATTCACGATCCTGTTTTTGAAATTGAAAATGGTAATATTGCATTCGATGGTAAAATTGACATGATCAACCTGCAGGATAACCCCTCAAACCCACAAGACGCTGTAAACAAATCTTACGTTGATAATAAAACAGCTGATTTCCTTAATAAAAACACTGGTGGTGTAATTTATGCACCTGTCAGCATGAATAGAAATGATCTATTTGGCATACCAGATAACCCAAGATTTGGTTATTCAGCTGTAAATAGAAACTATGTGAACAATAATTTTTTGAAACTAAATGGAAGCGTTGCGATGACTTCTGATTTGAATCTTGGAGGTAACAAATTGACTAATGTATCAACACCAACTGCAAACGATGATACAGCCACAAAGGGGTATGTTGATACTGAAATTGCTGGTATTGCTGGCATTGATGTTTCTCCATTTCTTAAAAAAGATGGAAGTGTTGTAATGACTGGTGATCTTGACATGGGTGACAATAAAATAACAAATGTTGGATCTCCAAACTCTTATAAAGATTCTGCCAACAAAAAGTATGTTGACGACCTTGTTCTTTCAGCATCTGGTACTCAACGCAACCCATTCGCTTTTCTGTTAAAAGACATATCCAAGTCTTCTGCAGTCAGTGGTGTGGAAAACCTTCAAATTGAGAATTTTGACAGATCACCTTATCACATAAACAAGTCGTCGTTGTCTTTTTTCATCAAACGAAGAGGCAACTTTACATCCAAAATTCGTTTTAATGTGACATCTTTAAGAAATGGACAGTATACATTTGTTACTGAGTTTTTCTCACCCTCCAACCCTCAAAATGCAACAATTGGGCTTTTTCTTCCAACTGTAAATATACGAGATGCGGGACAGCCGTTTCAAAAACCTTTTCCTGAAACTCCACACGTTGATGGTTACATGAAAAAACTTTTCCAGATAGAAAAAACCAGTGGTGGTCAAGCGGCAATTCAGGTTGAGCTAAGTAGCACAGCTCCAGCACCTAACACCAAAACACATATTATCGTTTATGGGGCCTATGGCTATCATACCAATTTGTCTTACTTTCTCCATGACCCGGCTTATGAAATTGAAAACGGCCATGTTGCATTTGGTGGTAATATTGACATGAAATTAAACAAAATCCTCAACCTGCAGGATAACCCCTCAAACCCACAAGACGCTGTGAACAAAAAGTATGTTGATGCTGAAATTGCTGGTATTGATGTTTCTCAATTTCTTAAAAAAGATGGAAGTGTTATAATGACCGGCAATCAGGATTTTGGGGGGTTTATTATTACAGGTCATGGGATAGGAAACCAACCAGCAGATCTTGTGAATAAATCATATATTGACACTAATCTCGCATCAAAAAGCAGTATCGGTCAAACTCTACTTCGAGATGGAACACAAGAAATGACTGCTAATTTAAATCTTGCTGGTAACAAAGTGATCAACTGTGCAACACCAACTGCTAACACAGATGCTGCCAACAAGTTTTATGTAGATGATAAAACTAAAGATATTATTGGATTTACATCTGATGGAAGTTATAATTTTTTAAACAAACACTTGGAGAATGTTGGCCAGATTCATACTTCAGACTATATTGACATGAATAATAATGAAATAACAAATTTAGCGGACCCGTCGAATGAAACTGATGCAGTGAACTTTAGAGTTTTAAATCGAGCTTCACAAACCATCAGAGCAAACACTTTATTACTGAATGGAACAAATGCGATGGCAGCAGACTTAAAACTTGGAGGGCATAAAATCATTAACTTAAAAGAAGGAACAAATAAAACTGATGCCGTAAATTTAGATCAATTAGAAAAAAGTCATATTTCATCTGCTTCTCATCCAAAGAATGCTTTCAAATATTTGATGAATGATATCGATGAAGTTAGTACTGAATATGGCTTGACAGTTAATGGATATGTCAATTTACCTCAGTCACCACATTTGATTTCAAAAAAGGTCATTGATATAGACTTGAATAAAGAAGCTAATCATATTTACAGAGCTAGAATTGGATTTAATATGTATACAATAAAAGATGGAAAAACACTTTCATTCTTGAATGGCTATTTCCTGATTATGAAGGAATGAGTCTTAGTAGTGTAACATTCAATGCAACTGGTGGAATTACAATTCATAAAACTGTAGCGAGAAAATTTGACAACAGAAATGAAGATCATTCGAGATATTTATTATGGATTGAAAAACCTTCAGTAAGTTCACCGCCTGAATATTTATATTGTACAATACATATTAATGCTAACCCAACTTATCCAAATAAGTACAAAGTTCATTGTGTTCCATATGGTATTGATTTTGAAGCTGTAGACGTTCCATCAAGTGTTTACGACTTCACAGAAGCTTATAAAATCGTAAATGAAAAAATACAATTACAAACTTATTTAGATTTGAATGGTTTTGATGTGAAAGAAAATGAAAATTGGTTGTTTGGTGGAGACAATGGTGAATTGACAATGCTAAATAATATTAATATGAACAGCTATTTAATAAAAGAGGCTAAACTTGGTGGTGATTTAAATCTGAATGGCTATAGAATTCATAACGGTGGTTTAAATCTTTTTCGTTCAAGTGTCACAGGCGTAATTATGGAAACAGCTTTCGATTTGGGTGGATTTGCTCTTTACAGGCCGAAATTAGGAGGTGATCTAAATTTGAATGGGAATGGAATAATCGGTCAAATACAATATTTAAATTGCTTTGTTAAAGCCAAACAAGGACATAATAAGAATCTTTTAAAGCCTGTATTGATAAATGGCTCTGAATTTTTAGTTATTCATAACAATAACTTTCATATTAAGAAAATGTATATCATACAAGGAACAGCCCCCGGAATATTCTACTTCAAGACAAAAGCTGAAGGTGGTGGGCCTTTGCCATTACCAGCAACTATTTATGAACACAGACAATCTTCTTTAAGTAGAAACATCACAACGGTCAACATCAACAAATCATTATCGAGAGGCTATTTAATCATTGATTATTCACATCCTAATACAGGTGCATTTGATACAACATTCACACTTGAAGTAATTATGAATTAATCTAAAATAATATTATATGGGATTATTTAATGATTTACCAACCTCAGATAGAACTGGTGAAAGAGGTCCAAAAGGTGATAATGGTGATAGAGGTGATAAAGGTGATATTGGTCAAATTGGTCCACAAGGCCCGCAAGGTCCAGTTGGTCCGCAGGGTCCACAAAGTCCGCAAGGACCACAGGGTCCAGTTGGCCCACAAGGCCCACAGGGTCAACAGGGTGCTCAAGGTGATAAACGTAATGGATTTGATTTAACACAAGACGGTCACTTTGATCTTGGAAACAAGCTTTTAACCAATGTAAGAGCCGGTAATAATGATAACCATGTTGTTGTCAAATCACAAGTTTCTGATATTGTTAGAGACAGTCTTCTAGACCTATGGGTATCCGAATACATCAGACAACTGGCTAAATGTCTTTATACCGTTGATCGGGCAAGCAATACCTATGTCAATATTGACGCCAATAGAAGAGTACAAACTCTACATGATCAATCTAATGAAGAAAGTGATGCAACACAATCTACTTTAAACATAAGACCCACTGTTTGCACAAAGGCTGAAAAACATAATGGCCGTTATTATCTGAAATTCGGGGGATCACAGAGAATGATAAGTCAACTGAATCTGAACAATAATGCCGTTAATATCTTCATCGTTTACAAAATTAATTCGAATACCGGTGGAAGTCCATGGAAGAATGGTATTTTTGGTCATGACAATGGAGGTTATGATAAGTTTGTCAGCTATTTCAATGGCTCAAATCTTGTTGTTAGTGGTGTTGATCAATCAAATTGTGTCTATTTCGGTCCAGAAGCATCTATACAAAATTTCACAAAGATAGCAGATTATTCCACAAATGACCTTGGACAGATTAATGTATGGCATTGTTTATCTGTTCACTGGGATAATCTATCTTCTCCAAAAACTAATACAAGTAAAATCTATTGGAATAAAAAACATATTGGAAGTTTTACAGCAGCTAATAGAACTGGTAGCACACAAATGACTTTCGGTGATTTAAATCCAAATTCCATCGCACCTTTAGACGGTTGTATTATTTTTTTCTGTGTATACTTGGATTTTATGTTGGATGAAAAAACAATTTTAGATCATCATCAAATTTTAATGCAACGATATAGTATATGATAGAAGACATAATCAAATACGTGAAATATTTTTTTGATGAAACCAAACAACAACATATTCATATTGATGACACAATATTGAAATCATGCCTGGTGTACCAATATTTGTATTTCAAGCATTTTAAAATAAAAATTTCAATAAACAATATTTTATATCTTAATGATGGTATAGGACTTATTGGTCCAGGAAATGGTTGTAGTACACGATTTTTTGAAAGAACACTTGGTTGGATTGATGTATTACACTCACATAGTATTCTCCATGATGCTTTTGGAAGATTTTATAACCGTTATTCATTAGACAGAGGGTACACATATACTATACCAAAGAACCTTACAACAAAATGGATGAAAAGATCTCCATTACGTGGTCAATTCACTGGATTAATTTATTGTATTTGCAAAAGAATTATAATATAAATGATATATATGACTGATAATCGAAAAAGCATATTCAACTGGAACCATATTTCAGGTGAATTGACAGAAGACCAGATTAATGAATTAAAATCCTATTACCACACTTATCACAGAAAGTGTTGGGCTCACAAACAGGCGGTGAAACAGTTCAAAAAATGGAAATTGCTGGGGAACTCATTGTCTATCATCTTTGCAACCGGAGGCCTCGCCACAAGCATAGCAACTGGTGGTGTTAGTTTGGTAGCCATCAGTACAGCAGCACTTTTGATACAAGGGTGGATGAAGCATAAAAACCTCGATCTTAAACTCCAAAATTGTACATATGCTTATCAAAGCTACCAACATCTACTCAATACCATAAAAGACACAATGAGAAGTGGTAATTTCAATGAGTCCAGCATCCATAACACAATGAAGAACATTGATGACTATGTGACTGACAACAGTCCTGTTATTGATAAGTACTTACTAAAATATGATGAAAAATTCACTGTCTAATAATACCAATAATCACATCAAATCTTAACAATAAAATTTCAACCCAATATTGATCATAAAATCCAAGCGTCTTTTTTGATCTAGTAACTATTATTTCATCAAATGGAAGATCAAGCATTAAAAATATTTGCTTAAGCATAAATTTAGTGCTAATCATTCTTTTACGTTTATTGTTCACCAAGGGAAGCACTTTGTCTATCTCTTCGAATATTTTAAATATTTTACCCTTATCTTTTACAGAAATTTGAAATCCATTCTTACGACATATTTTATTTATTACATTTTCAATATGATACTTCCGGTGATATACAGACTTTCTCTTTATTTTATACATATTGTCATGAAAATCAATGTATTCTTTCACAACATTGTAACCATGAACTGAACCACAACTTGCGCATATAATCCCTCCATTATCATTCAACACATTCTGTTCATCACAACACGGTTCCTCTTTTTTAACATTATGTTCTGCTATTCTCTCATCACAAAATGGACAATGATATTCTCCATTTGATATCAATTCGATGTGGATATCTGAATTACAACTCATTCTATACTATTATATGAGATATTATTTTATATGTTACTAACACATGACGTCACACCATAGCTGTGGTGTTTTTATCGCCTCAAACCCACTGATTTGCCTTGTTCAGGATAGAATCTTGAATCTTGGCACATGTAGTAAGTTTTTCTAATGAAGGCATCCTTTCTCTGTATGGCAAAATATCTGACCAAAAAATAAACCAAATTCTGAACCAGTTGGTTAGATTTTTGGTTTTGGTTAATTTATGGGTCGACTTTTGATTGGTTAGAAAAATCATGCGACCGTCTCGTGACTTAGAATAATAGCTATAGGTGATGACTCATTTCCTGTTTTTCCGAGAATGTCACGCTTGGTGATTTTTCCGAGAAAGTCACGCATTTTTAATAAACTATAGATTCCAAAATACGAGATCATTTTGCTAAAACACCCCCCTAAATCAGTATGTGATTCCATTTGATTAATTTTTGATCTGGTACCCCCAAACACTATACTACTCAAGTCAGTCGTCCCTCTGATCTCCTTTTCATCAGGTGCATCACTCCTCTTGGACAGCATATCTTTGACACTCACTAATCATAATCATGAAGTTTCTATAATTTTGTGTTCCGTTTTTCCCATGTGGATCATCATACATTAACACAAGGCTCAACATGCAGTAATCTTACGTTTTGTATAAAGTTGATTATTAGAGTTAGTTATTGCGTTAAAAGTTATTCAGTCATCTTGTCGAGATGTGCCTGATTAGTGTTCACAAATAAGAGTTGTTTGTAATGTTCTTAAAATATTTCAATCTGCTTAAATAAACTTGAGTTAAATTGAGTTTTGTGATGTTGTCACTTGACCCTTACCGTTTATAACTCCGAGATGTTGTTGTTAAATTTGCGAAGGAATTTTAGCTCTGACCAGAAGGTCTTTAAGAGACTTGTCCTTCCTGTAGAATTGTACAATTGTACAATTGGAGGTTCAGAATATATTTGACCGAGTCTATTGCTCTCAGTTATAAGGTGCCATGTGGCTATGGAGTTCTGATAAGAACTGTTTGTTTAGTTTAGCAAGACCGGTTTCAGAAGCAGAGTGGCTTTCCTTCGTCAGTTGCTTTTATTGCGGTGCTCAAGTGGCTGTGAGCAGTTGTGGCCAGGGCTCGCGAACGCGCAGCTTTTATACATTGAGTGAGACCGGTTATGGGTGAACTGACCAATCAGAAGTTAGGAAATTTCGATCCGTTACGCATGGTTACCGCGTCTTCTATTGTTTACGTAAAAGACAAAGATAACAGTTGATCGTATGCAAATCCAGGATCGAAAATTAACTTTGAGTCAGTTTGTAAAGCAATTGTCCGAATACTGAAAAAATATCAGTTAATGTCAACAAGGTTGTGGCTCGTTCTGAACATGAGGGTTCAATAAAGCCTGATGGTGGAGTCTGGTTCATACGGTGGCAGTGTAAAATTTTAAGTCAAAGTTTTGTGATATTGTCACTTGACCCTTACCGTTTATAACTCCGAGATGTTGTTGTTAAATGTGCGAAGGAATTTTAGCTCTGACCAGAAGGTCTTTAAGAGACTTGTCCTTCCTGTAGGCGACAATTGGAGGTTCAGAATATATTTGACCGAGTCTATTGCTCTCAGTTATAAGGTGCCATGTGGCCATGGAGTTCTGATAAGAACTGTTGGTTTAGTTTAGCAAGACCGGTTTCAGAAGTAGAGTGGCTTTCCTTCGTCAGTTGCTTTTATTGCGGTGCTCAAGTGGCTGTGAGCAGTTGTGGCCAGGGCTCGCGAACGCGCAGCTTTTATACATTGAGTGAGACCGGTTATGGGTGAACTGACCAATCAAGTTAGGAAATTTCGATCCATTACGCATGGTTACCTCGTCTTCTATTGTTTACGTAAAAGACAAAGATAACAGTTGATCGTATGCAAATCCAGGATCATTCTATAGGGCCCAGTTGTTCAAAGGACGGTTAGTGCCCTCTGCTAGATAAATCGCCATTCAATTGATGTTTTGTCAGCACTTGTCCACTGTGGGGATAACGTCTTTCGAACAACTTGGCCCAGCATGTATCCTGTGTATCCTTAAACTACAGAATAACTGCCCCTACCCTCCCTCACATGACCTGGGGGGAGGGGGTAATCCCTATAGTGGTCTAAAAGGGGGTACCTTTTCCAGGCTCTGGTATATAAAGTGGTAGGGATTTTACGATCGATTTGGAGTATCCAAAACGTACGGAAAACTGTCATTTAGGTATTTTAAGGCCCTTAATTCACATTACCTCGAACAGAACTGACTCTTCCAATTTAACGGTTAGCATACAAATTTTCTTTTCTTTTCTTTTCTTTACTATTCATGATTATATATTACCAAAGTGCAACATGTCAGTCAACGAATGGAAACAGAGACAGAGACTACGCAGTACGGACTGGAAAAAGGCCGTGAAGCCTCGATTTCAACATTAGACTAGAACATTAGATTAGAACCGAAATTTATCACACAATTTGGAATGACTTCAGAGGTGAGTGAAATTTAATTAAGAAGTAATGTCTTCCAGTATATTTTTAAATTGAGGAAATATATCTTGTTTTTCGAGACTTATTTTAAGAAAAATGCCTTCCTTAAATTCTAAATCTTAAATTGAGAAACCTACTTTTTGGGAAACGCTTCAATCAAGAACAGCCTTCTTAAAATCAGAGAACTCGTTTATTAGAAATAGCAAAAAACTTCTTAATTTAATAATGCACTTTTATGAGTGGTTGGATGGCTAAATAGACAAACAGAACTTTTTTGCGCATTATCGCTGAAATTTCGACGTTATATGGTTAATTTGGTTTCTTTTAACCGGCTGTACACATTTTGTTGGTAGTGGTGGCTAAACGATCAAACATTTGTTCGTAATGCGAAATATTGGATGAAAAATGTTTGATCCGCTAGGTCAAATGTGGAAAGCCATTTAAATGCAATGTTTGGAGAGGCGGCTAAACGGTCAAGAAAATGTTTGATCTTTTAGGCAGGGCGGAAGTGTTATCTCGTTTGTTGTATGGAATTAATATTTGCTCAAGTACTCATAACTTTTGTTGGACGTTCTAGCCTTTATGACTGTAGTGTCATTATTGTGTATTAATTTTGCTGCAGATGTATAACTTCCTCTCCTGGATGCCATACTTCTTTTAACAATCGTTACAACCAGAGAATTACGAAAACTGTAATTGTTATATACCTAGAAACAAGCACTGCGATTGGTTGATTCTTGGTCACGTGCCCCTGATCAAATTTAAATGTATCCCGACCGGGATACAATTCCGCAGTTGTTGTTCGCGAGCCGAATACAATGGCACGTGATCAGTGCATGACTAAAAAGTGGCATGATCTTCAGCACGTGCTCACGTCAGTTTGCTTGACGATGCCGGACCTGAGAACACTGGGAGTCTTAAATTCAACTAACAATAATACAAAAGTCATGGAACCTGAACCTAAAAGGAAACGTTTTTCAGCCGAAGAAATGCAGCATCTAATAGGAGGAAAAGATTCGGAAAATACAAGAAAAGCATATTATACGTTTTCAGGTACTTTTAAACATTTGTAAGTTATTCATTCAGAGGGCTTGTGACGCGTTCTTCTAGTTACGTCTTTGTTTGTTTGTTGAACGGAAAGTCTCGGTATATAACAAAGCACTTAATGTATGATCCCTCGGGAATCTAGTTAGTTTTGTTTTCCCTCGAGGCCTGATGTTTCAGACATCAGGACCCTCGGGAAAACAAGATTAACTGTTTCCCTCGGGACCATACATTAAGTGTATACTTTTTCCTAGAGGGTAAATATGTACCCAAGGAAAAGAAATGCACCTAAGAGTGTTAAATTATTTTCCAATGATGATTCTTTTTTCTCGACAAAGATTCATTCCAAGGACACCAGATGAGAAAGTGGTGTTTGGAAGCCAAATGCAAGGAGGTCAGGGCAGCATTTGTTAACAGTGGTAAAGCCGAACAGTTTTCCTGTGAGCATACTACTTTGAGTGAGAATGTAGTTCCTCCAATCTAGACATTCAGTCTACCGCAGATGACTTAATAGCTTGTTACCCATATGACCAAGCCACCAAAGATGCTCTTCATCAGTTAAAAACAGTTGACAGCGCCCCTGATGTTTTTTAAGTGTCAGCAGTGTCATTTTGTGTGAATTCAGTTGGATTTTGTCATGTAAAAAACGTCAATTCTGTTTTCATTTGTTCATCTTCAGACTGTGGTCGGTTTGCAATTAAGACAAGCATATAAGCATAAAATGATGTGCATGCATGTTCATCTCTTGCTGTGCATTTTGCAGCCTTCCGAGTTGTTGTCGCCTAATGCATCTTTTGCTCCACCTGATCATACCGCTACAACAACTTCTGGAACATCTGAACTGTGTGTGACAGCCCCTTCCTCCCGGGCCAACCCAACTGAAGGTCAGGCCAATTCTGATGTTCCTGCATCTTCAGTTGATGTGGAGTTAGCAGGGCGGCAGTCATAAAGATGTAACGGTCACTTCGTTATTGCATTCCACAGGAAATTTTGCAGACAATATTGTTACTGGAGAGCAAGACAATATTACATGGATTTGGTGTGGATGACTGGCCATCAGTCTATGTACCACATGAAGACAATTATTATTATTATTATTATTATTATTATTATTATTATTATTATTATTAATATGACCTTAAATAATCGTACTTTTTGAATGAGAACTTTTCATGGTCAACCATTAATAGTCAAGAATACATCTTGGAATCTTTCTTGGGAGTGTCATATCAACGAGCTTTTTAAAACGATTGCTTCTGGTATAAGCGCCATTAAACGTATTAGGTATTCGGTCCCATATAAGACTTAACTTTCCTTTTACAATTCATTAGTCCAACCCCATTTCGATTACTGTAGCTCGGTGTGGGGATCCTGTTCTAAGAAACTTACTCAATAGTTACAAAAATTACAAAATCGCGCAGATCGCGTCATAACTTTTTCAAATTACGATTGTAGTACTGATGAATTGTTGCAGAAGGTAAACTGGGTTAAACTGGACCGTCAACGCCTTGTTAATAAATCCGTAATGATGTAACATTGTAAATAATATGGTTCCGGTATATCGTAGTTTGCGCTCTGTCTTCCGTTCTGATACTTAAAGTTATAACTTAAGAGATAGTGACGATACGCTTGCTATCCCTCAGCCCCGCACTAATTATTGCAAAAAACAAGTCTGTCCTACAGCGGAGCTCTACTGTGGAATACTTTGCCCTCGAATATCCGACAGTCGCCTTCTCTTAATGAATTTTAATCCAACTTGATGAATCATGATTTTAATAATAGTCTTTTATAGATTTTATTTTGCGTTTATACACGGCTTTCTTGTAAAGCAGGGTTTTTTTTAAATCATTTCTTTTATTGTAGTAGTTATTTATAATCATATTTAGTTAGGTAGTTAGATTTAGTTATTTAAATATTGTTAAGTCCAGAAGGAAATATCGGCAGGATGGCCGAGTGGTTTGGGGCGCTGGATTTCAATGCGGACATCCCGGGTCCAAATCCTGCTCTAGCCACTAGCTGGAGTTGTTCTGGGTAGTCCCTGGTTCAACTCCTCGGTCATCCTTGTAAATAGCCAGCTGGTTTGCCTCCGGCCAGTTGGGATTCTTATCATGTTATGTTTATTTGGATTATTTGTTTCTGTATTTGCTCAGCCCCACTAGCCTTGTGCAATAAATACTACCGAGGGTAAAGAAAGGTTATTATTATAAATAAAGATTTTATCCTTAGTTTCTCCAGTTTCTCTTCAACTGAGCCTTCTTAGAACTCGCCGGGTTCTTACAAGATTGAGTGATTCCAGAAAATATCCATACCTTACCACGGAAGGCATCATCATCTACAATAGACCCCCTTGCTATCGGAAATTCCAAAGTGCTCAACTCCTCTTGCCCTTGGAATTCCAAACCACTCTACCCACCCCCATACCTTTGGAATTCCGTAATTGTTCAAAATCTCAGGAATTTTTACTTTTTCCTTCCAGCTGTTTTGAAAAGCCCTGTCTAACTCCCAAACACCCATATTAAAGGGAAATTCACCCCTTCACTCCCTCCGAAAAAAAATTGTGTCAATATTTCCAGCCCAGCGAATGAGCAATGACCTGACCTGACCTGATCGAACAAGCTCTGGGAGTTTCTTCATTAATTTGCCCAACTCTCTGACACAGTAAAGTAGTAGCCACATTTCTTATACAAGAGGGGAAATTCTTGAAAAAACGCCAAATAAGAAGCTCCAATACACTTCTAACTTCTTCAACGTAAGCTTTGACCACCAGTCGTAGTGTTGTTTTTAGCTGTTTTCGGGTTGTAGAATTAGTGTGCACATATCGGTTGTTCTTGCGAGATCCTGGACTAAAATTGACAGGTGTTCCAATTGGCAGCGAGACTGGCCGGAGTTTTCGCTTGTGATGCATTCAAAACGTTTGCGAACCTGACAAAAGTGCCAGATATTAATAAGTGGAGAAATGGGCTTTTATCTATATTTAAGAAGTGAAGAGTTGTCTAAATTATCAATCTAACATGCAGTATGTTAACATTGGCCCCCTGATGTTTTGTTCGCGATTTACGAAACTGTAGTTGCCCTCCCCCTCTTTTGAAGAATTCATAATTCATGCTATGATACGTTTCTCACTGAAGGTAAAATGATGATTTCAAAGTTCTGAATAAAATTATTGTAGTCTTATGTCTTGTTATAATGAGTGGAGGAAGGTCTTTCTAAAAGGTTGTCATAGACAGTATATAGGGTATCATTTTTTTTATATTGAATTCTATCTTCTTTATAGTGGAGCAACTTAATAAATAGAGGCTGGGGGATTATTTATGTAGGGTTTTTATTTTAAGTACATGAAAAATTAGGATGTGGGATAAAGGAAATAATTTATTTCAATGTTTTATTTTCCTTATAGCTCTGTTCAACATAAGTGACAAGCTTTTAGTTTCATTTGATATTTTACTTGAGTGGAGGGAAGAATTTCAACGAGGAGTTCCTCCAACAGTTTCAGTGGAAAGGAAATTGGCCACTCTGTCCAAGAAGTCTGCTGAGGTTTGTCAATAACGTTTTAACTTATTTTTGTCCAATTGGAAACATTTAAATGTCGTATGAATTTACAGTGCAAAAAATTTAACCAGAGCCACCGACACTTTAGAGAAATTTTCTTGTTTGTGTTCAGCTTTCAAAAAACATTCTAATATTTATTGACAGTGCCAAACAAGCTCAGCATCAATTACGTTCAAGACCAAAGTGTTCAGAAACAATTGTAATGTCTTGTGTCGCTTGCCATTTTATTGGTCAGTTCTGTTGTCATGTCTTGTCTTGTCTATTTGATGGTTTGATTGTTTGAACTCTGTTTAGTAAATTGTGAAATTTTTTAGTTTGACATTAAATTTTGCGTCTTATTTAGGTTGGTCTACTGGTGTCAACTTTTCAGTGTCTACAATGTTATACTTTTTTGTTGTCTCTATCTACAGGATATGCCAGCTTCAACAACTATGGAGTAATATTCACAGACTTGCTGTATAATGGTTTTTGCTGTTTTGAAGCAATTACGGAGAGGGACTTGGATGACACTATCTGTGGAATTCGTGGTATGTATCTTATACAAAACTGATCATTTTGTAACTACTTTACTGAAGATGTAGAGAATTTGTACAAATAATCACTTTAGGACAACTCATTTGTCATATGTACTTGCATATACTTATCTTATTATTTTTCTCAGAATTTGACTTATTTGATTCTGCTCCTCATTTAGATTTCATGCAACAAAGATGGTTCTATCAATTCCATTCATCCCTTATCATTGGGGGACTTGCTGGAAAGGATCAAGTACCATTGGGTGGAATGCACCACATTTACTAGATCCTCTGAAGCTTTTTCAGTCAATGTATTTTCTCGCCCTTCCATCATGCCTCCAGAGCTCAGAGGGGAGACCATCTTCAACACAGAAGTTGAAAAGAAGACCCAATCTTTTAACAAGGGCAATAACACGTTGGCACGTACAAAATATGTACAAGCAGATCTTTGTTCTCATTGTTTGCTCTTTCCAAATTGTACTTGTAACTTTGCATCTTTCTAAACAACGTTTCTTCTGCTGATTTTATGTAGGAGACCCTGCTTTGCTTCACATCCAAATTAGAAACTTTAATGCTGACATGCAATCCCTTGAGAAGTTATCGTTGCAGGCTTTAAGGGAACTGTGTGAAAAATGTAACATCCCTGTTACTTCCAACAAAACGCAGGTATATTCAGTGGTAATTAAACCATTTTAAATTTAAAAGTTGATACACAATTTTTTTATGGAATTTATGCATGAATTTTTTATGGAGTTTATGCAATCAATTTAAAGTCAAGGTGGCATCCATATACCTGTATACGTCAATTAATTTGAGATTTTTTAGTAGGCCGAGTGTTCAACCAAAGAAGCGGTTTTAGTTACTTATAGCTTAGTGGACTATTTTTTTTTTATATTATGTTTGAGGCATCCAGTCAAATGTTGGACAAGGTTACCAAACAGCGTCACCTTAACCTGTTATGTATACAAAATTACCATTACAAAATTGTTTTGATTGCTAATTGTTTAAGCAAATTGATTAGAACATCCCCTTCACTAGTGTATCTATGACTTTCTTTTCAGCAAGGTTTGAGAGGTCACTTACAGCAATTGTATACAACATTACTGCTTGGTAACTGCCCTTGCCATGGTTTCACCCACGTTCCAGGAAAGACCGGTGGGTTTTACCACCTAGTTTGTACGCATGAGGTAAGCATTGACCATACTCCGTTTGGTTGATATGTTGTTTGTGTAGTGTACATTGTACATTTAGGCTGAAAATATTTTCTCATCTTGATGATCATTTTAATTTGTGTTGTGCTTAAGGTGCTTCTGTAAAATTGTACAAGCGAAACATGAATTTCATTATATACTGTGAAGGATCATTGAGAATGACAAAGTGTATGTCTATAAATATATACTTCAATTTTCGAACTTCATGTAGCTTGAAAACTAATAGGGTCCATTTTCAGTGTTTGTTGATGTTTACATGTATATTAATAAATATAAATATATATATATATATATATATATATATATATATATATAAATAAAATTTATCTAAATAAAATTTATTTGTATCATGCACCATTAAAAAAGAAAATCTCTCAGAGCAGAGTAAAGAACCAAAAAAGTCGGCCCACGTGACGCTAATGCGAGGAATTGAACCAGGGACACGGCAAGCTAGAGCTTTTACCACTGCTAGCCTGTTCTTATTTATGTGATTTTTCTCTAAATAATTTAGGGAGTCACTAATATACTATTTTTATTTTTATATATTTTTTTCTTTCTCGGAGAAATTTGCTATACAGCTTACTCTTGTAAATCCGAGGTGAAATAAAGGTGATTTATTATATCTTTCACTTAGTACTCGCGCTGTGATTGGTCAATTTTGCGGGCCGTAATCTACAGTACGGCCTGCTTGACTACAACTAGGTTTTTTTCCCGCGCGCCGGATTAACCTCAGAGATATAATAAATATATTACTAACCTCGTTTTCTCGGTCCGTACTGTAAGTTACGGGAAAAAACTCGGTCTGTAACTTACAGTACGGACCTCGAACTAGGTTAGTAAGAGGTATGTATGCATATGTATGTATGTATGTATGCCTGATATAGTTCCAGCAGAATTCAAACCATTCTCTGTTGATGCCAAGGCAGAAGGAACTAGAGACAAATGGGTTCACCCCATAACTGGTTTGTCAAGAAGATATATCCTTGGTGATAGATTCCATTCCACCACCGACCCACACAAGTCACCATTATACAGATCTTACGACATTGATCTCTGTCGCCAGGCGAACGCTATAAAAACCAGTTATCAAGAAGCCGAGAACAGCAGAAAGAACAAGAAGAGGCTTCAAAGTGCATGCGTCCAGTTTTGAAGTAATTGTACATAAGCAACTGCTGAATTTGCAAAAGAGACTCCCAGAAGGGTTCCAAATTAATAGGGATAAGTATATGCGTTTTGTATTTGAACCAATCCAGCAGTAATAACAATCACTGCTATATCATCAGATTTACTGTTCTGTTGCAGTTTTTTTTACTATATTCTTAGGTTTTACCATATTATAAACTGTCACAGACAAATAGTTGATGTGATTGCTATTGGAGTGTTTTATTACAGTAACTTTTGTTGTTAGTTGTACTTTTGACTCAGTTCACTAGACAAGCCTCACTGTCTACAGAAACACGTTCGTGGGAGACACTGATACAATGGTTGTGTTATTGTTAGAACGATTTACAAGCGGAAGATTCTTTCTAGGTGTTTGTAAACAGTCTGACATTTAATAGTTAATCGTCATAGCCCATTACACTCACGAAATTTAAGAAATTAAGTCACTTACTCCGAGGATTCAAATTACAAAATTGCGAGATTCTTTGGAAGGCGTTTGTCACTACACACAACTTGGATTGGCTGCAGCAACTATCAGGACAAGGTGTACCATCTCTTGAGGCAGCATAACTTTGCATATATTTCCAGTCATAACGGCACAATAATCAATCTTTTTAATTGTGGAAACAGGTTGCATTTTTCAGTTGCTAAACTAAACACAATTTGTTTTCACTATATTTCTGGGTTATTCGGGGCTCTCCTTTTGTGTTATACTTTTCTTCTGTTCTCTTTCCTCTCTCTGATGCTCCGTCTTCCCTTACTAGTCTTTCTATCTTTCACTATTTAGTTGCTTCGATCTTGCTTTTTGTTTGGCGGACCCGACACCTAGCTACTTTCCGAAACAACATTTTAGATTCTCGCGCCATCATTGATATCATTATTAAAGATATCAGGTTGCGTATCCGCTGTGATGCTATAGACAGTTAAGTTTTTTTGGCCCGCTAATAATATTATTTGCTCTGTCGATGCAGATAAAGAGATTGCCTTTAATTTGTAGGTTGTAATCCTTCTTCCTCTCTCAGGGCATATTCTTGTCCGGTTTCTGCAGTTTTTCTATTTTGTTTACTCGTATGATTTCTGAATCTTTAATGAGTGGTGTCCTCGGTCGCTTTAAATTGGTGTACTAATTTATGCAGTGTTGTCAAATTTGAATGAGATCTTTTGTATTTCGTGCTTTACTTTTTGCGTTCGTTGTTATATTGTATTGCGTTTGCTCTTTTTATCAACTACTTTTTGGCTGTTGTGTAAATAAATTTTATCCCAGAAAAAAAAGAAAAAGAAAACAGCTGTCCATGGCTGCTAATGCTCAGGCTCCATCTTTATTTGGTAGATTTAAAGTGCCTATGAAGCGAAATTTCTTTCTTGCTAATTTTAAAGTTTACCCCTAAAAACGCAAGAATTTCAAAACTTGAGGTGCTTGTGATTAAAATTGTTGATTTTACGAGCGTTTTAAGTTGGACTATTTTGCCTTTAAAAATGGTCAGGGGTCTGGGTCGTGTTTATTCGCGATGTGACGTCATTTTGGGTACAAAAATGTGTTTGCGCTTATGAATTATAGTGAAATAGTTGAAATACTTGTCCCCAAAATTACGTCAAAATTACGTCACAGCTATTGTCACGTGTCTTTTGGCCGCGCGATTCAAATGCCATTTTTGAGGGCAAAATAGCCCAATTTCAAACGCTTGTATAATCGCCGATTTTAATCAAGAGCACTTCAAATTTTGGAATGTTGAGTTTTATGGATTAAACTTTAAAATTAGCGAGAAACAAATTTCGCTTCATAGGCACTTTAAGAGGTAATGCCCGCTACCACATGGCCTTAGTGCCCAATGAGTAGCTTTCAGCTTCCCTAGACATATTAATTTGAGAGGTATCTTCTACATTTTGTGAGAGTTGTTTGTTTCGCGTACTGTAAACAGTCATTCATTGTAGCTGACACATAATGGCGGAGGTCAAGGACGGAGCGAGTCATTTCATCTGCTTAAACCTTAATCTGAGGACCAGTTTTTAGCGTTCTCTCTTCTACAAAGTACAAAAACAAATAGGCTTTGAGCATTTTAAGACCCTACGGCAGCTGAAAAGAGAGACGAAAGTACCGATTTTGGATCCGAGTGGTCTACTACGTCCAAGATTATGACTTACAAAAGGTGAACTTTGTAAGCTGTGAAATATAGCAAATGGATGCAATATCACTTGTCTACTATCTCGCTAAGTTTGTCATAGAAGTAGCTCTAAAAAGTCGAGGGAAGGTGTCCACCCAGTACTTTTTACACAATAGCATGTGTTCTTAAGCGTCAGTTTGAAGATAAAAATGTTGTCGAGACGTTCGAGTCACTGCAATGGATCCTCAGGATAAAAGATATGCAAAATTAAACAGTCAAGTTTCTTGCTTGTTTGGTATTATTTCTTTCGATTTCGTTTTTGGTTGATTAAGTCGTTTTGGGATCTTTCGAACGTGCTTTAGATGCGGAGATACACAATAGCATGAAAGATGGTCGAAACGTCCATAACGCTAGTTAATAATCGCTTGCATTGTAATTTTTGAGGTTCCTAATCAAAATTCAAGTGTCTTGTCTCAATCAGTTTTTGAGCTAATAGCAGACAGGTTTTGATCCGTATTTTCATTGGATATCAACATACATATGCGCCTGACTAAAATGAGGCACTCTGATTGGCTAATACCCTTATGCATAATTAATGAGTTTGAGAACGAAATTTAAAGAATGAACACTCCGCCTGGCTGATTTCGCTCACTTCCTCATTTTTTTCAAAGACCTCGTGGAGGAATTCAACTTACACTTTCTCTTTTCTGTTCAAGGAATTATTGTGGTAGCAAAACGTTTTGAATGTACATTGCACATCTTACGTGGCTGTGATTGCGTGAAATTTAAAAAGGAAGCACAAACCAGTCACAAAGCTTGTAATTTTCGTAAATCATGATAATCTTAAAATACTCTCACAAACGTTTGTGTGGATTTGCAAACTGCTGGAGAAGAGGTTATTTTTTGTTCGAGAAACTTTAGGCTTAAGAATTATTCCTGGTCTCAGATGCGAGGGCCCAAATCTTGTCTCGGTAAAGTTTCAATCGTCATTCAGTCTCCTAGCTTCAAAACGAAAAAGACTGGAGGATTGCAGCCCCAGTCTTATGGAACAGCCTTCCCCTTTCAGTAAGACAAGCTAAGGACATTAACACTTTTAAGAGTTTAGTCAAGACTTTTTTATTTTCTCAGGCCTTTTCTGAAATTTAATGCTTACTTTTAAAGTTTTTAATGTTTTAAATTATGTTAGGATTTTAGGTTTTAGGTTTTAACTTTGAAGATTAGTCAGTAGTTTTACTATGCTAACTGTAATGCGCTTTTGATTATTATAGAAAAAAGCGCAATATAAGTATTAAATATTATATTATAATAAGAGTTCTACTTTGTTTCTCCTTGTCTACTTTGTTGCTACAAACGAGCGATAAATATTTTTCTACTCAGGTCTTATGACAACCTGCTTGACAGGCGCTAGAAAGGGGAAGGGGGGGGGGGTGGGTTTGGGCGCGCGAAGCGAGGAGAGCGCGAGGAAAGGGAAGAGGAAAGCTTTCCTTTTGCTTCCCGCTAATCGCGGTCCGCGCTTGGAGCGCGCGCCCGATTTCCCTTTCCCCTTCCCCTTCGCTTTCTGTCGCCTGTCACGGAGGCTAGCCTTACAGTAGCTCATGGGTTTGTAATTTTTCGTGTTATAAAGTGCATCTGCACTTGTTTCCAGGCGGTCTACGTTTCTTAGTCGTAAATACGGAATAAGGTCTTACAAATTGAAAATACAGATCGTATAACAGAAATTGTAAGATTTTTTAGGTACATCTGGTGGCATTGAAATGAAACTAAAAATTTCTTCGCGAATGCCATAGCAAATATTGATCACACGTGAATACAGGTCAGGGGAAATAGACTATAAGCTGGGTAATGAGACACTGAAATCAGTTTTACTCAGATTCAGCTTTCGTATCTAAGATCGAAGAGAATTCTTCGGCCTAGAACTTGCTCGAACGTGAAAATGAACGTTCTGCGGCATTGTACGCATGTATAATAAAGGGTGCAGCATACCTACGCATTGTGTAATATTTGTAATTACACGCAAATTTTAGTGACGTCTGATGCAAATTGTAACGAGGTATTTTTTTTTTAGGACTGTTTTGTGAGAAGTTAATTTTCGTGACAGCTAAGGTAAAATACACAACGTAATACGAAGTTCAAAGTTTAATACAATGTAATAAGTAATCAAAATTCCTGTTCAAAGTCTTAGTATTGCAATGTCCTTTCTTAAGTAGTTTCGTGGCAGAAGAGATGTTAGACTCTCCAGATATTCCTCAGGATGCATTTGTTCATGTTACCCTCACTGACCCATGGGTTTTACAGCCAGTGGATCGTGACCTACAATCCTGATCAAAACGTTTTGGGACACTTCAGTAAAAGCGTTTGGGGTGGGGTGGGGGTCAGGAATTGTAGTTTTAATACAGTTGCAGGCAACTGCACCCTGGGGCCCAAGATTCAGTCCACGGCCCATGGCCGACTCCCTTATTCAATAGCCGCCATATTGAATATCGTAAAATCGAGTACCAAAAGATGTTTTTTATTTGGCTGCCTGTGTATCAGGAAATTGCAAGAGAATACGTGGCGTAACTGTACAAGCAGTTTTAAAATGATAGAATGAATGTTAAACATTCCTTTCATACTAACAATAAACAATCATGAAGATCAGCGGTGTAGGTTACCACATTAACATTAGCCTGCGAAGCAGTCGATTCCTTGCCAAACGCTGCGCGGGGAGATCGAGCAAGCAAGCGGGCGAACGAGCGTGACACTGCGGTGAGCAAAAAAATTGGGAAAAAGCGGGGAGGGGGTGGGGCGGCGAAGGAATCGCCCGCAGTCAGTAGGGACTTTAAGCATCGACGACGGGAACGGCAACGGCGACGGAAAAACCGAGAAAATACTGGGGAGAGGACGCGGTTGTGGAGTGAAATTGGAAGCAGTTAAGCAGCCGCTGAAGACGCCAACTTCTCTCGGAATATTCCTTCGCGTTCAGCCATTTTAATGATGATATGACCGATGTAGATTTTTTACTGTTGTACAAACTGAATACGTCAACAAATCAGTGCTGGAGAACGACAAGTGTTTATCGGAGATTAGATATCACATCTTTAGCCGAGGTAATGTAATAAAATAAAATAAAGATAAAATAATCACCAATATATTACCTAGAAATAGCGACTAGATTAACATGAACTCAATTGAAATGTTCTGCATCGAAGGCCGGGATTTGCGAGAAACGCTTTAGCAGTACGAGCATGCATGTCCATTTCCATATCTTTACATCTAGGAATTTGAACTGAAAACTACGATATGATAGAGAATTTTGGACGTTAGTTTTGAGCAACACTGATGAATAGTTATTTTTCTCGGCCAGGTTTAGTGTAAATTAACAGCTCTAGTATGTCTTATTTTGAATGCGAAAAAGTAATGTTAGAGAGAACTGTCGATAAACAGTGTGAGACTCGCAAATCATTTCTAATTTCAGAGGCATCGGCGCTAGCTTTTTGTTTTGAAACAGCCGACTGATGAAATTTTTTAAGCTTATAAGGGAAGAAAATCAGGCAACAACTCAATGATTCAATTCCTTGGTATCTTAAGGCATCAATCCATATTAAAATTATCAATTTGGGGGCAAAAATAGAGCTAAAATATGTGAAATGCTACTCACGTTTTCACTCAACGCCAAACTAAGCTTTCTCACGTCGGGCCCCGAAGCAATCTCGTCCCCAGAGCCTACGTTACCCTTGTCCAGCGGAACGGGCAACGGACGCTCTGGAAGAATCCAAAACCGGAACCAGAAAATCCTGGTTCCGGTTTGACTGCGCCTGCGTGAATCTCTGCGAAAAAGAAATGGCTGCTATTGATCGTTTTCATTGTGCTTTAGAGTACGCTCTAGACAAGTTAGGTAAAGCTGAGCTTTCGCTAAAAGAAGCTCAGTATGAAGTGGTAAAAAGTGTTGTTTTTCAACGAAGGGATACCATTTGTATACTAACAACTGGATATGGGAAATCGTTGATATATCAGCTTCTACCTCATGTATTTGACTATTTTTCGTCAAGTGAAGAAAATTCTTCATCAAATATAGTGGTGTCGCCCCTGAATGCATTGATGCAAGATCAAATAAATAAGCTGAGAGGACATTTAAATGTTAGGGTGCTCAAGGATCAGCGTCACAGTGCCGGCGAAAAGTCCGATAAGTCAACCACAACTATCGATCATTTTAAGGTTCCACCGCAAATTTTGTTTGCACACCCAGAGGTTCTTATTGAAAACAAGAACATTTTTAATGACGTTCTGAAGTCAAAACTCTACAAGGAACGCGTTAAGGCAATAGTTATAGACGAGGCACACTTAGTAGTGGAATGGTGAGTAAACAAATAAGCATTTTTATTTTGCAATTCTATTAAAATTTCATTATAATTTGTGGATTTGTGGGTTAATTTGTCCAGATTTACCCTTGGTGATAAAAATCTTTTATATACATGATCACTGAGCTATTCTATTTAAAAATCACACCTCCCCTCTCTTAAATATAACATGAATTCTATATTTACCCATTCACAGGGCCCTCAAAATAAATGTTTTGTTTTCAAAGACCTCTAAAGAATTTAACTAATCCCCCTTTTCTCACTCCTGTACCCTCTAAGTATTTCACTTGTCTTTGACCCTGGGAGAATGCATAGTTAATATCACAGCACAGTTTTTGCCCCATGTGTATTTATGAACAAACATAAATTCTGAAAATAGAATACCCACTGAGTTATTAGAATTCCCGAAAGTTCTCTAAATCTTGGGCAATGTTTTCACTTGTTCAAAAGGAAAGAGTTCCGGCCATGTTATGGAAAAATCGGAGTACTGGCAAGTGTTTATTCCAGTATCCCCAGCTTAGCCCTTACGGCTACAGCAACTTTGCAGAAAAAGGAAGAAATTATCCAGTCCTTAGGGCTCTTAGATCCCTCGTCCATTGAAATAATCCCTGATCGACCAAATATATTTTTTGCTGTATGTCCAAGGCCAAATCAAGGAGAAAACAAATTAGAGGCAATCTTGGGTCCATTAGTGGACGAACTGGTTGAAAAGCGCAGTAACTTACCTTTAGCACTGATATATGGCAACCTTGCAACAATTGCTGAGTGTTTTATGTATTTTAGTAACAGAATGGGTCCTTTGCAGTATGAGCCTATAGGAGCTGCTCCAGTTTCTACAAATAGAATGTTCACCCAGTTTCATGCCCAGTATCCAGATCATGAACGAGAGAGGATTGTTCTAGAGTTAGTAGAAGGGAAGTCAAAACTGAGGTTAATGTTTGTCACTGTAGCATTTGGACTTGGGGTAGATGTTAGGAACATTCGACGTGTTATCCACATTGGAGTACCTTACACATTAGAAGAATATTTTCAAGAAGCTGGAAGATGTGGCAGAGATGGGCTCCCAGGAAATGCAACTATCTATTACAACTCATTTGACATTTTTGCTGCAAAACGAAATATGTCTCAGTCCATGAGAGATTATGTGAAGTCAGACAAATGTAAAAGAGCGATGATTCTGTCATACTTCGGTTATAAGCCTCCCACACGGAAAGGACCTGATCATCTCTGTTGTGATTTTCACCAGAAGCACTGTCACTGTGAAGACTGTGTTCTTGCCTCTGCAGCACAGAGTTTGGAGTTGCAGGAGACCAACAAACAACAGAGCACTCCATTACCAGTCGAGGAACCCATGGCATCTTTCCACTATCTCAACACTGAACAGGAAACTCAACTAAGGAAGGATCTCATTGAATTTCGACAGTCTCTCCATGGATCCGGAAAAACATGTTTAGGACGTATCAGTCTGGCGAGTGGCTTTAGTATGTCACTTGTCGACTCAGTTGTCTCACATGCCAGTGAGTTAACGTCTGTCAAGAAAATACAGGAACAACTCCCTATTTTTGATGAAAAACATGCTGTGGCAATCTTAGCTATTGTCCAGAAGCACTTGAATCCATGAGTTCCAGGTATTAATATTATAGTTGGTTAATGGAAGCAAAACCATTTTTTGATACATAACTGTTGCTGTGTGCAGAAAATTATCATTTACTACATGTGTACAATTCACAGAAAAATGTTGTTTTGCTTTGGACCCATATTCCCTCTAGCTTTAAACATTTCTTCCTTTCTAAGTTACACATTTTCAGGAACCTTAAACCCTTCCTCTTAATAATAATGATATGTGATGGGTATAGATGTCTTCTGGGACTGCATAGTCTTGACAAAAAAAAAGCATCTGTCAAAGAAATTCAGCAAGGAAGCAAGATCATCCATGATACAGCTACTCTTATTTAAATGGACTTTATGTTTATTTAGGTAATAAGAGTTCATTCCAAGATGAATTCTTCTCCTTCATTGATATCTGAGTCACTCTCTTCTTCTTGATCCTGCAAGTCATCATGCTCATCATCTTCATCATCTTCATCACATCTTTGAAAAACATTGACAGCCAACCTTCTCTTGTTTCTTGTTAACCAATCAAATAGTGAGGCAATGTCAAGTTGCTCTAGAGGACTGTTTGGTATATTTGGGAAAGATTTCAGTACCCTAGCTGCTGTATGCTGGAATGGCCTCTTTGCATGCAATATTTCGATCATCTCTTCAACTGTCTCTTGTGTGCAGGTCGTGGTATGTTGTGTTGAATCTGGAGGGACACCACTCTCACTGTCCACCACATGAACTACCTTCTTAAGACCGTCTGCTGAGCTGGTACTTCTGTCCACTGCTTTCAGTGTTTTGTTACCACACATTCCTTTCAAACTTTACCATCATCTCCATTCTTAAGTCATTAGCATAGTTGTTTCCTGCACCACCTCTGACATTGACAAATTGTCCATGAGTGATTCGAAAAGCCATTCTTTCAGTGTAAAGGGCCTTTACACAGGTTATTAATCTCATAGCCTCAAAGGCATATTTCTTGCCACGTGACCTTGAACGGAAGTACAGCATCAAGAGTTTCCAGTTCATGATACATCTCTCTCCATCACCCTCCTTCTCAGTATCATTCAATTGCATCAACAGGACACCAAGTTGTAAACACTGTGAAGCATAATTATAAAGCCTATCTTCTCGTGATGGTTCAGTTGATGCTGTAGATGATGAAGGGCTTGTTTCTTTACTTGACTGTTCTTGTGTTGAAGACTGGTTTGAGCGTCTTGATCCAGGGATTGCTAAGTGAATCTTTGGCCATAGGACTACTTGCCCCACTGATAGAGTATTTAAACACGAGGTCTTCTCCACTGCTGCTACAAAGACAGGAACTACATCCTGGGGGAGAGCACCATCAGTGCCTTGTAATGTTACCACTTTCCCAACACCAAGAACCTCATACCCTGGGCCAGATGTTTTTGGCACTACCATTATCACAACTTGACCTTGAAGAAAACAATTGCATGGAAAATGAAACTTTGGAAATGGCAAGGCCTAAGAAGAAGTTTGGGTGGTAGAAAGTAACTTTATTGACAGTAATAACATTAGTGTCAATAAGAGAATACCAATAAGAGAATACAAAAACTTCACTTCACTGTCTCAGTGAGAAATCTTTTTCTTTCCTCCTGGTTGCTTGTTTTGGGTGGAAGTGTAATATTCACTGGAGTATCACTCAGCTCCTCCATACTGGCCCATTGCATAAAGGCACAGCAGAGATATGCCTTAGTTGCAGAAACCATTAGAAGTTCAGCACTCTTATAGTTCTTCTTGACATCACTAAAGACATTCACCATCCTGAACTGTTGACGTAAGTTGTATAGCGTTCCAACTTCCCTCCCACACGTTGGGCTTGTATCATAAAGCTGTTCCCAGATATACTAAAATGTGTTTAAAAAATGTTTTTATTAATTGTGATTTTATTCATAAAAATATTAATGTCCTATCCACTTACATTATTTCAACACAGAAGTTGATCTTCCTATAATGGAACAAAATTCTAGAACATGGAGATAGAAATGACTGGAACTGGCTTGGCAGAAATGAAACAACAGTTAATGTTCCTCTCACCTCCACATTTAACTCTAACTTTATTGCTTTTTCCAAGACTTACTGAAAAACAAATTGGGAAATCCACCAATAGACATATCATGACATATTCACTGTAAACAGATTCAGATATTTGATTCCAATAATAATAGTAATAATGATAATAATAACAATAATAATAATAATAATAATTAAATAACAATATATAATTATAATAAGAACCTTCCCAGAATCCTTTGCAGCTGGAAAATCGTCAATCCCAAATAACTTCATCAGTTTGAGGGCAGCAAGACCCCCACGTTGTCTAGAAATAAGTCTTACCATAAACTAATTATTGTACAAGACTAAGGACGATGACGTCATTGGTCACGTGACTTTGCTCACAAGTGCGTTTTTGCTCACTGTGACGAAATTATTTTGTTATTGAAAAAGCAGTCAACGTGGTTTGAAGCACAATGGTGTGAGCCATTTCGGACTGCCCGGGTACCGAACAAAATATAAATATTAAGGGAGGTACATACAATTTTCAAAAAGTGGGAGTCTGGGTACAAGTGCTATCTCGCGTTGCATTAAACGCGAGGAAACAAAAACTTGGATATTGGTAGATATTTTTATGAAATATAAATTTTTGTCATTTTTAATTCTTTGACGTCATCGGTCACGTGACCAGAACGGACCGAAGTTTAATATTCGCACTAAAAGTTTACTAGAACCTTTTTCCAAGAATATTTTTAAGTTAAGTTGTAGTTTAATAAATAGTGTTTTAAAAAATGGCCATGATTACTTTTTCCTAAAAAAGTGCGGTAGTAGAAAATCTAACTGAAAAGTTTGTCAGCTTCCTGCTCAACGACCATTTGAGGTAGGAATAAAAGAAAATTTTGCCTAAGGCTTGAGAGTATGCTCTTTATGAAGGCGTTGTCAGTTTCTTCTAATTTCAATTGCTTTTGGCGAGGATCGATGTTTAAGATTTTTTTCCGAGGAGAGGGCCTGGAGGAAAGAACGAAAACGAGGCTATACTTTCGCGCGCTTTTTGTTCACTGCGACGCCGCGCCACAAAAGGTTAGCTAGGAAAAAAAATTCCAAGGACTGGACAACGGACTGGACTTGCATTTTCTTTAAACGGAACTTTTGACGACTTTTTGAATTATGCTTTTTTATGGCTGCTGTCTGCTCAGGGACAATGTATACTTGAGAAGGTAAGTTGATACAGATAGTTGTTGCTGTTTGTTAAAAAACAAAACAAAAAAAAAGCGCGTTTGTGGTACACTTAAATGCACTTCCCACCTAAAAAGTGTTCTTTAATTCTTGAAATTATAAAACTTAAATGAAACAATTTAAGTTGCTTAAGGCAACCGATGCAAGCTCAGTAATTTTACTAAATACGATATTTGAAGGTTAAAAACGTATCTTAAACAGTGACGGAATAAATGATTACTTTATTTTCAACCGGAACTTAAAACGTTACCTTCATTCGCACAGACATCAAAACTTTATTTTATACTGTCCATGAACTAAATTCCCTATTACAATTATAACAAAGTGTACCGAATAAAGCCATTATTCAAAGTATTGGCCTAAGAAAAATAGTTGCGCATAAACAAATACTGGAACAGTTCGTGCTTTCAAATGGATTACCCTAATGAATTACACGATTCCGACACATAAGTTTAATTTGAGTGGTGAAACATTTTGTTGTATCTGAAAAATTACTGTACTACAAAAAACGTTTTCACAGAGGTTGTAATGCATGGGGGTTCACATAATTTAATTCAATTTTATAAAGCTAAAAATTGTATGTCAAAGATTCAGCAGAAACAGAGAAAAGTTTTAAAATCACGGCTGTTTGTGCGAGTTCGTGTACGTGCGTGCTAAACGCGGAAAGTACCTAAGCTTAATAACTCTGAAGACTTCAAGTACTTAAGTTTATGTCAAAACCGACAAAGAACCAGTCGAAAAAAACCAAGAAAGATTAGCAAATAATTGTTTTAATAGATTTGGCAGTTTTACAAAGTGTTACGCTTCTGGTTTGTGGCACCTATTTACAATGGTAGTCTGAGGAAAAACCTTTTTACAACGTTTAAATTATAAACTTAAGCTTACGGTAAATTTCATTTCAATCTATTTTTTAAATTGAGGGGAAATTAAAATGTAATTTGCTATAAGAATGGGTCCAACACAGAAATCCTGAAAACCTTCTTCACAAACAAACTGACGATAAACTTGAAAACCAAATTTGAGAGTAGGCTTAACTTCTTGCCGAGCCATACAAAAGTTGGGCACATAAACAAAGACAACGCTTATCTGGCTTATCGGTTGACCGTAAGTTTTTTGAAGAAAACGACTAAATAAAAGGTCAACGGTAAATACCTTCTCCAATCGTCGAAAAGGCTACATCGGGCCACTGCGTAAATCGCACATCCTTCGTCTTCAGTCATTCTCAAAGCACAGCGGGAAAATTTATGTGTTGTCGAATGCAGTCGCGGCGCGAATACAATCCCTTTCACAACGCTTTAGATACATCCAAAAAGCCGTCCATCAAGCCTTGATATAATTCTTCCCAGAGTGGCCAGTTAAAAATATTTTCACAGTCTAACACATCTTCAGGTGACCTAGTCGAAGTGGCGGAAGGAGAGTGGAGTCGAACGAGGTATCGCACAGCGTTGACGTGGACGTCGTTAATCCACTGACTTGATCTAAAGTTTTATGCTTCGGACTAGAAATTTTCCATTACTTAGTTGAATTTGACGGCAAATCTCCCATTTTGGCGACCTTTTCAGCTTTTCACCACAGCTCTTTCACCACACAAATCTTTTCACAGTCTAACACATCTTCAGGTGACCTAGTCGAATTGGCGGAACGAGAGAGTCGAACGAGGTATCGCACAGCGTTCATGTGCTCGTTAATCCACTGACTTGGTCTAAGGTTTTATGAGACAGGATGAACCAAATTTCAAAATCATTTCACCGTTTTGAATGTAGTTAAGCTAGGGACTAGAAATTTCCCATTACTTTGTTAACCTTGACCGCAAATACAACTTTCACCACAGCTACAGCGCTGTCGCAAGCAAACCATCGCTTCGTTTCAGAAGGTCGATTCACTTTCTGTGATTGGTTAAACAAAATGACGAGTGAATCGTGAGGTGTGGAGAATCTACGATTCGATGACAAACATAGCGGGCAATGTGTCTTCCTTCGTAATTTTAACCAAAGAAAAAATTGCAAAACATTTAATTTTTGGTTTATCGTGAACTAAAAAAACTGTCAGAACAAGAGCGCATAGGCGTGTTTTCAGAGAATCTCAACTAACACTTGTGATTTCTGGTATGAATGAATTAATATGCAAAAACTAAAAAAGGTAAAAATAATAAAGAAAATTTGTCAACTATTTTCCCAAAGAATTACAAATACACTTGCCTCGATCCAAGCCCACTCATAATAAATATCCACAAAAATATGAATACAATCTTCCGTCTGTACAACATTTAACCCCCAAATTTCAATACAACCATTTTTTTTTTTTACATTTATTAGTAAGCTCTGGCTTGCTGGCTCAGCAACAAATAACTTTCAAAACCATGAGAAGTTAAGTGAGAGAAACAATGTCTACAAGGTCTAAATAATAAGTCAGTAGTGCATGAATGGGTGGGGCAGGGGTTCTGAACCTTCAACTGATTGTACTTTTTTCTTGTGGTTCTACCCCTTACGTTGCAGTATCTACTTACGTCTTAACTTTGTTGCAGAGTCTAACAAAATTGCAAATTCATCACAACTTATCATTGTTCTTACCACCTTGGGAATGCCACCTTTGGAATGCCACTTTTTTGGTAGCCGCTTCAGTACACGTCTATTATTTCTATTTCTGTATTGTAACCGTTTTCTCCATTTTTACTTTGCTTCAGTGTTGCCCCTGAAGAAGGTTAGTCATGTCTCGCCGTAATATATGGCATTAAAAGTTACCCTTTTCGACCATCATTTTGTTTCTTTGCCTTATATCTACCTTTTTATGGGATATATAATTATATATTGTTATTTCGGGTTTCACTTGTAATAATAATAATAATAATAATAATAATAATAATAATAGTAGGTTTATGTGCATTAATTCTAAACATTTTGGGTTTCTTACCCCCAGAAAAGACTGTTTGGCATGCCACTGTGCTATATTCTCAACAATGTTGTCAAAGCTCTCTGTTTTGTAGTCACAACCCATTCGTGTTTGTTTTGCGCCAGTGACTCTTTCACGCCCCAAAAGGTCACCACATAATGGGACTTTAACTTCTGACAAGATTCTGTCCTTCCTTCTTGCAATGTCAGCTGGAGATGCATGATCTGGCAGAGGAGGTTCATCAGCAGTAGTGAAGACCTCCAAAAGGAAGTTCTCAAGATAGTCCAAGTACTGGCAGACATCAGAATGCTTATTTTGGTTAAATGGAACTACTGGCAAACCCATTATCACAGATTTCTTTGCCATTTCATCTGAATATCTGCACAGTAGAGAGATGTTTGTATAAAATTAGTTTTCCTTTTCTACTTTATATGCTTTATTTACTGTATGTAATTAAAAGACCAAGGTGGGTAAACAGGATGGGTATTTTAGCTATTGTTATTTGTGTCCTGAAATAGTGTCTGAATTTGAAATGCTCATCACCCTTATTACAGGTACTCCCCAGCTCCTGGGACTACTGGCATAGACTAATTTGAAGACATTTACTCAAATTGCAGTGACACTCATGAGGTTTCTAAACTGTATGTCCTTTTATAAGCATTGACTTCATGCTTTGTTTATAAATTTTCACCAGAAAACATTTCTAACTTGCCACAATGGGAAAGTGACTGAAGGGCATAAAGGGTTAATAAGTTACAGATATAATTCACTAAATCATATCCTTTACCTATGTGAGATATGTTGGCAGAAATCATCTTTCAGGTGCTGTAAACATGGGAAATATTCAACCAACACTCTTGCTACTAAGACAGTGAAATCTGACTTCATCTTTTCTAATTCTTCTTTGCTGAGAAGGTACTCCTTGTTCTCAAAGTCATTAATATTAGACACAAGTGGCTTACTGTCATCCAGATGGTTTGATGGGATTCTGTCAAATGTTGCAAATTGAGCAATCCAATGCATATCTGAATTCTTGTGGTTTGGCAAAACAACATTTGCGGGGGGATTGGGCCGAGCATGGTACGGTGAGGAGCTAAGAAGTTGAGCTCCCAAGCAAAAGTTCTCATTTTTCGAATTGCGCATGGAATTCTTTTCGTTTGTGAAAAGAAAATCAAAGCTAAGTAGCAGTAGTAGCGATCGGTCCTCCAAAGAAACAAATTCACCGGAATCCAAGCGTTTAAAGGAGGGAGAAGACGACTTACATTACCACGAAGCGTTCGCCTTCGAGTGTAGTGCAACCTCAAGCGAAGGAAAAAACGACGTAGTTCTTTCAGTTTTAGATATGGCCGAAGACTTCGCGTCAAAAGTGGACCTGATTCTTAGTAAACTTGTCAAATTGGACCAAATTGCAACTGAAATCCAATCACTTCGAGAGTCCGTCGAGCGAATCAACCTAACCGTCAAATCCCTTCAGCAAGATTGTGTTCGTGTCGAGCAAGACCTGAGGAAAGTATCTACTGCTACAAATAATCTAGAGCAGAGTGTAGAAAACTTAAACAAAGATGTCCAAGAGGATAAGACAAAAATGGAAGAGATAATAACAAAGAACGAGGAGGAGCTGAAGATACTGCGTCTACAACTTCTGGATTACGAAGTGTACCAGCGCCGAGAAAACTTACGTTTCCATGGCATCCGTGAGGACAGAGAGGAGGATACCAAAGAAGTCTTGTATAACTTTTTGGAGAATGATCTGGGAATCTCCAATGCTCGTAAAATCGAAATCCAACGTGTCCACAGGACCGGCAGAAGACCAAACAACGGTAAACCCAGAGGTATCATCGCACGTTTTCTCCGCTACTCAGATCGGGAGGATATTTTCGCCCGCCGTTCCGCTCTTAGCAGAGAGAGTGACTTTTGCATTGGCCCAGATCTCCCGAAACAAGTTGTTGACATGAGGAAAAAACTCATCCCTAAAATGATCGAGGCGAGGAAGAGAGGAAAGAGGGCAGCTTTCAGTAGGTCACAACCTTATATTTTATTTGTTGACGGTGAGTTGGACGGTGAGTTCAAGTTGTACATATCACGCACAAGCACAATTAAAAAAACCCTGTGGCATTCAGGTAAAGGGACAATGCTCATTTTAAGAAAAGGTTCCTTTGATTTCCTAAATTTTGCGTTGTTAGATAAAAGCAGTTTATTAGTTGTTGTTATGAATTTAAAAGAAACATTGGGGGCTCTTCAGGTGGACTATGCAAATAAGGAGTACTCTTGAGACGACCCAATACGACGTAGCGCTAATCAGTCTTTTATCACTGGCTACGTTTAAATATTTTGTCTCTATGTTTGATGTGATGAGTGTTTTAATGTTAGTAATTTTGCTTGTTATTTCGGGAAGTACAAATACCCATGGGAGTACCAGCTGCTGCTCTATTGGTTTCTGTTATCACCTTTACAAATACCAATGGATAGTAATAGCCTAAATTTTAAAATAATCTCGCTGAACGTTCAAGGTATACGAAATTTCGAAAAGCGAAAATCAATTTTCGATTGATTAATGAAGCAAAATTCCGACATCTGTTTTTTGCAAGAAACATACAGCTCTGAGGATATTGAAAATCAATGGAAAAAACAATGGCCTGGAGACATATACTTCGCTCATGGCTCTACCCATAGTCGTGGGGTTGCTATCCTTATACGCAAATCCTTTGACTTTAAATTGCAATCAATTCAAACCGATTAGGAGGGGAGATTTTTATTTATAGAAGCAACAATTCAAGATGAGCCCTTCCTTTTGATAAATATTTACGCCCCCAATAGTGTCACTAGCCAGTCTTTGTTCTTCCAATCATTGACCGAACTTCTTTGTGACGAGCAATACCAAGGGACTAATCAAAAAAATTATATTAGGTGGGGACTTGAATATCACTTTCGACCCTGATCGAGACTGTTCGGGTGGGAAACCAGTGCTAAAAAAAATCAGTGAAATTTGTAGACGACATTTTGTTAAATAATGATTTAGTAGACATTTGGAGAATCCGTAATCCCGATACTAAAAAGTTTACTTGGAGGCAAAAAAGCCCAATAATTCAAAGGCGATTAGACTACTGGCTTATAAGCGATTTGCTACAAGACGATATAGCTAATGTAGACATTGTGACAGCAATCAAAACGGACCATTCCGCGATAACCCTTGAAATTAACAGCTTAAAGGATCAACAGCGTGGTCCCTCTTTCTGGAAATTCAATAACAGCCTATTAGAAGACCCTTTGTATGCTCAGTGCTTACGTGATGGTTTCCCAAAGTGGCTTCACGAAATTAATTATTGTGATGATTTGAGAGTTAAATGGGATTGGATGAAATATAAAATTCGTGAGGAAAGTATATCTTACAGTAAATCAAAAGCTAAGGAAAGGAGAAAGAAAATGCAAGATATTGAAAGAAAACTTAAGTTTTGTGAGGAGAAAATAGCGGAAATGCCCACGCAGGAAAACTTAGCAAATCTTGAATCGGCTAAAGTGGAATATGATAACGAGTACAATTATATTGTGAGGGGATCAATGATTCGTTCCCGTGCGACATGGCTTGAGCAAGGGGAAAAAAATAGTAAATACTTTTTGAATTTAGAAACTAGAAATAAGAAGAAAAGTTGCATAAGAAAACTGGTTCGGGACAACGATGAGGAGACCACTGATTCAAAAACCATAATGAATGAAGTATACAACTTCCACTCAGACCTTTATGATGAAAATCCCGGAATACAAACCGACTATACAAATTGTCCCTTCCTTCAGAACTCTTCGTCAATTCCCAAGCTATCTGATTCAATGCGCGATTTGTGCGAAGGTCAGTTAAAGTACTCAGAATGTTTCAAGGTTTTGTCCACATTTAGTAACAATAAAACGCCTGGGAATGATGGGCTTACAATTGAATTTTACAAATTTTTCTGGCCAGAACTCGGGACGCTATTAGTGGATTCACTTAATTATGCTTATTTTTATGGTGAACTATCAAATTCACAAAAGCAAGCCGTAATAACCTTAATTGAGAAGAAAGACAAAGATAGGAGATGGATCAAAAATTGGAGACCAATCTCTCTAGTTTAATGTGGATGTCAAAATTGGCTCAAAAGCTATCTCTCAAAGGTTAGAAAAGGTTTTACCTTACATTATTCACCATGATCAAAATGCCTTTGTCAAAGGGAGGACCATCTTCGATGCAGTGAGAACAATTAGTGACATCATGGAATTTACAAGTGCGCGAGACTATCCAGGCATAATGACCGCTATAGACTTTGAAAAGGCCTTTGATTCTCTAAATTGGAACTTTGTTTCAAGATCATTAGAATCCTTTGGTTTCGGAGCATCATTCTTAGCATGGATTAGAACATTTTATAAGAACATAACCAGCTGTGTTGCCAATAACGGTTTTTTCACTCCTTCATTCAAACTCAAACGAGGTGTTCGACAAGGCGATCCACTATCTCCTTCACTTTTCATCATAGTACTTGAATTACTGGCGATATCTATACGAAACAATGGCCAAATTAAAGGTATCATGGTGGACGGGAATGAAATTAAATTAGTTGCTTTTGCGGATGACATGACATCTTTTGTCTGTGACAAATCATCCCATAGCGCCCTTTTTGACACCCTGGAGTTGTTCGGTGCATACTCCGGATTAACGATTAACCAAGACAAAACAGAAACCCTCCTACTCGGAAATATGAACATCAGCAGTTCAGAATTGGGGGTGAATGAAATAAGCAAAGTTATAAAAATTTTAGGGATCAATTTTACAAAAAACTACTCGCTCTTCTACAAGCTTAATTTCGAATCAATTGAGAAATCTTTGAAAGGATTGTTAAACTGCTGGGATTGGAGAGGACTCACATTACTTGGGAAAATACAAGTCATTAAATCGTTTGCTATTCCCAGGATTTTATATAAAGTTACCCTTATCTCAAGAAATAAAGAGTTCATAAAGAAAATTAACACCTTATTATATTCTTTCGTATGGAAAGGAAAGGACAAAGTAAAGCGCACAGCACTGATTAACTCTATTGATAAAGGAGGTTTAAAAATGCCCGATATTGAGTCAATGATCTCGGCTCAAAGAATAATTTGCATCAAGAGGTACCTATCTCATGAGCCAGCTACATGGAATTTCTTCTTAGATTTCTACCTTAAAAAAGTCGGGGGAAAATTCCTGTTTTATTGTAATTTCAGCTATCCTCGGCTTCCTATAGCACTCCCAGAGTTTTACAAAGAGTGTTTAGTGGCATGGACCTCTCTCAGCCAGGATAACCCTCTCTTAATCCCTGAAATAGCAAACCAAGTCATTTGGAATAACCGTTTTATTTGTATTGAATCTAAATCAATTTACAATCAAAGACTGATTGACTTCGGAATTGTTAAAATTGGCGACTTATGCGACTCAAGGGGAGAATTAAAGTCTAACAAGGAGCCATTACATTCAATGCTTTCGCCAATAGAACATTTCTTACTCTTTAGTATTTTTAGTGCAATTCCACAAGAGTGGCGGAAAACTTTAAAAGCGAATAAACTCTCTGTCCCCTTAAATACGAGAAATATAATTCCAGGTGCCTTTTATTTGCATATTAAAGAAAAAATTACTAACTTGGAGAAGCTCCACTCAAAAGAAATCTACGATAGTTTTATTTCCAAAATATCCAACACGCCAACAGCACAAAAGAAATACAACGAAATTTTCAACACAAATACCTTTCAGTTAGATTGGGAAAAAATATATTTACTGCCTTACGAAACTACCTTGGACACAAAGCTAAGGGAATTCCAATACAAAATATTAAACAGAATATTGTATACAAACGACATGTTGTTTAAGTTTAAATTAGTCGAATCTCCTCTGTGTGATTTTTGCGGAAATGAGATAGAGACTTTAGAACACCTCCTCTTCTATTGTGTTAAAGTACGTTGTTTTTGGGGCGAATTGAAAGTATTGCTTAACTCGATGAAAATAACTGTTAATTCTTTCGAAATTAAAGACATTCCATTCGGAATTTTAGTCTCATCACACGGAGGTGTCCTACTTAACTATATTATCCTTGAAAGTAAATTTTTCATATATCATAGTAAACTAACCAAGACCGCGTTATGTTTGACATCACTAGTTGCCATGTTTAAAAAAACTTTCGAATCCGAACGCTTCATTGCGAGAAAAAATAATAAGTTAAACTTTCATTATAAAAAATGGAATCCACTACTTCCAATTATAGAGCAGTAGCCGGTACCGAAACAATTTTAACGTTTTCCGAACTTTTGTAGTTAGTGTAATGATTCATGTAACTTAGCGTAGAGTATGTATTTTTATTCAGTACTGTATGTAATTTGGTGCTTTTTATTCTCTTTTTTGTTTTGTCTTCTCATTTTAGCAATGTAAGTAGCGTTAGAACTATGTTAGTCTGAAACCCTGTTTTTTATGTGTTTGTTTCTTTGTAATAAAGGAATTAAAATAAAACAACAACAACAACAACAACATTTGCTAGTACCCTGTAGTCAAAGTTGTCAAAAACAATTCTCAACTGGTTACCCTCTGATTCTACAAGCTTTCGGAGATCATTCACGTTATTACTACCAACATCATCCATCAGATTCAAGAGGCTGTCCCTTGCCTGTGAAATACCAAGCTTCTTAAATCTTTGGAATGTCTGCAACAAATGATAAGGTGTTATGGTTTTACAAAATTTTCATAACATTACATCTAGTTGGTTAAATGGGTACATCCATGCATTATCACTGTGTATATTTTCAGCTTTCTGGAAATCATCAAAGGGATTACAATAAAATAGCATTCTATCTATTCTCCTGTTTGAAATAATACAAGATGTATTCCAGTGAAAAAGGCACCTGCCCCCAACAAAATTCAATCTGGGCCCGGTTGTTCGAAAGCCGATTAACTTAATCCAGGATTAGCGTATACTTTGGTTGCAGTTTTTAACTTTTGGATCAAAGTTTCTTTTGCTGCTTTTTGTTTTCCAGGATTGAAGTTCTCTAATCTAAACTTTTGCAGGTCGTCAGCGTTTAGCAACGTCTGTGGATAGAGAAATTAACTCCTTGGTTAAGTTTTAATCTTGGATTAGGGTTAATCGGCTTTCGAACAACCGGGCCCTGGAGAATATGAATTGTACTGTGATAATTAGCAGTTATAATAAAATTACCTTCTTAGTTGCACTGCCTGTTCCAAGTAATACTGTGTTAACCTTTTGAATCAAAGACAACTCCCTGCATCGCTGGTTCATCAAAACACCATAGGCAACACACAGTGGTGTACTTGTCTGCCATCATCTTTAACGTTGGGCACAGCAATGGTGGTCACAAATTCAAGGACGTCTGGCGCCCTGTCTCTCATTTCGTTTAGTATCTGCATCCACGTAAACGAGGTCAAATTTTTATGATCTTCTCTTGTTGAACGTAGAACAGATGGTACCCCTTTCGTTTTAACACACAATTTTGTGCACTGGCTATCAACGTTTTCTAAAATAAGTGTTTGAATACTCCTTTTCAGAGATGGAAATTCCATGATTTGTTGTGCGAGCTCAGCAGGTGCTCCTTTGATAACCTTGGCACATAACTTTGCTTTTTCCCCAGATGTAAGGGGTGGGGCTTCATCGGCCTTGACCTATAAAAATTAAAAACAAAAAAAGCTTAATGGTAATAGTAACAATCTTTATTCGCTGTTATCCAATTGTAATCTGTGACTGAAGTTTATCATTTTCTTGCCTTACCTTTGCTTGTTGAAGTCCCGAGTTTGCAGGAACGTTCGGCCCCTCTGCTCTCGACTTCGGTAGCAAATACTTTGGTAACGCTCTTTCCTTGGTCGTCTGTGCAGATGAGGTGGCAATTGTTGTCTGTGAGTCATCAGTAGCTGTGACTTTACAAACCACAGATTTCGGAGCAATTGGGGTAAATCGAGAGGTCAAGTTAATTTTCGATTTTGGAGGTGTTAAGGTCATCACGTTTTTCGACAGGTGACATAGAGGGGAACTTTCCTCATCTTTACGCCCTCTTTTGACACGATCTGTACATTGCCTTGCCTGTTTTGACTCTTCAAAAACCGTCTTCAACTCAGTTATCTTGCTTTTGATGTGCAGAATTTTGTTCACACACGAACGGCACAAATAACTTGAACATTCCTCGGACTCCACTGTTAACTCGATTCCTGCCAAATCTTTAAAAGCGATAAAAATTTCATCCCATTTTGCTCTTTCACCATACATGTAAATGCGATTGTTGTCAACCGCATTACAACAACGACAGCGATTTTCCTTTTTTTCTGCAATTTTCGTTGGAGTTGTAAACTCCGCCATTGCCTGACATTTGCATTTCGCGCCCGTAGAAACAACTTCCGGACATATTTTTTCCTTGCTTTTACCAGCCAATCAGAGGTGGCCTCAATTTGGATTCGACCAGAGGTTCGTATCCTTGGCGCTGGCCAAAAGGATCGCAGCCTCTGGGAACGAGATTGGCCCCGAAGCAGAACGTCAAAATATTTCGCGCCAGACATGCGCAATACGACATTTGGGTTTTCCCTCAGAGTCTCACGTCCCCGTTGCCGTTCCCGTTGCCGTTCCCGTTGTCGATGCTTAAAGTCCCTAGTCCCACACATTTTACCGAACGCCCAGATAAATGCCGCGCTCCCTTGGGACACCAACTGTCAAATTAGAACCAATCATAATTAACCTCAGGTAAATCTTTTTCACAACCGGCAAGCAAATACTGCGTGAATTTTTTTGCGATGGCGAATGAGTATTTCTAGCGACAGCAAATGAGTTTTAGCAATAGTGAATTGCTTTTAGCGATAGCGAAGGAGTATCAGCGAAAGCGAATGGAATTTAGCGATAGCAAATGAGTTTTTGCAAGCGATAGCGAAGGAGTATTTATTGCGACAGCGAATGTAAGTTATGGCGTTGGCAAAGGACACTGAAAGGAGAGCATCTAGCGATAGCGAAGGAGTCTTTAGCGACACCAAATGGATTATTTAGCGGTAGGAAATGATGGCTTTTAGCGATAGTGGATGTATATTAACGACAACAAAATGGAATTTAGTGAAGCGAGTACCGTTTAGCGACAGCGAATAATGGTGAAATAACCAACACTGAAACTCTTTCTCCAGCGAATTTTCCGCGGACGAGTTAGCAACTGAAATTTCCCCGCTCCTACATCTACAAGGGAAGCTTGTGGCAACGAATTCGCAATCAAGTCCATGGATTTCGCCTACATTGTTTGATCTTCAATCAAGCTCTGAAGATCGCGAGAACACGGACAGATTCTTTAGAAATTTTCTCCTTCACTCTCGCAAGTATCTGATAGATGGCGCTTTTACCAAAGCCAGCTGGTAAAATTGCAGGCCTCAGGCTCCGGTTTCAGCCGAATATGTTTACCGTTTTGGGAAAGATCATTCAACGTTTCCTGAACAGAAAATTTGAAAGATTCCTCAGTTCGTCGTGTTTCTGATGTCGGATGCATGAACTGTCAAATTTCTGATTTACTTCTTGACTGACAGGCTACTAACCAATCAAAATGCATCATTTCTACCCGTTCGTGGGCGAACGGCGTTCGGTAAAATGTGTGGGATTGACTGCAGGCGATTCCTTCTTCCCCCACCCCCTCCCCGCTTTTTTCCATTTTTTTGCTCACCCTAGTGTCACGCTCGTTCGCCCGCTAGCTGGCTCGATCTGCCCGCGCAGTGTTTGGCAAGGAATCGACTGCTTCGCAGGCTACATTAACATCATTTGTAAGAACTCATTACAGTTTGCATCAAACGTCATTATAATTTTCGTATACTGACAATTATATCCGACCGCTTAATTTTTTCACTGATCGTTTCACGTGTACCTCCGCAAATGTTATCTATTGCATAACCTGCACATTATGCAAAAAGTTATACATCGGCGAAACAGGAAGACGACTAGGTGACCGATTCCGAGAACATCTTCGTGATGTTGAGAAAGATGACAAAGACGCATCCAAACCTGTCGCTCGGCATTTTAATCTCCCTAACCATTGTAAACAACACATGTCGATCTCCGGCCTTTCCCTACATCAAGGTACCACGGAAAGCCGTAAAAATCTCGAGCAAAAACTGATCTTTCAAATTGGCACTCTTAATCCCCACGGTATCAACGAGCGCTTTTCATTCAATTAATGTATTCCTGTTTTTCACGTTGCCATGTTACCACCAATAGCGTAGCTCCATTTTCTGTATATAAACCATACACAACCCACAATTCCTCGATTCGCTCCGACGAAGGGCTAACGCTCGAAACGTCAGCTAATCGAATCCCTGTACGGTGGTCAATTTACATTATCAACTCCGTTGATAAACCAAATTATCTTGGATCACGTTGGGCAAATCGGAGGACGGATATCAAGCATTATCACTCACCGCTTAATTTTTTGCGCGATTTTATTGGCTAATCTGGGGGATGGGTATCAGGCAAAATACCCTGTCCGCGTCGATATTTGTCCACCGATTTTTCGGTCGTAAAAAAATGACAAAACAGGGCTAGTCTTTTTAAGTTTCTACAATTTCAAATGTAAGAATCCAATCACAGTTCAAATGAAATAAACTCAACCAATCAATGCAGTTTTTACGTCATTCGCAATCGTCTTCAGATCACTTTTTTTTATTTCAACTTTTGACTATGTATACGCGCGGTATCAAAATTAATCGGAGGGTTATAAAATAAACCTCTTTCTGGCTTGCTGGTACATCAGAGGATAATGTCCTTGGCTGATAGATTGTCCTCAAAATTTCACAGTTTCTCTCGAAGCTTCGCTTCTTGGCCAACTGTTCATTGTTCGGACAATCTATCAGCCGCGGACATTATGGAGGGTCCCCCAGGGGGGTCTGTGTTCCCGTGTTCCCTTCAAAATTTTAACTCTGTTCCCTTGTTCCCGTTCAAAATTACACCTTGTTCCCTTGTTACCCTTTCAAGATTAAATTTTATCTCTTATTCTTTGCATATACATCCTAATTAACCAATCTGAACAAAACAAAATAACTGATTGAAGGTCTACAGTGTTGCTGATAAATTTTGATCATTATTTCTAGAGCTAGAAACGGTCAGAGACGAGTAGACACGAAAGATGGCAACAAAAACTTGCCAAAGAAATCAGAAAACAGCAGAAAATCTTCTATCACCCCCACGTTTATGTAAAAAACGTAGGGCCTTGTAATTTTTTGTGTTTGTTCCCCTGTTCCCTAACCTATTTGATGTTCCCTTGTTCCCTACGATTTTTTTGCTTTGTTCCCGTGTTCCCATTGCCAAATTTCCCGTGTTCCCTTGTTCCCCAAAAACCCCTGGGGGACCCTCATTATGCTCCAATATACCAGCCACCGAAAAGGGTTTATTCACTAAATATACCCCGTCCGCGTCGATATTTGTCCTCCGATTTTTTGGGTTCCAAAAACAGTAAAAAAAAAAAAGCCAGTCTTTTTAAAGTTTCTTCAATTTCAAATGAAAGAATCTAATCACTGTTTAAATAAAATAAACTCAACCAATTGATGCAGTTGTTTACGTCATTCGCAATCGTCGTTAAATGACCTCTTTTTTGCAACATTTTCAACTTTCACTGTGTATACGCGATATGAAAATTAATCGGAGGGTTATAAAATAAATAAACCCCTTTCTGTCTTGTTGGCATATTGAAGGGTAATGTCACTGGCTTATAGATTGTCCTCAGTAGTTCACAGTTGCCCTCGAACCTTCGCTTCTTGGCCAACTGTTCATTTTTCGGACAATCTATCAGCCGCGGACATTATCCTCCGATATACCAGCCGCCGAAAGGGGTTTATAATTAACTAATTATTGCAAAATCCTACAGCCCTTATTTCAAAATGCGTAGGTATGCTGCACCCTTTCTGACACGATGCGCACATTATTACAAAATGCCGCAGAACAAACTTTTATTATACTAGTTTGCAATTTCATCAAAACATCTGTAAAGGCATTTCCGAATCATCTCGATCGATGCAAATTGCTTCTTTGTGACCGATTTGTGCAACTAGACTTGGATATCTTACAATGGCAACCATCTGTCAGGCTCAACGTGCTCAAGTGTCACATTATATTTTCCTTGAGATCTTGAAGAAAAATGAAGAACTGAACAAAATTATGAATGAATGTGAATGATCATCCCAGTTATGAACACTACTTAAGCAGTAGTTTTCATATATTCATTCTCATATAAGTAAAAACCCGCGTATAAGAACCTGGGTTTTAAGAACCTGTTAGGCGAAAATTTTCATTTTAAGCCTCCTCCACATAAGAACCTATTAAGGCTAAAATTTTAAGTTAGGTTCTTATCAGTTGAGTTGCTGTAGAAGTGTCCCAAGATTTTCTTGGTATTAACTTTGAAATGGCATTTCAGAGAACTGACTATGAGTTTGTTTGAGCATATGTTTTGTTAAGGACAAACCTGCACTGTACTGCCTTTGGGCATTATGGTATAAATAATTTATTATTTTTATTTTTTTGTATTATGAGATTATATTTATAATATATTTAAATGAAATTCATATGAAAATATAAGAACCTATTTTAAGAACCTTGGTGGCCTAAATTTGCTTTAAGTACCATTTATATAAGAACCTGTTTAGGCTAAATTAAAAAATCCAGGTTCTTATAGGCGCGTTTTCACTGTATTCATCACTCACCGGTATATTGCGGGCCAACAAAATGAACTGCTCCCAGTTTGCTTGTTAGCTTAGTTGGTAGAGCACTGCACCGGTATCGCAGCGGTCGTCGGTTCGAATCCCGCACAGGCCTGATTTTTTTCAGGCTTTATTTTCACTACTACTTAAGTAGTGTTCATAACTGCGATGATCATTAACATTCATTCTTTGCGCTGTTGAAATGTATGATTTTCATATATTCATTCTGATGAACAAAATCAGCCCCTTAAAGCGCACCAAACCCCAAAATATTTTTCCACTAACATAAAACTTTGCACCTGTTCAAAAACAGTTAGCCTTTATTCCCAGTTTTAGACTTTTTTATAGGAGCGTTTAATTGAGGTGGGTAGGAGCGTTTAATTGAGGTGGGGGGGGGGGGGGGTGGGGGAGATAATTTCTCATATTTCTCGCTGGAGGTCATCCCCTCATTGGGAACATTTTGTCACATCAAGTAAACTGAACAAAGGCTTTTTAAGAGTCCTAAATTTGGTTTTCTTGTTTAATTTTCAAAGTTAATGTGCTCAGTGTCAGAGTTCTAGTCACTAACCAGTCTTTCTGGATCGAACTCCACTGCGGCACATCTTCCAGGTTTACCGCTATGGGTATATTCAAGGGGCTGGGAGCGGCTATTATTCGAGGGAGGCGTGGGCGACTATTCGAGGGGTTGACTAATTGAGGAACGACTATTATTGGAGGAAATACCGTATGCCAAGAAAACATACAAACAAAACAAAACTGTTTGTAGTGAAGAATGCATTGACGCCTTTTGTTTGGAGGGGGGAGGGGAGGGGGGGCATTCACATAAAATGGGGGGCCAGTATAATTAAATCATAAAGCGCGGCAATCTTCTTAATTTGTGCTTGACATGTTTAGACAAGTAGAAGCAATGACGTCACAAAAGCATGATAGGTTGATAGTTAAGGGGGGTTCTCTTAGACTCAATTTCCCAAATTTTGGTGAAAGAAGGTATCAATTAATGCAAGATGGTGGCCATGGAAATAATAAAAAAAAAAAAAGGGTGAAAGAAAGAGAAATAGGAGAGAGTCGCCGCTGACCGGATCCCTTAAATGTCAAAACATCATGTCAAAAATGTCGCTATTGTTTTCTTTGAACACGTTTGAGTAAGAATTGAATATGAAATAAACGTAAAGGTTTCCTCGTGGTTGATTGTAAACAATTGTTAAATGAAAAGTTATGATAAACACTGACCTATTACACTCTGTTATCGGGAAACCATTCATAACCGTTTCTCACTGTTGCGAGCCACCCTTAACCGTCGGCAAGAGAGGATAAACATAAGAGAATTAATCCCCATATAGGCCATATTCCCATCATAATCCCTCTAAAGCTGATAGCCACTCATATGTCCCCATTTTTACCAATGTTCACAGCTCCCACGCAATTAGTAAAAATGGCGACATATGATTGGCTATCACTCAACCCTCATGGGAACACCGGATCTTGGAAGACATCTAAAAATAGCTTTAGAGGGAATACGATGGGGATAGGGCCTATATGGGGGATTAATTCTCTTATCTTTATCCTCTCTTGCCGTCGGTTACTAAATCATCGGAACCAGTCCCTTGATACCAAATTGCAGAAAGATAAAAAGCAAGCTCCTCCACGCACAGAGAAGTATGACACTAACATTACTGAAATCATAGAAACACTGAATGCGAGAGAACACGTCAGATTTGTAAGTATATGTACATTCGATTTCTTATTAAACAATGGACATAACAAGTCGCGTTTTGATTGGTCTCGAGGTGTTTGCGATCTAACGAACGACGTCACAAGCCACAGAAAGCTCTGGTAGTCGTTTCTAGCACTTTTATTTTTTTTTGGGGGGGGGGGGGGAACTCGAGGTTTACACCACAGGCAGACAGACAATCCGAACTGCTTGACGCCACGCACGCTAATTGGTCTCACACATTCCCTCTTTTTTGAAACGGTTGTTCTCGGCTGGATTCAAGTTACCGGGAGTAATGTTCCGTAAAATACCGAATTTTGCACCTCTTAATTCCAAATTTAGATATAATGTAAGCCAGAGGAATAAAGATCACTTACCGTATGCTCTTAGTGTGGTCTTTTGCGTTTTTGTGGCGTTTTGAGTCGCTTGCCGCTGAAATCCTCCGAATAGATTGACGTCACGCAGTTCGGATTGTCTGCCTGTGCTTACACACGAACAGAAATGATTGAAATTTATAAATCGTAATTATTAATTACGTACTAAAATGTTGTCCTCGCGATTTTCGCGAAAATCCTTACTACGTTCATAACAATTTTGGATTTCTGACCAGTCAGACCAATACACAAAACTAATAGATTCCATTTCGCCGCTCGTGTGACCTCCAATAACGCATGGAGGACCTCAAAACGTGGAAAGGACCCGTAGCTCGAGTACGTTTTGTTCTTGCCACCTTTGTGATTTGTCCGTTAACAGACGACAAATACACGGCCGTGTCTGTTTGTTAAGCACAAAAGGGTAAATCATTGTACTAACGCGTTTGTGTTTTATACTCTTGCTATAGTTTGGCCGTACACTTGAGTCCCGGGACCTGAGTCCACAGAGCTGTTTAAGTAGTATGAAGAATGACGAATGAATGATCTGCTTACTACCTTTTTACTACTTTCAGTGTCGACGACACTTTTACAAAGACGAAATCACCGATTTTCACGAAAACCTCAACAGAGAAAACTCCCACATACAGTTTACCAAGGAGATCGAGGGAAATGGTAAAATACCTTTTGTAGACTGCCTGGTTAGCAGTGGCAACAACAGACCACGAACGGCAGTTAATAGAAAACCTGCACATGCTGACAGACTACTCTACGAATCATCTTAGAACCCTACTCCACACAAAGCAAATACAAATTACGGACCTTAACGAGTCGAGCGCCACTAGCAGGGAGCTTTAGCAACGACGACGGCAACGGCAACGAGAACTCCTGAAAACAATAGGTTTAATGAGCAAAAACAATCGCTCTGCACGTGCGTTTTACATTTTGGTACATTTCTTCCCGTCCTCTGCAAAACAACAACGTGAAATGGCCAAATTTTAGTTTGCTCGAGAACGTGAGTGTGTGACTGTAAAGTTTTCTTTCTTTTTCCTTACTTTAACGGCGTTCATAACAATTTAGTCCCTGAATAGTTCGCCAGTTTTTTCCAAGTTAAACAAATTGGAATAATAGCGAAAGCGAGAAGTTCGGCGAAAGCGAGAAGTTCGGCGAGAAGTTCTATTTTGAAGTGACGTTTTCATTGCCGTCGCCGTCGTCGTTGCTAAAGCTCCCTAGTATGTGACTCACATGACAGTTTAGCAGGCGATCGCAAATACTTTGACAATGTTTTCAGTAAGCACAACTACAACCGCGACTTACTTAGACGCAACACGTACAGGACAGAACCAAACGATACAAACGCTAACCCAACACCTGTCACTACGGTGACTATGATCTATAGCTGTATCAGACCAATCACTACTTTTGACTGTAAAATAAATGTAAAATACTTTACGACAGCTATTGAAGAACTTTAAGGACAAAGACGAACCAAAGGACCGACAGGGAGCCGTTTACAAGCCGGAGATCAAGTGCTGCAACTATCATGACTCTTATATCGGTGAGACTGGGAGAAATTTGAACGTAAGACTGACTGAACACAAACGAGCGACGAGCCGATTTTAATTTAGCAACACCAGGGAAGACGAAGAGTTTTATGATCCAGATGAACTATTCAATAGCAAACGTTGGAAAAACAAACAAACTACTTTCAGATGAAAGCGTAAAGGCAGTCAAAGCGGATCAAAACGAAACACTGCAAGAAAACAAAGTACGATGCGTACGTTTGTTCGAAGATTATTGGAGAAGGTGGAGAAATTAGACAAGTAACAAACATATCTCGTATTATCATTCGATACTTTTTCCCTTCCTTTTCATTGGCCCAGAGCCTACTACGTGACCTACAAATAACTGCCTACAAATAATGGTCTGCTCGTGCGCAGTACCGTCCAACTGTGATTCTGCTGCAAATAATATTCTGCTTATGCGTAGTTGTGTCCACGCGTCCAAGCTCTTTAAATTCAGTGAAAAGTGGTAGATCGTTTCACGCTCCCCGAAAATAATTATAAAAAACAAGCTCGGTCATCGAATGATAAAACTATTATTGAACTCGGTTTTCGCAAAATATCGTGATTTGCCAGTGTCTCGCAGATCAATTATTTGCCTCAGCCTCCGGCTTCGGCAAATAATTGATCTTCTCGCCACTGACAAATCACGATATTTTACTTAACCTCGTCCAGTAATTAACAATTATTCACCGAAGTGGAGGTGAATAGTGGCGGATATTTACCGAGCCGCGCAGCGGCGAGGTAAATATCCACCACTTTCACCAACACTGAGGTGAATAAGTGTTTTAGTATATACCACACGAGCTGAATAATAGCGGACCAAAACATTACTTTATTTGTGACAATATACCGACAAGCGGTCGAAAATTGTAAAATCTCGCGCGCCGGCTGCTCGGAGGTGAATAGTACTTGCTAATCACCTCCGAGTTAACCAATCAGAGCGCGCGAAAAGCACTATTCACTTGTGTGGTATATACTAATTGTTAGTATTATTCAACACATCGTGACAACGTCCAAATATGGTCATAGCGCGCTCAATGTTCGTTGTGTGTACTCGACAGATATCCTGCGATATACGTAATTTTGTGTTTTCGGAGAAAAATGGCGACTTTTCCAGCTTTTTTTTTTAATATACACAGAAAATTTTGTTCTTTCATCAATGTGTTGAATGATAAAACAGTTATCCTGCTCAATCAAATTCCGCCCGATTTCGCAGGATAATTGTTAAGCTAGAACAATTGTTTAAGGAATTTTGACATAAATGTTCGCAGAAAAGACAAAAAGGAGTATAAACCTGATAATTTAGTCAGCAATCACTCGGAATGCAGAGCTGCACAATAGCGCCATTTCACACAAAATCTTTCTTTGGCCAAGCAGACACATTTCGCTGTAATTAACATCCAAAGGCTGATTCATACCGGTTCAACCAAAAAAACTCGACAATTACTCAGATTGGAGTACATCTTACCAGTTGCACTTTTAATACACTAAAAACTCAAAACTTGTAACTTTTAATTTTACATTTTTTACATCGCCGCAACCAATAATTTTCTTAAAAGAAGATAGGAGTATTAGCGAAAAATGCTCTTTCTGTCAATCCGAAACAGAACATTCGCTACACGTTTTTTGGAAATGTGAAAGAACTAGAGCTTGTTGGAATAGTGTGTTTTCGTGGCTTCAAGCTTACAAGAAGATGCTTGGGCTGAGTCCGGATGAAACAAAAAACAAACTCTAAATAAACGTTTGCCTTTTAACCGCCAAATAGTATATCTGGTTATGCCGACAAAACAGGCCCGGCCAGGGGTTTTGGGTACACGGTATCTAGAGTCATTTTAGTTCAGGTATATGGTATTTTTATGTTACAATTCGGGTATAAGGTATCTGGTTCTTCCTAAATTTAAGGTATTCGGTATACAGACATGAATTAAATGCTTCAAGATAGTTTTAAGTAATAAGTATCACACCTTTTGCAATTTTAAGGTATACTGATATCTTATGGGGAAAAACCAGGTATATTGGTATCCCACCACCCCCCTGGCCGGGCCTGACACAAGGAGAGTAAACCCAAGCTAGGCGATTTTCTTCGCTACTTCAAAAATATCGATTATCAAATTGAAAAACACTCAAACAGCAATTCCAACGAAATGGGAGCTGTTCGTACCTCACTTTAATTCAACAATGCGATAAGCCGAGTCTCCAAAAGTAACATACACATTTTTCTCCAACCTTTAATATCAAGTTTTCTCATGAGCGCTTAGATATCTACCCTGTCATGGAAAAAAAGACTTATTAGTATATACCACACCACGCTTGTCGGTATATTGTCGCACATAAATTAATGTTTTGGTCCGCTAACTATTCAGTTTGTGTGGTATATACTAAAACAATTATTCACCTCAGTGTCGGTGAAAGTGGTGGATAATTGTTAAATATAGGTGGGCTAGTACTGCTCTGTAAATGGGTTAATGTAAGTATTGTTTAGTACTGTAAAAAAAATTCAAAGTGGGTGTAATAAAGTCAAGATTCAATGGAAAAAAAGTTAGACGGCGAAACTTCGTTGTTTACAGTCTTTGGACAAAGCCACTTTTTCGAATGAAATGTAAAGGGGGCTGGTTTTTTACATTTTCTTGACCGCTTTTTGGCAACTTTCTGCCAAATTCTGAGACATGCACGTAAATTTCATCGGCTTTTTTTCCTCGAGCTTGAATTTCTGCCTTCAATTTAACTGAAGCTTTTAAAAAACAATTTCCCTCGCAGACACTTACACTATAAATTTACCAAACTAGCCAAAACATCCAAACGCTGATTCTTACCGGTTCAAACAAAAAAACTCCACAGTCACAGTCACAGTTAAGCCTGGTTCACACTAGCGACACGACGTAAGGAAAGGATCAATTTTATCTTTATGTCTATATGTTCATGCTCTTATGTTGCTAATATGTCATTGTCTGTTCACACTGGAAACATAACGTCCTTTTTACTTCGAGATAACGTCCATTTTATGTCGTTATGTCGCTAATGTCACCAGGCTTTAGACGGCGAAACATCGTTGTGTACCGCCTTTGAACAAACATCTTCAACTTTGTCAATGAAGAGTGAAGCGCGCTGGTTTTTGACATTTTCGTGACAGCTTTTTGACAACTTTCTGTCAGATTTTGAGACCTGCACATGCATAAGATCACCCCCCCCCCCCTCCCCCTCAAGTTTGAATTTCTACCTTAAAATCTAAGCTTTAAACAAAACAATGCTGATACAGTTAAAAGATAATAGGTTTGTTGTCTTGGTGTCTTCAGTTTTAGGCTTTCCACAAGGTACTCGAGATTTCCCAAAACGTTGCCTGTAATTTCTCAAACGTTTGTCAAAAGTTGTTCAAAAGGGTCAAAAGTTGCTTTCTGTACCGAAAATTCCTCAAAAGTTGCCAAAAAAACTTTGTCGATGATGTTGCTGTCTTCCTTTAATATTTGGTCTGATGCAAAAATATGCAAATCGTACAACAAAAGTAGAGCTTTTCTTTTTGGACACGGTTTCCATGCGTGCATCACATAAGATGCTCTCCTTTGAACTGATTTAATCTATCCCAGGCACTAACATCTGGATCGGCTGTGCCGCGAACATTTCGCTTTTTTTTCAGCTGGATTTGTTTGCACTTTACGTTCTCTTGAAATAGACCTTTTTACCTTGTCGATTTTGTTTTCCCAATGTAGACCATGTAATCTTCCCAGGGGATTTGCCTTTTGTCCTTTCTTAAATTATGCGTACACATGCACGTGAATAATGCCAAAATTCAAAGAAACATTTCTCAAGGGTAACATCACGTGGTCTACATTGGGAAAACGAAATCTACAAGCTAAAAAGGTCTATTGCCGCTTTCGCTGGAGTATTCAGTCTTGCTTCTGCTTCTGCTTCTTCATTTGAGACACTCAAGTCAGTCGGGTGTGATTCTTCTATGAAGTTTCTTAAAAAAACCGCTGACCTACAGCCCGGCTGCATGCATCTTGCGCCCAGGCCTACCCCAGGGGGAGAGGAAATCCGGATTTTTCACAGAATGCGCAATATAGCACAGGTTAATCTCGAGTGCGACTTTTCACATTGTTGTACATAGATGGGCGGACGTACGGGATCGGTCGCACGGTGACCAAAACCAAATTTTCTCGCACACATGGGTTACCATATTTTCTTACCCACTGGCGAAGCTCCGCTACTAACTACCACCAACGGACACCACTTAACCCCTTGCCAACAACTGCCCGCACCTCACAAACGACTTATTGATGATATCAACAACAGACAAACCGACTAATTTGACTAACATTTCATCTACGGACTGCTGACTAACAAAAACTCACGAAACGCACCAATCACTGTTACAGTCTTCACAGCCAATAACATCACGGCTTAACTGATATACGACCAATAGCACCACGATCTCGTCGACCAATCAGATCAACAATCAGAGTATTTATCCCATGTACTGACGTTATACAAATCACTTGACTCGGATGATGAATCGCTCACCCGGACCATCGTACTTCACTTAGTTATGATGACTCCTGGGTTCAAACCATTTACGATATACGAAGAAAAGAAACTTGTTTTTGATAGCTTTGTATGGGATGAAGGGAACAGATATTTCTTTTGAATAGGCCCGTTCCACTTACATTTGACCCTACAAAGACTTAATCATGCGTAAAAGTTTACGCAAGTGTCACGCTTCTCTTTTCTTTTACTTTTTGTAACGAAGGAAAGAAAACCATATTGGCCATTTCGGAGTTGCGCAGGGGACTGGGGAGAGTTTCAAATTTAACCAATCGATAAATTGACAACATGAACTGAAAGATAACGTTGTGATTGACCATTTGTCCAAGTTTGATGCTTTTAGGTTGAACAGAGACCAAGTTATGGACTTTAAAACAAAGATCAAAATCCATACAAACGTGTCTAATTTTGAGGCTGCGTCCCCCAAAACCATATAAAATATTTTGCAGTTTCATGACAACTGTAAAATCCAGTCATGTGCCTACTGTTTGGAAGTAACTGTGGTGAAAATCACTTTGTTTTCCCATTTTTACGAATATCACAGAAATCGTAAAAACATTTAAGAGTTTATATGGTTTGGGGGAAGACAGCCTCAAAATTAGAGACGTTTGTATGGGTTTGGACAGTGTTTCAAAGTCCATAACTTGGTTTCTTTTCAACTTAAAAATATCAAACTTGGTGGCCAATATCCACGTTATCTTTCATGTGATGATGTCATTTTATCCATTCGTTAAAATTGGAAACTCGCCCCAGTTTCCTGCGCAACTCCGAAATGGCCAATACTCGCGAGCTGTTAATAATTCATTTTCCGAGTTCAGTGGCTTACAGCCACTTTGATTTGTTATAGTAGTGTATTTTTATTTTCATACAGAGTTCAGCTGAGAAGGCACCCTCCTCTATGTGAATCAGGACTTCAGTCGATGAAAGAGATTAACAGCTGCTGATGTCTCTACGTTCCCCGAGTTCCATGTGAATGAAGGTGTCCAGGCCACAAAGTAATCGCTTTGCTTAGGAAAATCTCCGTGAAAGCTCGCTCGAGCAGATAATCCTTACAGCAAAAATAAACTGTCTGATGTACTCAGTATACCTTGCTCGTTTTGTTTTGTTAACATTTTTATTCCGAACATTTAGTTTCTGTTTTATTAATATATTTTGATTGTATTAATTTGCTGTAACAAGCATTTTTTTTTTTAATAAAAATGTATTCCTAAAAAAAACTGGCGTCATATTACACCCCTTCCTCTCCATAACAGCCTTTTACCCCTCTCCGCAAGGCGACCGTTGTAGAGATGTTGCTGCGGCTCCCATATAGGAAGTAATATTTCATAAACGAGGGCGAGTGTTTCATCAGGGTTCCAAACACGAGAAAACTGATGAAAGCACGAGGCCGAAGGCCGAGTGCTTTTGTTTTTTTATGTTTGGAGTGTTTTCGAGTTTTTGGAAACCCTGATGAAACACGAAGCCCGAGTTTATAAAATGGCTTCTCAAAAGGGTCGAATTTATTAACAATAAACACAAACAGAAAGAGCACGTAAAATAGTCAGTGTTTGTTTTCTTTTGTTTCAGTATCGTGTGCATAGTTGTCAGTGTTGCGAAAGGTGTTGTGTTTTTTCACAACTTCGGCTTTTTAATTAAAAGCAGTGACACTTTGCATTGGCGTCCTCATTGCAATTTTGGGAAATGGAAGAAGCAGCTATAGAAAGGTCTTTCCGGTTTCGACTGCCGAAAAGTTGCAAAGAGGAAGTTTCTTTGCTTGAACGTTCAAAGCCTAAAAGTACTCAGTACAAAGACAAGTGGGCTGTTGATGTTTTCCGAAATTGGCAAGCTACGCGCGAAAAAAAATTTCCATTGTTTGAGCCGGGGAGTGTGTTCAAAGATTACGATGTTCACCGTGTGCAAAGTCTTGAAGAAAGGTTGGAAGACCTGAACAGCAGTACTAGCAGTGAACTTTTGGAAGGTGAAAGCAGTGTGCGTGGAATGTTAAACCAGTTAAATTCTGGAATGTTCTTGAATTGCGATGTATATGTTAATGTTAACTGGAAAGAATGATTAATGTAATCCTGGAAGTTAAAAAACATTTGTTCAAGTACTGCATTCTTTTGGAAATTCATTTCCAAACACACGTGTTTGGATATCTAACCACGCGTTTTTGGATCTGTTCTTTACCGGGTGACCCAAATGAGGCCAAACAATTGGTTAAGTACTTCATGCATTATTAATAAGTTTGAGAATTTTAATTACATTTTTGTTTTGCGTGTGCATTTTCCCCTATTGTTTTCGCATTCTATACGCGAACGGAGATTTATATTCTGTTAGAGTTTTTGGCATAATCTTCCTTTGTTTAAGTTCATTTGTAAAGTTTTCATCGTGGAATCGGGACATCCTCGTGTTAGATTTTGTCTAGGTAACATCGTTTTTACGTCGACAATATCTTCAGATTTCCGTCCTTCGCGTTCATCAAGTCATACAACGTTTGTCTTTTCCTTGTCATTTCATATTTCCTCAGTTGTTATTCCGTTGTCAATTCCTTTAATTTGTATTCCGTAATAACTTGTAGTTAATTTTATCACGTTTCAACCGTAAGCAATGTAACTGAGAATAAAGCTGTCGCGTGTTGGAACATTGACTTGTTTGGCCACAGTAAGAGATGTTCGAATGAATTTGTTTTTCGCATCGAACGAAGTCAAGTTCATAACAAGGGGTGTAAGATTCAGAATATTTAGCCTAGAATAAGGTATGGCGTGGGAATTTAGAAAAGTCATTGGGAATACATAGTCTAAGAGAGGGGTAGAAGGGTAGAAGGCTCAGACTGCAAGTGGTACATCCCCAACGAAACAACGCCCCAAAAAGCTGCTCAAAAGTTGGCGACCACAATCGGGACAGGCATACCTCCAACTTCGTCCAATGTTTTGCTTACTCCCGTTAATTAGCTTTGCTAACCTCAGTTTAAAGTAAAAGTTCAATTGAATTTTGAACACGCTAACTAGGCTAATTATAGAATAATTTGTCGGGCGCCATTATGTCAAGGGTCTCTAGGTCGAATTTACGTCTTTGCAAAACAGACAGCCTTCCAGTCTTTTATTTTGTATCTGATCTGTTCATCCCAGTCAAAATTATCAAAAGCAACTTCCCTCTTCTTCTGTATATCTTTGGCTAGTTTTTTTTGTAGTATCTTGATTTATTTTTTTCATTTTGATGTTGTAACCCCCTCCAGCAGTTCGACAAAAATGTAGATTTCATACTATTCCAGCTCAAATAAAAGCTCCTGCCATGCATTGTTGGAGTCTACGAGTAAACCTAAAAGGAAACACTTGGTTTTTTAAAACCGAGGAGGCGGGTAAAATGTATATTTATTTGTCGCATTCTTTCACGCAACACAAAATAATTAAGTACATGGATATTTTACAAGACTCATACTCAGCAACCCTTCTCACCACACCGAATCATCAGAGCATTTTCGTTCCCTCGGTTTCAAAGGGTGGGGCAAAGCTGTGTTATAAAGCTGACACTTCACAGGAATGGATTTTGAAGTCCAAGTAGCAGTTAAGGCAGTGGGAAATGAAAAACTTAAGAGAGACCACGGCAACACAGTCTTGTTTAATCCAGACAAATAACGTCCGGATCAGCGTCTTTCGTATTGTCACCAGTCCCTTCATTTTGCGTTTTACTTGATTCCTCTTGAGGAGCCTGGGGCGAGGCTTGACTCGTACCAGGCGAAGAAACATGTCCCTCTGCTGCCTTGGGGGAGCTGGGGCTGGAGGAAGCATCAGGTTTGATCAGACCCATGGCTGAGGCCTTGCTGCGTATGATGGAAGTGATCTGATTTTCCACCAGCGCTGTAGCTGACTTACTGAGCATTTTGCCAATACTGCCCTGCATAACTGGAGGTGTAGCGCTGTGCGAGGCCTCGGTTCCTGTCTTCCCTGTGCTTAGACTGTACACGCTGTTAATGACCGGAGTGAGGGCGGGTGCAGAGCTGGCAGGAGTCGGCACCATTTGGGGCACAGCAGGCGCTGCCGTGACAGTAGGCTTGGTGATAAGTGTTGTGACATACTGTGTGGGGGTGGGTGAGTTAACATGGTGACTAATCATTGGTGAACCGGGTTTGGTTACGGTTTGTATGAGCCCAGGTTTGGGCAGACTTGACACCGAGGTGGAGGCGGGAAGCAGCAGTGTGGTTGGTGGAGGAGGCCGCACTGTGATGGTTGCAGTGCTGCTTGCTACTGGAGATTGGTAGTACATCGGTGGCGTAGTGAAACGGAGTGGTCTTGCTTTAGCATTCAAAGGCAAGACAGTGCTTCCACCTAAAACCAAAGGCTGTACTTTGGGTTGAATAGAAACCGTAGGAACTCCTGGAATCGGAGGAGGCTGGACGAGGCTTCCAGACACAGTTACGTTGGGTGGTGGTCCTTCACCACGTTTTGTCAGACGGCTCAGTATCCCTCTTTCAGACATGTTCAGCCGAGCTGTCACAGGCGGCATCCTGACAAGAGCCGACGGCAGACGATTGACGTCGGACTTCATGTCTGAAAGGAGCTCCTCCAACTGATTTAACACTGCGAACAAAACAGCAAGAGTTAAATCCCTAATACTGTGTTTACTTACTTGAATTGAACAATTATTTTTCCTTCAAAAACCACTATCATCATCAATAGTGGTTTGCAAGATCTTTTTTTTTCTTTTGCTTTATCATGTTCCGTTGAAAATGGTTGAAAACAATTCGAGCTATTTTTTCGCCAACACGCAGGCTTTAATCTGCATTTTACGTTAACTATATAAGGACAACTTCACGTTTCAGTGCATGCGCAAGCTGTGAGGTTAGCCTTTCAAAGGGCCCTTTGCAGAATGTCAGTCACATGGTAGAAAAACGCCATGCTGGGACGCAAACAGCCCACTGGAACTAGACACAGAAAGAGCTTACATCATTTAAAATGGTAATTTTCTTTGTTTGTCTTGTCCCAATGGGTTGCTTGCGGCCCAGCATAGCGTTTTTTGTACCACGTGACTGACATCCTGCAAAAGGCCCATTCCGCTTTTTATGAAATAACTGGAACCAATAGGTAACGCTAAAAGGAAATTTGGCGTCAAAATTTCACCGTTAGTCGCCAAAGCGAGATTGTAGAGGTTTGATTTGTCATTAAAATTCCGTTTGCAAGTTCCGACACCACGCCTACTTCAGGACGATGGTTGACCAAATTTTCCTAGCTTTAACAGATTTGTACCAAAAGTGTCGAGTTTAGTATTGACCATCGACTTTAACCTTCACCATCTCCTATTCTGGAGAAACACACGAGAGGCCTACTCGCTTCTGATTGGTTTGAAAAGAATGGAATCGAATGAATTAACATCGTAACTTGTACGTGCGAACCCATCCCTTTTAATCTATTTACAGCCAAAGAGGTCTCAAGAACTGTCAGTATGAAAAGTATATCCCTAGTTTAGAAAAATAAATCAAGCTATAGACGACTCAATCGTCGTTCGAGGGAGGCTGTAAAAGAGAACACTGCTGCGGCATTCAGAAAAGGTTGTCACCAATTTAGGTAAATAAGGAAATGCATGCTGGAAAATTCAGCGGATCACTTCAGGACAAATACATGGGTCGGGTCTGATATACCACTGTTCATCCTGAGAGGGTATCTATGAAGCGGGGTTTGACAGTACTTCGTTGTGTTTAGGCAAAGTGAAGTGAAATGAGATTACAAAGGGTATTGTCTTGGTTGCTGTCAAGTGTGAAATCCTTGTAAATCCTTCTGAACTTCGTGTCCTAGAGAGGAGATCTGGATCCCAAGGTTCAAAGGAGTTCGAATCTCGTACGGACCGTACGCAGTGGAAGAGATTTCTTTTGAACCTGGGAATCCCGAGGACATGAGGTACAGACTTCACACTCAGAGCACTCAAAGAATACACTTTGTAACATGTCACACAATCCATGGGAAGAACGACGAAGTGCGCTACCTGATCACACAACGGTGAGAATTAGCCCAAACAGGAGATAAAATATATCTCTCCCAAAACTTTGTACTAAATATTCTATTGACAAGGGCTGTCAACCTTTCGAATCACCTTGCATATATACTTTCAGCGGCCAAGGGCCGCATAGCTGCGATTATTCCCGTCTATTAATTGGTTATCATATTATTTTGAGCAGCGATTAGTAAGCGCTTACATTTTATGCTTGTTTAGCGCGTCTGCATTAGTTCCTAAAAAACGTGGGCTTTCACTTCGCGTACCGACAGAGTACACGAAGTAAAAGCCCTAACTTGGTGCCCATACTGGATAGCGCTCTCTGACGTCGTAGGGGCTAATCACGGTATAGAGTGAGCAGAGGGCAAAACCTAGTCGGTGGGTGCGACTTGCGTCCAGACCTCCGAGATTAACAATTGTATGATAGTTACACTTGGAGGGTAAATGATTTCTCTGGAGTTCTCTTTTAAGTCACGATTCTCAATTAGTGGCCATCACGGAATTTCAAGATTATTTTAAAACCTTAGAGAGACCAAAATTTAACAAAATGTATTCAAAACCGATAGAAAAACAAAATAAAACAAAACAAAAACAAACAAAAAAACTCGCAAAACACAATAGTCGTTTTTATAAAACGACCTTATGCAGAGCCTGCCTCTCAAAATTTGGTGGAGATGGTAACACCAACTTTGAATGACCTGTCACATCAAACCTTCACATTTTTTCTAAAACGTGACAAGGTTTGGCGGCGTTTATTCACATCCTAAAAAAGTCATAACCGTTCTCACTCTCCGCGGGCAGAGCTGCCTCCCTCCTCCACCCCACAGGTCTGGAGAGAGTAGAGTTATCATTTCTTCCTTTAAAGGGGTAGGCAGAGTAAAGAATCAACTATGAGCGACGTTTTCATCTCTGGATAACTCATCCATGATTTCAAGAAACAGGCTCCAGGTAAATTACATTCCAAGGACGACACTGTGCCGGGACAGCAAAAATGAAAACATAGGAAGAGGTGGTATGGAGCGAAAATAGTTATGTCCGAGTTATCTAAAAAAAAGCTGAACTGTTCTAGTTGCAAAAGAGAATATGTAAACAGTTCCACAAGAGAAAGGTTTCAACAAATTCATGTTATCTGCATCGAATTATACAAAACTGCAGATGCCTTTTCACCCCCGAAAAACGTTTAGGAGAATTAGCACGGGAAGGAATGAATTGGCACTTTGAAGCACGTGGTTAAGTGGCGTTCATTTCCAAACGTTCTATTTAATCAGACTTTTCAGCAACTGAATGCATTTTTATAACAGATGCTCAAGTTTATCAAACGTAGATTAGGAATTGAAACTTAACGAACAAAAAAGTGATAATGTCAGTAAAATTTCATCCGATGGCTAAGCTATTTGCAAATGCTGATGGAATTGTCTCTACAACACAATTATTTCTCAGAAAGGAAAACAAAAATGATCCAATGGTATGATATACAGATCCTTCCAAAGATAATCCAACTGTAGCAGCGGGGGCAAAATAACATGGAAGTGAGTTGTCGCTATACACCATCGAGCCGCAGTAGTCTTATTACTTCATAGTGTTGCACTTGCTGACGCCCTCTTTGGCGCCAACTTGCTATGGTCAAAAAAAGCCCGGGGATCGAATGGGAAGATTCCTATTTTTCGATACCCATCTCTTATCCGCTCAGGAGTAATGGTCGTATACCAAGCCGCATTAAAGATCTTTGCAAAGTTGTGTTTGTCTACCACATCAGAAGCATGCTCAAAAAATGTCGCACTGGCTTTTGCCAGACCCTCCTTAAGAGGCCCATATAGAGATAAATTAAGGGGCTGAAGAAGGTTGGCTGATGACCATGGGCGACACATCACAATAACTTTGTTGGCCCTTGCTTCGTCTGTGAAATCTGCAGTGATATGTGCCTTTTGGCCATCAACCAGAAGTAGTGCAGGGCGTTCAGCTGGGATTGAAGGAAGGAATACTTCTCGGAACCACTTTAGATAGAGGTCATTATCGGTCCAACCAAGCTTCTGGGGCGAGAATAGAACAGCAGCTCCTGGAGCATCCTCCTGGATGCCATATGACACCAGGCCGCTATGACTTTTCAGAATAAACATTGGTGGGATACTTTCACCAAATGAGCTGATACAGGAAAGCACAGTGACCTGCTCTCGCTGTTCCTTTGGGATTGTAGGTCCTTGTGCAGCACCTTTGGAGGTTGACACAATTTTGTTGACCGAATCAAAATTAAACACATTTTCATCGGTGCTGAAGACTAAATAAGGCTTCCCTATAAGACTTCCATATTCGTTGTTGGTCAGCGCCTCCAGCAAACTTTTATAAAACAATCCCATGCTTTCCATTTTCTGTTCCGCGGTCTGCGATGCCTGAGGTAAAATTTGTGGATTACGCTTTAGAAAGCCCTTCCACCACCTCTCACTAAGACAGCCTCCTACCACGGTATGCCCACGCTTCACAGCCAGCTGGGTCGCCATAAACATGATGATTTCCTTGCTTCTGGCGTATCCCTGTTTCCTTAAGTCAATGAGATATGTAGCAAGTTTGTTCTCCTCTTGTAGTGTCAATATCTTTTTTGGTCCACGCGCTCGATTATGAGTGACCTGAGCACTTGGCCCATCAGCCACTCTAACCTTAGGCACACCACTAGTGAGAGAACCAGCTCTAAGTAGGTCGTTTGTCGTTTGCATGGTTCCTGATGCTGCTGCAGTATCTTCCTCCAGACGATGAGTGTATTCCTTGGGACCAGGCAGTTCTTCTAGTAACAAAAAAGGAGAAGCCGATCTTAGGGCCGACGTCATTTCATCGTTTTCTAAGTTCTCTGTTCGAGATTTTGGACTCCGCATCAAATCCAAGACACAAGAGGTTGTCTAAAACCACAATCACGTTTCATGATTTCTTCTGGGATATATAAATGGAATGCTTGTCCTTGAACTGTGCAATAAAAAACCCACAACAACTGAAGAGACATTTCCTCAGAGGTACAAGGGAAACTTAACTGAAATATTATTTAAAGTTACTGATTGCCCGACTGACTCACTCACTCACTGACCGATTGTTTACTTGCTTCACTAATTTATTGACTGACTCCTTGTAGGGGAGGCGTGTCAAGTTAGCTTGACGACGTCATGGGTAACGTGTGCCTTTAGACCACTAACTAGCAGAAGGGGGATGATTAGTTAAGACAAAATTTAGGAACACGCCTCAAACCACTCAAGCACAGATTTTTTGCGATCCAGTCACACTGCCCTCGTGGACTCAATCAGTTGGAAGCAAATGCAAGCAGAATACGTCATTTGTGGACGTCTTTAGAAATGCGCACCAAGAGCTTTGTCGTTCCCCTGGCATTGGTGATGGCTGGCCTTCGTGAAGGACAGATTTTGCCATAATGAAACGAGTGAAAATCGAAGTCTGCTACAGGGAAGAAAGAGTTTTATTTTATTTCGTATAAACAAAACTTGGTCGATGGAAAACTTTAACATAGTTTCTCCTGTGGTTTTCATTTATAAACACGCATGTACTACCAGAAATGTTTCTTTTCGATTCAGCGACCTCATATACCAGTACCTTTAACTTACGACCTTCGCAAGAAACTTCAACTCTCTGCGAGTTCCCAGGCTTACTGTTGCATCAACAAAAGAATTTTTACCTTAATTTTCCTTAGTTTAACTTAGAAGCTTATTGGCCCAGCGTTTCCAACAGTAAGTCTGCCCACGCGCGGTGTTATAAATTTTGCGTTTCTACAAATTACTGGTTTTTCTTCAAGTTAAATCTTCTATAAAATGAAATTGTCTAGCCCGAACTTCTGGTGAATTGAAGATTCTGTTTATTTGCACTTGTTGTCGCTGCAGAGAACATTTGCCATGAACATGATACTGCTTAGTAACTAGTGTAATGGAATTTTTTTAAGGCACGCCCCATTGGACACCAGCTACCTGTCGAATTTAGCAAGCGTGGGTAAATAAATAAAGTTGATCTTCGCTTCCTCAAATGGAATGTTAAACTTCGCGGGCCACCAACCGTGGCAGTATATTACGCGTTTCAAATCGATAAGTCATTGAGAAGTAACAAGATGCTCCGTCTCTCTTTCCAACTGGAAAGCCCTGGAACTGAGTTCCACCAAGCCTAGTTACAACACTCGTATTTACCGAAGCCATTTTCAGGTGGCTGTGTGCTATATCATGTTTAGGTGATGCACAATCAAGTAGGACTAAGAGCGGGATAGAATTCTAGCGAGTCAGGAATGAGAACTGGGGCTAACAATTAAAACAAAATCATTCGAAGTATTCTCATTCCAGAATGGTATCTATAGAAAAAACAAACCAAAAGACACAATCTCCGAGAAAAAAAAAAAAGAAAAAAGAAGAGGAATAAAGACACTCCGCCCTACAGTAAAAAGGCAAAACGCATCATTGTACTCATCACTAACAAGAGCACCCCCTCCCTGAAATCAATCATGAGTTTGCGCAAACACCAAAACGCACCACTTTAACAGTCACTGTTTTTTTCGGGAGGTAGGGAGGTGGGGGAAGGCGGAGAGAATATTTTTTTCGTTCAAAATATTCACGATTGTAGCGCTTTAAACCCACAGAGGATGGTTAAATCTGAGATAAGCCGACTCCTACTGACATAAACTCCTTCCGGTAACCTGTAAAGTGTGCGGTGTACAGGTATCAGATACGTTTTCTTAGCTTTCAGTCAAAGTTTTTAACTTCGCCTTCTGCAAAACGGTGAAATTTGTACCTAGTAACTTGCACATTTTATAGTTATAGTTCCGTGCTACAGTCTACAGCATTGTAATAATAATAATAATAATAATAATAATGATGATGATGATGATGATGATGATGATGCTGATTAACATTTCTTAGACACAAATTAAGATGTGAATAAGTTCCGCAGTATTTATAAAACCATTACTGTGAGATAAAATATTGTTTAATATATCACTCCATTTATACGCAAGGTCAAACGTGAAATGTCCAAGAACTTGAGATAAGGTAAGGAGAGCATTATTTCAGTTTGTACGCTATTGCATAGGATTCGGAGTTGCAATTCAGGAAAGGTTATCACAGAAAGCTCTAACGCTTACAGAATACATTTACAAGGGTGCAAGTAAGGTTTTAAAGATCCCTTTCTTTTAGCAACACACGGAAGTTTTGTAGTCAGGCGTTATTCGGAACATGTACAGAATTTACATTAGAACCTGCTGATTTTGTTTTTCCGGAGAAAGACCTGTGTGTCATAGATAGCATAACAATGCGCTAAGAAAAAATGTTCGTTGCTGCAGTCTGTAGGTCACTACTAACGTGGAATGTTTAATCAAGTCCCCTTGGGAGTTACCCTATAGCTCGACTGTTGCATGGTAAGTGTTCTCTCACTAATTAATACACATCCAGAAGCGTATTGACTCATGGGAAACGAGTTCCGAGTGGGCCATGAGTGTGCTGGTCCCAGACCCGTCAACATGCACCAGTACAAATCAAACAAATAGTCTGGTAGGAGAGCGTTCACATTGAGAATAACGAAAAATCAAACACGCTTAAGGTCTCCAGGAATTAGAAAGAACATTCCCCACAACTGGTTAAAGAAAGGTCAAGTCTTAGAAGCGACAAATACAAAAGTACATTAAGAGACAAAATACCTTTATGAAGCACAGCATTGGCAGGTTTATTTCCTGCTAAGGATTCCTTGGATAAATGCTGGTGACTTTCCGCCAGGCACTCCAACTCGGCAAACCTAACAAACAAGCCATAATATTGTTTGACTATTTACCTGTTGCCATCAAGTCTATAAAGTAGCTTGATGCATCCTTCAACAATCTCACCAAATGCACGTAAACGTATTGATATACGAAAAGCTACTTTGTTAAGACTAGTAGCGGCTCAACGAAAAGACATCACAGAGACAGTGATTGCAATACTTCCTTCACAGATTCACTAGCAGAAAGAATTGGAAGGGTGCAGGGGTGGGGAGGGGTTAAGCCTTGAACATCTTCGCTGTTTAGTGGCATTTTAACTCCTTTACTTTTGCTCTCACGATAACTGCTTTAAAGAAGGTTGACAGAAGGTTAAGCACATTAAGACAACTGCTCCTACAGCTTACCGTGCGTTAAGAGCCATGGCAGGATGGTTGGCATCTTGTCTTAGTTTGATTGAGTCAGCTCTTCTCAGCTGCTCCTCTATCACTAGCGCCTGTTCTAACAGCTGAAACACAACACAACACACTCCCAGTCAAATGGCATACAACAGGATTCATTTATTTGTTACACCCATTTTGAAATCACTGGTGATTCTTGCAACCTGATTGGCTCTCAACAATGCAGTTTATTCACAAATTGCACCATTTTTTACTCTAAATCGCATCCTTTCTGTAACTCATCAAAATGAAAGTGAAATAATACTAACCTATCAAATTTCATGGATAAACAAATATTAATATTGACAAAAAACTGTGATTTCAAAATGGGTGTAATTACAGTGGTAATTGAACTGAGTGGAGTGCAATTTGCTCTGAAATCATACTTGTGATTTCAATTCGAATTCGCGCTGCACGCTCGTTCGATTTTGAAATCACGCGTCTGATTTCAGACCAAATTGCACTCCATTCAGTTCAATTACCATTATAAACCAACAGCGATAATAACTGATAACTAGTTAGCACGATGCCTGCGTGACAATGCCCTTCTCTCTCTGTCAGTAAACAGTGTTGATTGAAATTCCGAGCAAGCGTTAAGGCAACATACTCAAAGCACTATTCACACTGAAGAGGGTTAAGAACGGAAAGTGCTCTCCCGACGTATGTGACAATACAGTGTACTACCAAGGCTACTGGCCTCGATGTTTTCAAATTTGATATCTTTTAATTATATATCCTGGCTTTATTTGACTTGTTATTTCATCACTGAATCTCTGCTACCGGAGAACATAGACCTTTTCTCATAATGGCGACCGACAAATTAGTCTTTTATTTGTATGATAATTAGCCTTACTAGCCTCATTAGTGTGTGCAAAATTCAATAGAATTTTTATTTTAAAGGGAGGTTAGGAGGGCCAATTATTAACAATTATTCACTGAAGTGGAGGTGAGTAGTGGTGGATATTTACCGAGCCGCGAAGCGGCGAGGTAAATATCCACCACTTTCACCGACACTGAGGTGAATAATTATTTTAGTATATACCACACAAGCTGGATAACTAGCGGACCAAAACAGTACTTTATGTGTGACAATATACAGACAAGCGATCGGAAATTTTAAAATCTCGCGCGCCGGATGCTCGGAGGTGAATAGTACTTGCTAATCACCTCCGAGTTAACCAATCAGAGCACGCGAAAAGTACTATTCACTTGTGTGGTATATACTAAACAGATATACAGAACTTGAATCTGGAGGAGGGCATGTGGACCACAAACCTTGAAGCGCCTTGCAATGAACCGGTTCTTGTACTCAAGAGAAACTGAAATACAACCAGATCCAAATAAATAACCACAAAACAAGAAAACCAACACAAACTGTGTGCAATGACCAGGCAAAGTAACACGACTTGGTTATCACACTGAAAACAGCTCCACTTTGTACATCTGCCAGATAGAAATCAGAACTAAAACACACCTTTAGCACACAAATGCACGGTCAAGAGATGGTTAACATTTTCTGTTTTAGTTTTGCAAGTTCTCAGAAAAGTCCCTTTTACAATACATGCCATTGCACGAAATATTCAAGTAACCGCTGAAGGGTTTAAAAGTTTCACAATGTCAAGCGATTCAGTTCGATTCTAATCATCTGCGCTCCTCTAAACACACCCCACGTTTCTAAGATGATGCTTCCATGTCAACTTACCATTCTTAAAGGGCTCATTAATCACTCCAAATTTGCGATCATTAGCAATGTCCTGCCACCTTCCGTAACCGTGTCTAACAGAACAAAAGTGTCAAGGAGAAGTAATAATACAAGATAGTTAAGAAGCTCATACATACATCATCAATTAAGAACTAATCATCACGGAACACTGGTTCTAATACCTCTTCATTAATGACTCTCACTTAACATAAATAGACTAATACTGTCAGTATAAAAACAAAGGCAATATACAGTTACATCAGGTCTAACTACTGTACAGCTTATTTCTATCGGACACGACGCTCGTATAACACGTACATAAAACATCCCATGCGATATCTCCAAGTTTATGTTAAAAAGGTATTCATCCGGAGGATGGAGGGTACAAGGTCTATGTCACCATCCCGTGGAAATATTGTGCCGGTGCAAGGGCACTTTAACCCCCCCTCCCCCCCCCCCCCCTCCCCGTCCCTGCTCCCAAACGCCAAAGTACAAAGCTCTTTGAACATCTGATCCAACATTCTACATCTACATTCTTACTTGGCAAAGGATTCTCAACACGCCAAGAATGCGGTAGTCCTACTGTCTAAGTAAAACTCAATTTACTGCATGACTGTAAAGAAGTTCTATTCAACAAACGGACCACCTGAGAAAACCTCTTTCATTGCCCACATGTTCTTAATGAAACAGTGCAGTAGGATACCGCAGAGTCGTATGCTTGGGCCGCTTGCTGACGCTACACCTCTTGCGCACTATACTTAGTAACACTGAGTACCTTGGGTATGGAGTGGGGACTTGATAATTTTCTCTTGGGAGGTTTCAATTACACAGGGCAAAACCTCTGGGCAAGGAATAGCTTTCACATAATACAGCATAAGAGCAAAATATATCAGGTGCGGTGCGTGAGAGGTACAACGTCTGAATCAGGCATTTATAGGAGTCAAAACCCCTGGTTCAACCGGTCAAAATGCAAATCGACTTTGAAGATGTTCGCCTTTTTCTGTTCAAACCAGTTACAAAAAATCTTTTCATCTTATCACAGAAAAATGGGCTGGGAAACAGGTCACACGATGTAGTAAACAGGTTTATGTACATGTAGACATGAGTTTAGTAAGGATACGTAACAACTCCTGCCAGCAGCCAGTAATCATGGCATCTCCACCAGATGTCATCACACTTCCTTTTCTCCTCCACCTCCCAGAGCGTGTGCAGCTCAGTGAATCCTCCATCAGCAATGTTAAATATGAAGCGCCGTTGTTCAATGGCGACACCGGCAGCCTTGGTTGAAGCAGGAGGCTTCTCGGTAGATTTCTCGGGTTTTGGAGCTGCTACAGTCTCAGCTTTCACGGACTCTTGCTCACTTTTTGCATTCCCTTCAGGCTCATCTGCAGTCTTCTCTGTTGTTTTTTGTTCCGATTCCAAAGTGTCCTCGGATGTTTCCTCTTTTTGGGCAGATTCTGTTTTGTCAGATGAATTCTTACTCGTGTCAGTTGTTTCTGCCTGTTCTGATTTCTTTTCACCCTCTTCATTTGTCTCTGATGGCTTCTCTCCTGTTGCATCCGACTCCACATCTACCTTATCACCAGGTTTATCACCCTCTTGTCCACACTCTGATGTGTCTCCGTCTTCCTTTTTGTCAGACGTGGCAGTATCCTGTTCACCATCAACCTTTGTAGCCTCCGCTTCTGTTGTGCTTTCGCCTTCATTATCCTCGGCTTTTGCTTCACTGTCATCCTTCTTACCATCACTGTTCTCCTCCTTATCATCTGTATTTGCTTCTTTCTGCTCAACAGGGTTGCTGTCTTCTTGAACATCCATGGGTTCTGTTTTGTCGGCAACCTCACCTTCACCTTTGCTTTCCTTTTCCACATCCTCTTTCTCGCTGGGCGGGTCTACCTCCATTTTTGACTCTTTGTCAGTAGTTTGATCCCCTATCACACAGCACAAACAAGTTAGAACGGTAAACAACATCTCCTCACTCATCCAGTTCTGAATTAATTTCATCAGGTACTCCAATATCTATTCGAATTCCCTGTGAACTTAAAGTTTGGCAAAACAGAATACCAGCGACAAATCTCGTCTCGTCTTGTCTATTCTTTGTCATCTTGCATTGCAGTAGAAGCACCATAAAAGCAAGAGAGTCACCATTCTTTTAGATTCATAAGTACGCACTTCAGCAATGAGCTTAATGTTGAAACAACCTTAACCTTAAGTTAAGTGAACAGGGGATAAGTTTCACTGTTATCTCTTCTTGCTGCTTGTACACTTTGCAGATCTGGAGAGTTCAAAAGCTCATTTCTTAACAAATAGCGTCTCAAAACCCACCTTTGTCAGTTTGATCCTTCTTGTCTTCAACCGTAGCCTCCTTCTTGTCTTCACCCGTAGCCTCCTTCTTGTCTTCACCACCCTCCACAGTAGAGATGGCCGGTTCAACATTTTCTTGTTTGACAGCATCTTTACTGTCTTCACTGGGTTCGGGTTTAGCTAGTGGGAAACAAAAGAAATGACATGACACACTCAACAACCGCAGTCTGTAAAATTTCAAGCCCCATGTAAGGTGAATTCTCACGGACCACCCTACGTTAAACAAACTTGAAAAGGGATTGCCAGGAGTTTGAAGTAAATTATTACATCTTATACAATGGACGGGGTGAACCTCGCGTTTTGATTGGTCTAGAGGAGTTTGCGATTAAAGTAAAGACGCACAAATAACATCATGAGCTTAAAGGGGCAGTGTCACGAGGATTTTGCTGTTTTAGGTCAATTCTGTACTAAAATCATTACTTCGAGGCTTTACTTGTAAACAAAATGCTTCTGTACAGCCACGACGAAGATATCAAGTGAATTTTATCAGAGAGGGCTAACCATAATAAAGTTCTTGAGGATTTTTTGAAGACGTAGCATCAAAACTTTTCAAGTTTCAATCCACTTCCATCCTTGCCATCCATAGCAACAGGCGACAGGAAACAGTTTCAGTACCTTCAAATAGTCTTCAATAACAAAACTAGACCATTATTTTTGGAATTCAATTAATGCGAAGACACCTTCTAGCTTTTTATAAAGTTGCCAAATAGCACGACACTGCCCCTTTAAGAAGGTAAAAAACTGTTTAAAACAAGTAGGTTCCATTCGTCAGTGCGTGTGTACTCTGACGCATGGAGGACGTCAACACGTGGTAAGAACATCAGTTACACTACTCTCCCGTGGCTCGAAGCGAATGTCTTCATTGTTATCACGTTTTGATGTCATCCATGCGTTATCAAGGCTCACACCCACGGTCAAATGGAATGTACTTGTTATAGATTATCCACGGGAAACCCAAGTCTATAACAATTCAAATTAGCCACAATCCATCGTTGAGCGGCCATCAAAACATTCAGAGGTTGCATCTTTAAACATGACATTAGGAACAGCGCGTCACCCGAGCCGAAAATACTAAAAATGTATAAGGTGCAAACACTAGGTACCAAACTCCCCTCTAACCCTAACCCTAAACCTAACCTGAACCAATCGCTAATCATTTTCGGCTTGGGTGATGCGCTGTCCCTAATGGAATTCCACTCTTTAAGAGGAATGCAGCAGTCAGTGAACGAAAATTGATAACGAGTGGACTGCTGGCAGCCTCTTTCTGGATAGTCGAGCGGGCGCACTAAAAGTTCTAAATGCCTCTCCCCAGTCTCTCCTCGTGTTTTCTCCTCGTTCCAGTCTCGGCGCGGTTATCCACAAAGGGACTGCTTGCAGTCTAAATTAAGAGGGACAGATTATAAGATTAGTTAAGTCTACCTCCTTCCTTTTTGTCGATGTCCATTGGCTCAGCTTTGTCTTCCCCATCCTCTTTCTTCTCACTCTTTGTCTCTTTCGATTCCGTTTTAGCTGGCTCCTGCTCTGTCTTCTTACTGTCAACCTCTGCGATAGGTGTGGATACGCGTGATGATGTCTTACTTGAAGGTTTCTCAGCTGAAGGCTCTTCATCAGGATAAGCTTCCCAGCCGTTGATATGAGCAAACTCCTCCACCTGATAACAATGAACGGAAAAAGAAAAATCAGACACATGCCCCACACCTCCCCCTCAAAAAAACAGACAGGGGAGGAGAGGGCTCGGAAAAGGGTATCACGGTACAGTACACTACATCTTATTACAATATGGCGGACAATTTTTTATTCTTTTGTTTGCATGTCAATTGGGTAACAAAGTGCAACAAGGGTGACTTCTTTTGGGTTTAGTTAATAAGTATAATTATCGAAGGCTTGAGTTAGCATACCCTGGGTGCCCTGGGTGCGTTTTAATAGCGCGTTAACCACCAGCCTCGCAAAGAAATATAAAACCTCTGGTACCCAGGGTAGAGTTAGCAATATTCCAACTGCTCCACAAAAGAGCTTGCGCCAAAATGGCCACACTGGGAATTTCATTCAAAACCTCAGAATAGAAGATGATATGTACTGCTTAGTAACTTTTGTTGAAATGATAGTGCTTTTTCATGATTTCATCCACAGACTCAAAAGCAACTTACTACAGAAGGTGACCTTCTGTAGCACGATGAACATGCTACTCGATAGGTTTAATTTGAATGGTCTTGGGATCCCACCTAGATTGAAACCTTGGAAAAGCCTTGTTAGCAAAACATACAGCACCACAAGGAAATTACTCGTAGAGTTCCGAAAGTAGCGGTCGCAACTTTCTGGAATCAGCCGAAACAAATTATCAAACCGCCCAACTGAACTGTTTCATTGTCTATGGGTAATGTAAGAGAAAGAACAGAAAGAAAAACCGCGAAAACTTGTTAAGCCGTACCTTTTTCCTTATGAGGCTCATAATACCAATCCTGGTCAGCACTTGTGTTCTCTGCAGTCCCTCACGAGGCACACCGTCATTAAATGCCTCTCTGTTATCAGTACCAGGCTCACACAGATGACGCAAAAACATGGCAACATACGCCCTGCAGCAGGTTAATAACAGATGATACAATATGGTGAACTTCAAACAGAAGCAGTTCAGGGTCACCAGTAGACACATTGCATGGAAACCAGGCTCTGATCACCATTGATTTGCATGAAAAGGGAGGCCGTTTTGCAACTATCTTTGACGCAGACATCAGCAGAGTTAAGGCCTTTTAACATTGCCTTTGGGACGACTTTTTACATGAATCATAGATGTATCAATGGCATGGCAACCTTCTACCATTTAAAGCACAATTATTTTACCATTGCCCTGGACCTAAATGTGATAACGCCACTGATTCACAGGATAATATCAAAGCAGTCTTCACATCCCTTTGGAATTCGAGAGAAGTTGGGTGAAGGGCACTCTGTAATGTGGCAACCTTTTCTTCTAAATATTACTTCTTCCTCTTTCTTTTTAACTGTAAATTTCACATTTAATATCACAGGCCTCCAAATCAAGGCTCTGCAAGTGGCTCAACAAAGGTTTAATCAAAGACTGGTCTACCTTATAAAAAAAAATCCTTTTTACTTACTGAAAGGCTTTCTCAGACTTGCCACGGAGATCTCTTGCAAACCTGAAAGTTCCACAGAATATCAGTATACTGTAGGCAAATATTTCCCGGTTGTAAGCAGTTTTTCACGTAACATTTCTATTGTTTGAACCTTTAGAGGCAGGTTCTGAGTTTTTGAAAATGGCTCTCATTCTACTTGGAGAAAACATTCACAGCACTGGGTGATGTACTTAGAGTGGTTTTCAATTGAGTGTCGAAAGTAAATGTTGTTTGCTTTGGTTTTGCTTCACTTGGCCATGTGAATGGTTCACAATACTCGCGCCACTTCCTCAACCAATGATAGGCAAAACAAAAACCAATCACGACTTGCTCGCACGCATTTTCCCGGCTACATGCAATTGCTTCGTATCCTGATTGGCGCACTGGACTGTGCGTCTATTGTGATTGGTCAGAGTAATTACTTTGGTTTTCTGACACTCAACTGAAAAGCGCTCTAATAGCAGAGGTTGTCTTACCACAGTGATCTACGGGAACCCTGAGGAGAAGGCAGGCCGTATCTCATGATTGCATTCAGGAATGCCTTTCGCTGCCGCAGATTAAACCCATACACCTGAAACAAAAAAATTAAATCAAAATACAAACACAGATTACTCTTCAGTTTCTTAAGTGGTTTATACACAAGGGGCAAAGAACGATGTTAAAATAAACAGAGTGCAAAGATGAGCAAGAGAGCCACAGTAACCATAACACGGACTCACTCATGCTAAACACAGCAGAGAAAACCAAAATCCATGGTTTGAATAGTCACATGTTTAGAGGTGCTGTGCAATTTATTGTTGTTTAGTAATACTGGTGTTACGCCTTGAGTCGGTAGAGCACAACCCTCCAGGTTAGTGTATTCCTCCTACGACCTCTAGATAACCTGAGCTGGGAATGGACTCTGAAGGTGACTAGCACACAGGTTATTGAAACGACAGTGTTACAGATTATGGTCCTTCTAAGGGTTAAATTCACCAGGATGATCACAGTTTGCCAACTAATAGTGGTCTTTTTGCATCTTAACAGGTGGACTTGTGTACAAGGGCTACAAGGAAAGAATGCACAGTTACTCTACTTCCCACGCAAGGCAGGTTCTCCTAGTGAATGCAAAGTTTGGTAATTTATTTAAGTTGAACAAAATCATCTCACCTCCAAATTACCATGAACTTTAGCAAGCAAAGGAGGAGTAACATCTTTATCAGATGCACCCCGGGCACCTCTTCGCTGACGACCTGCAATTCACACCACAAAATCAATATTATGATAAGAATGTAACGAGCCACAAGGCACAGAGGTTTGTTGTTACCTTCAGACTTTTGGTTAAACTCCTCATCTGACTCCTCCTCATCAACGTCACTGTATCCTTCATCTTCATAATCTGACAGATTATTGGTCCATGCTACAAACAACAACATCAAAGATGACACACCTCACACGCCACCATCCCACAAAAGTTGTTTTTTTTTTTGCTCTATTGTCAGATCATTCACTTCATTAGGCTTATAATTACCTAGACCCCTCCATAATAGCTACTCTTCAAGATGACGACCACTCGTGGGGTCAGGGCCATTAATTGAAGATAAGGTACCTGTATTTACATGTAAACATGCACACATAACAAGATACAAGATATTGGAGGGGGAGGGGGAGAACAGAGTAACACGTTACCTGATTCCTCTTGATCTTCCATGCCCCCATCAACATAGCTGACCTGTAAAAACATGTGGTTATTATTACAATTATGATTATGATTGTGATTTATTCAAAAACTTAAGTAGCAAACTGAATGCATGAAAAAAAAATTCACAGACTGTTATCCTATGGAATGTGCTAAGTACCGGGTATCGTCTATTCAAGCCTATTCAGAAGTTCACCTTCCATTTAACAATGACCTTGACTAATTTATTTTTATACAGAGATCGCATAAATCTCTACTTATTCATCTTAGACCCATTTCCAAGTTTGATATTATAATAGAGCAATTTTCAATCCAGTGTCATAAAATCAAAACCAAAGCAATTAGTGTGACCAAACACAAAAGACGCAAACACCACAACAAACCAAACAGAATTCAAAGCAATTCCATGTAACCGGCGCCAAGCTCGGGAAAATGCGCGCATGGAAGTCGTGATTAGTTTTGGTTCTGCTTCTCATTGGTTGAGAGAATGGTGTGAGTTTTGCCAACCAATCACAGAAAGCAAAACCAAAGCAAACGCAATCTACTTTCGACACTCAATTGAAAACCGCTCTAAGTAATCTGGATTTAGGTTGTACTTCCCAATCGATTTTTTCCTGAGCAAAGTCAATGAAGCAATTCACAGTAAGCCAATCGATGTTTGGAACTGGGGGTAGGCAGAAGGTTGGTTTTTGGACAGGATAAGCGATAGTATAGAAAATAGGAGTTCACTTGAAATAAACAAATAGTGCCATGCTTTTATAACAATAATTCCAAACGGCACTATTTGTTTATTTCAAGTGAACTCCTATTTACTATAACGTTGTTAAGTGCCACACAGCAAAGGAGTATTTTTCCATTTTGTCTATGATTAGCGACAGTATACTTCTCAGTTCTGCACTCTCTAGTACCTGTTTTCTGATTCGCTTTCCCTTTCCGAGATGTCTGGCCTCATCTTCTTGGAACTGTTCATAATGATGACGTAGAAGTTTTTCCCAGTAGTCAGGATCTGCAGCCTCTGCATCTTGCTGTTTAACACAGTGTTTACATAGGTTTAGCTCTCAGTTCATACACACACATAATACACTTGACACATCCAGTAAGGGGCAGATACGAGGGCCATGTAAGAGTTAACTAATATGAATTTTAATGTTTTTAGTAGCAACACCATAACTGAACAATCCACAACACACCCAGTTTTCAAAAGACCAAGTAAGCTGCCCGTCACGACATTTTCATAAGAAGAAGTTCAAAGATGGTTCCAAACCACTGGAAATGAGAAACACTTTTCCTTACCGTTTTCGGCAAAATGTACGTGACAAATGAAAGCTAACAAAGGACAATGTTTGGTTTGTCTTCTAATTAAACCAAACATTCTTTTCTCCAACTTGGTGAAGGTTTTTCTAACTAAGACGGGCAAATGTGATCAGTTCACCTTAAATGGGCGCTCACAACTACAAAGAACAAGATACCAAATGTTTACCTTGAGAACTTCAACATCATCATCTTTCTGCTTGACCACATAACTTGCAACCTGCAAATGGTATGACATAGCAACATCATAACAAGTAAAAACCTACTCATTTGACCACAAGCGAGGCACACAAATCTGGCGGCAGTAACAGCTCTGTTGCATTAGTAATGGTAATAGGACTGAGTGGAGTCCAATTCGGTCTGTAATCATACGAGTGATAACAAAATCGGACGACCGCACAGCGGGAGTCCGATTTGTTTATCACGAGTATGATTACAGACCAAATTGGACGACACAAAGTCTTATTACCAATTAATCATAAAAATTACAATTTGCGAGAAAAGAAGAAGAGCCAAGTTATAAAAGGGGAGGAAATTTTGCATTAAAAGACTGACAAAGGAAGCGTAAATTGTTTAATGTCGCTCTGAAATTGACAACGATCAAAATGTTATGGTGATTGTAACCAAGGTTGTGATTGGTTGATTTAAACTACAACTTTGAATGTGATTGGTTGATTTAAAATACTACTTTGAATGTGATTGGCTTATTGAACTGTCCGATAACAAAGTGTCCAATAACAAAGTGTCCAATAACAAACTGTCCGATAACAGCTTGGCACATGAATTAGTGGAAAATAGGAATTTTTTAAACCAATCACAATCGAGGAAATTGTAATTTTTATGATTAAAGGGGTTATTAGAATGTGTGGAAGGAACTGGCTGCAGACTTATGCCAAAAGAAACTGGCCCTAATAACAGTGCGCGTATAAGGTGACCATCTATTGTGCACTAGTTAAAACAACAAAAGGCATTAACTGTTAAGTAACAATACTGCTTAGTAAGTTAGTTTGTGAATAAAGACAAACTGTGCTGATACACTGTTTGAACTTATACTACCACACAGCCTAACATTAAGTCTGCAGGCCAAATGAGTTCAGTCTTCTGATTTACTGTTTGCATGTCTGTATTTAGTGTCTGTAAGCTTTGATCACAAACAACAAGCAGTGGAATTCACTGCTGACATGCAGGTTACATCATGGGACACTACGTTTTAAGTTGTTTGAGTGATATACTACCCCAGTAGCCTAATGCTAAGGCTCCAGGCCCTGAGCACTCGTGTTTAATATTGCATGTCACAGCTGGGTTGCTTAGACAGATGAATATCAATACAACCACTTGCAATTAAGAGAAACCTTACAAAGCTTCTCTTTTTGACATGCTGAAAAAAAACTTTAGCAGTTGTGTTGTGCTACAAGAGATTCCAAACAACCTCAACCAAAAACTCTGAAAATTGCAAATCTGAGAACAAAAACAACATCTAAAAGGGTCAACATTTTATAAATTTGCTGCCAAACTCTATGTTTTACCTTGAATGAAGCAAGATATTCATTGGCCATGATATCTTTCTCTTCATCTGGTGCATCATCATGGCTACTGGTACGATCCAACAGTGACATAATCGCTTTTTCATCATAGTCTATGCGGCCAGAGTCACCTGAGTCTATAAAATAATGACAAAATTAGTAACTCAAGTTATGAAATAAAAGTGTAAGTCATGGAGTGGAAAATATGCAGCACTCCTGTGTTTAGTGAGAATGTGTGTTGCTGTAGCCACCCCATGGAAGGTAATAAGAAATTTCAAGGGGGTGGGGTTCTCAAGAATGAAAGTAGAATGCTAAATTGGAATGTCCATTGAGTTAAAGGATGGTTTGTTTGTTTCTTTGTTTGTTTGGGGGGGGGGGCACAAACCAAAAGCATTCCACAAATATTTTCTGACACAACAAAATGTAGGGAGTAGTTTCCTCCCATCCGACTCACATGAACCTGGTTGTACAACATGGTTGAGGGCCAAATTAATATTATAGTCTGGTTCCCCACCTAATGTTAGAGCACAATAACTGTATGTTAAAAGAAACCTTAAGTCTCACCTCCATCTTTAGCATTGTCATCCTTGAAGAGTTCTTGTGTTCCAAATCTTAGAATGTCATTCAGCTCACTCTTAGACATCACAGCTGTTTTGCTGGATCCCAAGCCTGGTCTAACTACAAGATGCGTCAGCATCATCTTCTTCTTGGCAACCTTACAGAACACACAATAACAAGAAAATGTTCGGCTTAACTTTTCAAATATTCGATTGTTTAAAAATTAACTCACAATTCTTTCAAACAAACTTTAGATTAGCTTATATGTTAAAAGTGTGATGTTGAGGTCATGCTGCTTCTCAGTTTACAAGCTTTTGTACAAAAGGAGTGAGCCTTGTTTCTGTGATTTGCCTGGTTTGGGCTCAAAATTACAACAGAAAAAAAAAAGTGGGATAGATCATAAGTGAGCTGAAAGAAATTATCTTAGCTATATTATTTGGCCCATTAGAAAGTACAGGACTTAAATATAAACAATTGTAGAACTTGAACCAGTCAATATGATTCATACATACATAGACTTTATTTATACACGGTAAAAACATCAGTACAAAGATAAAAAATAAAAACTGATTTACATGTTTGCCGTGTTGGAGTGCGAGGTAGACAAAAGGCGATTAATTTCGCTTTTGAATGATTGAAAGGAACTAATCGCTCTGACCTTTTGAGGAAGATTATTCCATAACAATGCCCCATTGTAGCAAAAACTGGATTTCACGTAATCAGTGCGGGGTTTGGACAGAGTGAATTTGCAATCCTTATCCCTTAGTTCGTAATTGGAGCTGAATGGTGTGAACAAGCCTTGAAGGTACTCTGGAGTCTGATTATTAAATGTTTTAAACATAACTTTCATTTTGAATTTTTTCCTTCTGGTAGAAAGGTCATCCCAGCCAAGTCTAACTCGGAGGGCAGTAGCACTAGAATAATCAGACTTCGTGATAACCCGAACAGCGCGATTTTGTAATTTTTGAAGCTTGTCGGCCAATTCATTGCTAAGACCGTCCCATATTCCTTATTGTGTTACCTGTGTAATGCGCTCTTCTACACTAGCCCTTGTAACAAAACGATATATCATGACCTGAAACAGGAAAAGAATTTCAGTGAAGAACAAGAAAGTCACAAGGAGTGCTCATTTTGTCAAACAAAGATGAGGGATCTACATAAGTGAATTGTTGCAATTACCTTATTGTTCTGACCAATTCTGTGTGCTCTGCTGAATGCCTAAGGAGGAAACAATAATCAACACTCAGGTGTGTAGAAATAGCTATAAGGCCACACATATATGTAGTAAGACTCAAAAAGTGAGCCCTGAGCTACACTTGTAACTTGTCTTAGCATGTTTCTGTTTAACACATACCTGGATGTCATTATGAGGATTCCAATCAGAGTCGTAAATGAACACAGTGTCTGCTGTGGCCAAGTTGATTCCAAGACCTCCAGCTCGAGTGGACAGCAAGAAACAAAATGTCTGGGCACCAGGAGCTAAACAAGGTAAGAGGCAATCAAAGCCAAGCAATGCAAAACTGGCATAACAGAGCAAGTTACTAACAAGCATTTTTGTGCATTTTATGGTTTACAGGTCAAATTTGATTTCAGGTTCATTTTGATTTAACCAAGGTTGAATCTCAACTGTCATTGTTTCCTAACATTAATTATTCATAATAAGGGTTAGGAAACAAAGGGAATTGAGATTCAACCTGGGTTGAAAAGTTTTGACCCAAAATCAAATTCGATCTGTGAGAGCTAAAACAAAAATATGAGAATATACCTGACCACAAAGAAAAACTTGGAGTTTAACACAATGTGGTTATGCTTTCAGTTCACGAAATAAGGTTGGCTCACTCGCATATCTTTCCAACAAGTTTATACGAACTTCCATGTTCTCTTAACCATTTAACTCTTTATTAATCTCTGGCCCCAGTTGTTCAAAGAGCAGATAACTCTATCCAGCGGATAAAATGTATTGCAACTGATACATTTTATCCACTTGACAGTGACTTATCCCCTGGATAGAGTTATCCACTCTTTGAACAGCTGGGGCTTGATGTTTAACATCCACATTCACATTCTCCTTACCCCTATTTCTTATGGAGCATATTGGGAGAACCTGTTTTAACAACAAGAAATTTCATATTTTGTATTTTTTGTGATGATTTCCTCTACTCTCATAATATTCATGTTTGATCAAGTGGTGATAAAGTAAGGGGAAATTAGGTACTGGTCACCAGAGTTTCCACCAAACCTCAGCAATGGTCAACTTACTTGGAGTGCCAATATTTACACATCAGCTTGCCATACTCGAGAGTTCATTGTCAAACATGTCCTGTTTTACTACTGATCTAGGTCATGTTTCTATTGGAGATGTCCCCTTAAATAAACTTAAATAACAACCAAATAACAGCCTGTGCTATGAGGTACTCAAGGACACCAGTTACAAGGAAATATGAAGGTCTTTTGTTGGTTTGAAAAAATTTGGATCATTATGGAGGTTAAGAATTTTTTGTGGACTTCTTTTTAGGCTAAAACTTTTTTTGTAGACTGTATGAAAGCCGTGTGAAGGATGGCAAAAGGTGGAAATGTAAACTACATGTATGTATGTCAGACTCACTATGATTTTCATCCTTTTTCGTGTGTGTGTGTGTGTGTGTGGGGGGGGGGGGGGGGGACAATATGGGATTGTGCTCTGGGTAATGGGAGTTTTGGGGTTCCGCTAGAGTCTAGACTTGGACCTTTCCAGGAATCTAACAATTTGGCCTCATTCCCACCTTTCCCTCACTAACACCCCTGAGTACCACCTCCAAAGAACTAATATTTATGGGTAATGCAAACTACTGCTCTTTCAAACTCACCATTAAACCTATCAATGCATTCCTGCCTGGCTGCTCCATTAACAGTTCCATCAATTCTCTCGTATTTGTAACCATGTCCCTCAAGGAAGTCTTCTAAGAGATCCAACATTCTTGTCATCTGAGGTAGGTTGGCAATAAAAAAAGATAAATTCACTAACCTATATTTTCAAACCAAACTGAAAATAATAGCATCCATAAATGCATGCTACATGCACACATTAATGCTTAGCCTCAAAACAAGGGAGCGGTAAAGTGCACCCTAATGATTGCTAGGCAGCTGCCAATGATCGACTGCTAATATGGTAAGCTAAAAGCCTGTTGACAGTTGACCATTAACAGACCTTTCAATGGTTTCTGGTGATATTGCAGCTGGTGAGGGGGTGGGGGTGGGGTTCAAATTGCAAATTACAGCAAGTGGGTAGGATCTTAGCTGACTTTGAAGCTCTAACTCTGCTCTAATTTATTGAATTTTAACAGCTTAAACAAGTGTGTTCTTTAGATGGCATTTGTACTTACATTATTTGTGTCAAATATGGAGATCAGATTCAAGATAAAATGGAATGCTAATTAGAGCTTTGAAGTGTTAAACTTCATTATTAATGTCTTAACATAAACTTATTTTACCTGAGAAAAGATGAGAACGCGATGACCTTCCTCTCGTAATTTCTTCAACATCTTTTCTAAGAGTACCAGTTTTCCAGATGCACGAGTCAAGGCTGATGCATCATAGTTACCAGTAGGGCTTCTTGGAGCCTCCTAATGCCACACGGTAAGAGGTACTTTAATAACACTACGCTAGTAATATGCATAAATACTAGAGAACATGATAGAAACATCCTGACGTCCTTAACTTCCACTTGGTAAGTATTTACAGCACACAAGGTGCTGGTGAGGTATTAATAAAAGGCTTCACTAAGAAACAATTCACATTGAAAATAACAAAGTTAGACAAGAGAGACAACAAAACAATCCTTTCAAAGATACTTTATAGTTTACTGTAAATATTGTAATCTTATACTTAATTAGATTTTAATTTGAGTATACATTGTAATGTTATACTTAATTAGTTCTTAACTATTAGGTGTCTCCGATTAGTGGGCTACATGTAGCTGGCTAGAAAGTAAGACACGTAAATAAAGTTGTCCATTCATTCGTTCTACTCCAAGACTAAACTTTGTGGGCAAACTTTGTGACTGAACTAGGACATGTTTGGTTGTTGTTATTACAGGCACCGACCATATGACAGACTTACCAGGGCTGCTGATGAGAACAAGTAAGGATGATTACAACATTTCTTTAGCTCCATCATAACATTCAAAAGCGACACTTGATGAGATCCCTTGGTGTTCAGAGCCTCAAAGTTCCTTGTTAAAATGTATTTGTAGTACTTCCTGTAAGGAAAATAATGAAGAATGGCGATGATTCTGTATTACACTACAAACATGTCTACCAAATCATAAGGTGTACATGCCAATTCAGTGTTTGTTTATTCTTAGGCATTTTGGTAGACTTTCTAGTGGTGAATATGATGAGGTAATCAAGACAAATGCAATGAGTACAGACAGTCTGGAAGGACAATAGATAGTTCTCCAAACATGGATTATGGGCATTTTGTATTGTCCTCTAACAGACCTTGAGTTCTCCACACATGGATGTTGGGCATTTTGTATTGTCCTCTAATACACCTTGCCAGATCTCAATATTATTTAATGAGAAATAGAAAATGGTTAACAGGAATGGAAGAAGAAAAAAGATCTTCAGGTGGCTCACTTTTGCTGAGGACTCAGTTCAACTCTGACAATCAGTTCACTCTTGGAGGGAATTCCCTTCAAGACATCAGCCTTCAGGCGACGCAGCATATGAGGACCCAGAATATCATGAAGCTTCTTGATCTGGTCTTCCTTTGCGACATCCTCAAACTCTGTCAGGAAAGTGTTCTGATTCCTGGATGGAAAAAATCAGATCAGCAAATATTTGACTCAAAAGCTATCCAACTGAAAGGAAATAAATGACACTCTTAATAGATGTCAAGACCAGCCTATCTTTTTATGGGACTGTACGTGTCTATGCACAATCTTGTATTAATAATACCGGTACACTGTATATAACAAAACAACAATAACAATAACAGATGCTAACTATTCATTTCTTTTACACACAGTCATACTTATTTAATTTTTATGTATTTATTATTATTATTTGCCACAAATACATCATTCAAATACTAATTTATCTACATCTACATCTACATGATTTCAGCACTCGGCAAAGTCCCACTGACTTATTGCTGTTATGCGTGTGGCCTCATACACCATAAGCCTTTTTGGGACATCACGCCAAGCCAGCCACTGGCTGAATAGAACAGGTCAGCACTAGGGTGGTCACAGCCAGAGTTTTGTTACGTCCCTAGTGGTTCTTTTACGTCCCACAGAATCAGAGAATTATGAAGAGTTGTGAGACGGGGCCTACAGTTTATCGTCCTTATCCGAGAAGACTAGAAAGTCTAACCATTTGTAGATGTCATTACAAAGGCAGCTCTTTCTCCTCAATTTACAACAGTCTGTAATCAATTTCTTATTAGAAATGTAGCAAGGAAGCCCAATAGAAGCTGGAAGCTTATTAACATTGGGTTCCTCCATACAGATACAATGGAAACAGCTATAACATACTTGAATTCTATAGGATCCAGGAAGTTTAGAAGGTTCCATAGTTCCTCTAAGTTGTTTTGGAGAGGGGTACCAGTCAGCAGCAATTTATAGTCAATAGAGTAGGCACTGAGAATCTGGAAGAACTAAGAAGCAAAGAAACCAAAATATTTACAAAACAAAATAGAAAAATGCCTTTTTTAAATTCATGCAATAAGCTTCTAATGTAATTCAAGGATTAAATTTTGATGCGTGTCCACTGAAATAATACCGAGTGCAGCCAGCACGAGTGCGTAAATTTCCTGTGACTAACTTTGGAATGCTGAAAAGCAAATTCCTGCAGTCCTGTTATGCTGAACAAGGTTGTCCTGGAATTTAGAGCTGTTTCACAGTATTTCATAGTAGGAAAGAGGATCATGATCCAGTTATCTGTCAGGTAAGCAAAGCCCCAGGCTTGTATCCCTTTTCTAAACGCTCTGGATACAAAAAGGTAAGCACAAATAAATGCACATTGTCATAGTTAAAGGAAAAAAGCACAGTAAAAAACAACAACAACAACAACAAAACAAAACAAAACAAAACAAAACAAAACGAACAAACAAATAGGCCCTATTAAGAGTAGTCTCCATGAGTTAAATACCATAAAAACTTGTGTATAAGCCGCATCTTTTTGCCAAATTTTTGGCTCAATAGTCGTGGGTGCAGCTTATATAAGAGACCATTGTTTTCAGAGGGAGTAAACTGGCTTATATGGAGTCCTTCAGTAAATAATTATTAAACACATTGCTTTCAGTAGAAATGGTGGCTCATTAACCCATTGGCAACCGTGCCGGCCAAAACCAGCCACGCAGAACCATGTCCCTTTTACCACTTGTGACGTCACCAGTTTTAATGCTCATGGACAACTTTTATATGTAGCATGTGTAGGGGGGAGAGGTCTTTCAAACCATACCCAAATGAGCACAATTCAGTCAAACAGGCCAGAGAAAACCAAGTGACGTTGAGCCGAAAATTTGAATGAAAATCTTTTTCCATTACGCACCTGCACTCCCTTCCACCTAATCCTATGACCCTAAACATTTTCCACAAATCTTTTCCCACCGAAAGGAAGCCCAGAAAATGCCCAGCAAGAGAAAAAGAAAGCGAGGCAAGAAAAGTGAAAGAAAAGGTGAGGAGAGAAAGCGAAAGGTAGAAGGAGAGGGGCAGTGAAACCTTTTCGAAATATTTGTCTTCTGCACTTGCCCGATCTTGGAAAGCTAACATTAAGCATCAGGAACAGAAGGGTACGATGAACTCCACCAGCAAACAGAGTTTTGGGTAGTTTTGGTTCTTTTTGGCTAGAATCTGGCCAGAAAACAGCTTGAGGAGCTTCAAAAGGCGTTTTTCAGCAAAATGGTCGGTAGTCAATGGATTAAGGAGCCATTTGTATCTTCAGGTTCTAAACCTGAATCTTGTTCGCCAGTAGTTCTTAACTCTAACTGGCATGTAATCTCCATACTTCCACACAAAGCTGCTTACAATGTCGTGCAGCTTATACGCGAGTTTTTACAGTACACTCCCTACTGAATAACACCCCTGAACTAACCTTTGACTGTTTGTTTTTGAGTCTGTGAGCTTCATCCACCACCAGCACAGCCCAGTCAATAGACTGCAGAGTGGTCATGTCTATTGATACTAGTTCATATGAAGTTAACAAGACCTGGAACTTCACAGGCTGATCTTTCTGTAAAACAAAGATCAAAATGACATGATGTTATGTCATTTAAGACTGACTAACATCAAAACATTCATTTATATAATGTATTGTAAACACAAACCTCTGTCAATTCTAGTTCAGGCAATGAGGGATATTGTAAAAAGGGGTACCGGTAGTGATCAGTTCAGTTTCCTAGTGAAGCTGTACTATTCTCAACAAGGAAGGAGCCTGAAAATGACAAACTGTACTCTGGAGATAGGATGCTTCATAAAGTCTTTCAAGTGTATTTTTATTCTACACATGACAAACCTTTAATTTATGAGGCTTCAGTCCAGATTTCACTACATCATCATCAAATGAAAAATCATGATTCCTGAAAAACAAAATTGATTGCGCCGCTTATTAAAGATCATTAATCACTAATAATATTGAAGTGCTCATGATGATGAGCACCAGGGGTTTCAATAAGTTTTGAAATACCTGTCTGAGCTAACTAAAGTAGGCGGCAACTTGATGAATTTTTTTTAATAATTTGAGTGAAAATACGGACAACGTAGGCAGTGGTAAAAGGTGAATTCTGACAAAGTAGGCAGTGATTTTCGCTGGTTGCCGGCTTCTAATGAAACCCCTGGAGCACTCAGGATTTCAACACTAGCCTTTCATCAATTGGAGCTTAATTTGGAACTCACAAGCTTCACCACCTCCACTGACCACCATGCAGTGGTTTTGAGATCCATACATCAAAGATGATGATTATTACCTAAGAAATTCTTATATAGGATTTAGCAAAACAAAGTGACCACCAAATTGCTGGAAAAGTAGACACATGCCTGGATACCCTTTGGAGTATTAAACACAGTCTAAGGATCCTCAAGATTGAGAACTAAGGTTGCCAGACCTTGTATCAATACAGAGAAATTTAGGAATTGCTTGTGCAATACACTAATTTTTAAGGTTCTACAGCACAACAAAATTGTACAATCTTACCTGATGGTTGCTCTGGCAAGTTTATCACCAGCATAAGTAACAACATACATGTCTGGGGCCCAGAATTCAAATTCTCTTTCCCAGTTTATAATTGTGGACAATGGAGCGCTGATCAGAAATGGACCTTGAGAATGGCCCTACGAAAAAAAAATGAAAATATAGGTCAGTAACAGGTAGAAATCAGCTGAAGATACGATGGCAAAAATCATGGTATCTGTCCTCCCTTCTCTTCCTGGAATCACTCAAGAAACTCACCAGGAGATCAAGACGCACACATTGTGAACACTACTCTCAGCTCGTACAAATTTGTGTAAATACAGCTTTTTACCTCAAACAGTAACCAACTGGAATAACTTACCACAACCTATTATTGACTTATCAACTAACCCAGGAGCCTTTCAGGACTCCATAGTATCACACTATTGCAATTAGTTAACACCATTGTAATTAATTAACCCTTACGACCTCTGACAGTGTGCAAATATATCTTTATGAGGTAGCACATTAAATTTAGTTAAATGTCATTTAACAAAGTTAACCGCCACGAGCTTAGCGGGCACCTCTGGCCAGCTGTAATCTGTTCAAGTGCAGGCTCACATGGTTCATTGCAGCTACGTTTTTTCCTTCAGCTCGTGTTCTTCTGATTTTATAGCGGTCTTCTACAAGCTTGCAGCATTTATCATTTGGCACTTCTTAGTGGTTTCTTCGCCTCTCACAGCAGCTCCAAGCGGTGTTTCTCAGCATTCCCTCCCCCCACTCCCCTCCCCCCTTCTTTTTTTCCTTCCACTGATTCATGCAGTGTTGACGGGTGCCTGGAATGGGGGCTCATGGTTGGGTTGCGGGGATTTGCCAGCCATGGGGGCGGTATTCTATCTAGGGCTGGCTGGCCACAGTGGAAGCCCCTGGATACCCCAGGCACCCACCTTCCATTTTAGCGAGGCAGCAGTTAAATGTGAAATGAAATGAAAAAAATAACATCAGTAGAAAAGTGCAGTAATAAACCAGGATATAATAAGAAGGGTATTGGTTTTGTGAAGTGGCTCAACTAATGACAAGTAGTCACAACAAGCTAAAGTGTGTCAAACAACTTCCAAGGCTAAATTGTATAGCACAGTATAGTACAGTGTAGCATCATGCAGAATGGTGTAGCATAGTAGGGTGCAATCAAGTCACAATGCAGAAAACTACAAAGTGAATATTGCAATCCTCAAGCAAGGAATATTACATGCTGCTAGCTGCTTCCATCAGTTTGGAAATCTCCATAAAAGATTGTTTGTATAAAACTAAGTAAGTACAACAGAATAAAAAAGTAACCCCAACAAATTTATATGAATGATAGAACTACAATACCTCTTTCCAGAGTGAATACAAGAAAACAATAGTCTGAATTGTCTTGCCAAGACCCATTTCATCAGCCAGGATAGTGTTAGTACCCTGTGCCCAAGAGAAGCGAAGCCAGTTTAATCCCTCCATTTGATACTCATGCAGCTTCCCACCACTTGCTGTAATGAAGCCTGGCTGCTCCTCATATTTATCACGAGGCTATCAAAAGCAAACACCCCATCAATCATGAACTGCTTGTAATGGAATTTACAGAGCACGACCTCACTTGGTTAGCACTTCAGTATGTTAATTGTTTAAGGGTACTGATGCCACAGTGGAGGCAGGTTACAGGGGTTTTAATACGTTTTCAAACAGCCATTTGAGCTAACTAATGTAGGTGGCAGTAACAGGTAAACTCTGACAAAGGCAACGATTTTTGCTGGTTGTTGGCTTCTAAAAACCCTAGCAAGAAACCAAAATTTAATGGTTTGAAACCTCATCTTGTTGTGGGGGTATTTTAATCTAAACATCTCTCTCCACCAAAGTGTCTTACTGATTATCAGTAGGTACTAACAAACAACAGATGGAAAACCTTAGAAAAGTAGTGGAGGTGATGGGCAATACTCCACACATCAATTGACCAGCACATTTTCCCTTGAACTGGACTAATGATATTGATCTACACTGTTTGTTGTACAGATCAAGCAAAAAGTATTTCCACACCCTCACTTTGTTTGGAAATGGCTACAGCACTCTTTCTTGCATGCTGTTAGCATTTTTGTTATGTTGGCATTAAAGTTTTGTCATAAATGTGTACAAGGGTGCTGTGGAACTTCTTCATTGCCATGACCAACAAGAATAGGAAAGTGGGTCTAACATTTTAAATCATAATTTAAACGTAAAGCGCAAAGCAACCAATGTTAAGATAGCTTTGATCTTTTTTTTTATGATTAAAAAATTTGAAAAAAGATCAACAAAGCAACTACAAAAGCTTTAAATTCAGCATGTGACACAATTGACCTGTGCTGTTGTTTTTGATAAAAAATATTATCGCAGTGTTAATTGCCTTATTAGGAATTTTATTATTCACCATCAGCTTTCTGTAACTTAAGAGTTACTCAAGATTTACAGTTAACATTTTGAGAGTCTTTAAGAACGATCAAGAATCTAAAAGCAATGTAATATAAAATAACTAAATTTTCCCATTAATTTTCTTTAGCCTTCAACCATGTTGCATTAGATATAGCCAAAGTTGAACATGAAAAACAATGGTTAGAAATATTAAGACATTTAATTCACTGAGTAATTTCCTATCTCTTATTCATAACAAATGTATTAGTGAAATTTACCATTGCATAGGCCTTTTATGGTTTATTGAAATGTTTATTGTTATATTTTAAAAATCAAAATTCTTACATCACTGTCAGGTTTATCAGCAGTATCAACCTTTGGCGATTCAGACTCTGAAATAGGATCTTCATCCTAACACAGGTCAATATGAACTCATCATTAGAAACAAACAGCATCAATATAAAAATTATAGTTTATTTATTTTATATTTTTAAATGTAAATCTCAATACTATGTTTTTGTAGAAGTGCACTTAGCAACTCCATGCTAATTTAAAGGCACTAAAATAATCACAAACAAATACAGTGTAGTCTAAATTTAGCATAACATAGTGAGAGGGCATGGACTAGTTGGCTATTTTAATTTCACACAAGGGAGGCCTTGAACGGTTGAACCTGGGGCTACCAGCTAGAAGTCAGGGTAGAACTTGAATGTGGGAGTCTGACATCCTAACCACCACACCATACTACTGCCCTTGATATTATTTTGTTCATAAGATTGCAGGTTAAGGGACTTAAAATGCCAGAGTAGTATCAGCTACCCTAACCACTTTTTCTACCAGGGGATATATTATACATGTATGTAATGAATGGTTCCAACAGCTTTAGCCTACCAAACTTTATAGGGTTTTCAAGAATAAATGTAACATTTAAAACAAAAGATCATATTTACCGGTACTGGTCACATTTTTAAAACTGTACACTTCTTAAAGTGCCCCTAACTCCAAAGCATTTTTTTCACTAATAAATCTTTGCGCCTGTTGAAAATGCATTGCACCTTTTCAACCAAATCTTGACTTTTTATAGGCTGTAAAAGTTACAAAATCTAGCCATCATCTGTTACACGACCAAGCTAGGAAGGGGCATAGGTCTATTCTTGATTTGACGTCACAACCTTATTCACATCGCAGTCAGAGACTGATTTGCATCATAGTAAGTCTTTGTAAACATGCATGGAAATCAGTTTGTGAAGTCAAACTAGGGATAGACCCACAACCCTTCTGACTTCGTTGTGTACCAAATGATACTTAGTTTATTGCAAGTTTTGAAGCCCATAAAAAAGTCCAAAACTGGAAATAAAGGCTATGTTGTTTTGGAAAAGGGAAAAGTCTTATATTAGCAGAAAAAAATATTTGGAGGGGGGGTGGGGGTTAGGTGCACTTTAAACATTATTGAAAACAAGTGCTGCAAAAAGTTAACAAGAGATATGCAGTGATAATAATGGAACTTGTTTTCAATGAAGTTTTTAACAACCATTTGAGTGAATTTCAGCTTACATCAGCCAAAAGTCATGTTCCAGGTATTTTGCTGTTGATGATGAATGTCATGTTATCTTAAACAGCTCTATATTTTAATGCAAAAAGTGAAAAAGTTGATTTTATTACTAAATAAAAAAAAGTTTTGATCTCAACTTACATCACCAACAGGCACTGTTTTCTTCACTTTCTTCTGCTTATTTGGTTTCTTCTTGCTGCTAACCTTCTTCTCATGAGCATCTCTGTAAAATTATTAGTTTAGTTACTATATCACTGCTACAAATGAAAAGACAAATTTTAAAACAATAAATATTTTAAATGTTCAAATACATGAGTGTGCTCTGATTGGTCACTGATTGGTCAAGATGGAAATAAGTCCAAAATGCATGCATATTGCCAAAAGGACATTCTTTATTTAGTGCTAATGCTCTAGGCTTTGTCGCAAGTTTGAGCCCACAAAATCTTCTGCTGTTACAGAGAGGAAGTAATCAAACTGTAATGAAAGCCACTATCATAACTAATAAGTGTTATTAGTCATGCACAGTGAGCACATCAGTTAAGGTTTTTCCTCTGTTCTTCATTTCAGGTGACAATGTGAAATGCAAATTTATGTCTAGTACATGCAAATTTGTGCTGATGCATGTGCATGAGTATAGGCTGCTTGAAGCCTCTTGTTTACTTTAACCAACATCATACCAGTTTGATGGTGTACAATAACCCTGACACATTTTATAAAAGCAACAAATAAACTTGTTGGTTCTGTTGTGTGTGTAACCACACATCCTAGACTCAAACTGTTCAATGAACACTGTTTGAAGCAACACTGACACAAGTTACAATAATCTTCACCTGAGTTCCTTGTACTTGGCAATATGATCCTTGAAGTCACTTCAAAACAAACAAATTATAATTTTATCATAAAAAGAAAAATCACAGCGATGAGATGTACAAACAAAACACTACAAAGATGACATTTTTCGAGATGTAAACTTTGATGATAAAGGGCAAAACAAATATCTTCTCCTTTTTTCTAGAGTATCATTAACATAATCCAGTGAGAGTTTCAATTTGATTGGCTATGTAAGTGCTATTTTTTTTTTTTCAAAAGACTGCCTGGAAGGGCAATACAAAACTTGTCCAAGTTTACAAGCTACCTGGAAATAAACCTGTGACCCTAAAACTTTGTCAAATACATTTGGCATTGAATAAAGCAACCAGTTATATGAAACAAGCATATTTTTACCATCAAACATATAAACAAACCAACCTTATTTGTGAATTAACATGATCTTCAGGGCTTTCCCAAGTGCTCAGATTATAGGGTACATCTCGCCATTTAATGAAAAACTGTTCTTTGGATTGCCTAGTGGCCCTGTGAAGTATACCACACATATATAATGAACTAGACAATAAAAGCAACCCATGCCCTTTAATTTGTAGCAAAGCTAAACACACATGTCAAGCCTTTATACCATGTTTGCACTATAATGACTCAACCCTACTCATCACCATGATGTGAAAGACAAACATATTGCATGCACTCTGAATCTCTTCACCTTAAGATACATTTCCTCACACTCATGATGCCACCATCTAACCAATACTATGTTTAAGTCATATGCTGTTGCTTCCAAGCAATTCAATAATTTAGTTGAAAAGCATGCTAACAATCATGAAAGTCACATTCACAATGACAATTGACTGACCATTTTCTGTTCCCCAAACAATAAAAAAACCAAACAACAAAGTTTTGAAACAAACTTTTCAATAAAACCATGGCAAAAACACATTTGGACCTGTTATGTTGAACACAAATGCCATAATGTACAGCAGGTGTAGAGGGAAGGAAAATGGGATTTGAACAATCCAGTCTCTGTAACAAAACATCCTTCTGTGACTCAACTACCAGTATTTAAAGCTTGTGAACTGCTAACCTGTGTCTCAGGATACGATGAATCTGTAACCACTCTGGTCGCACTCCATATCTATAAAACCTTGCCTCCAGGTTACTCTGATCTTCAGCCTCGCTGTTCTGTATCACATGAGCTGGAGTCTCTTTGTCCTCATCACCATCATCCATTGGAGGAGGTTCTTCCATGTCATTCTTACGGAAGTAAGCTCGGTACATACTGGGGTGGTGAATCTCAAGCTAAAGAATGTTCATAACAACAGTTTAACTTAATCAAAATACAACTACAAAGTTGTAAGCTTAAACAATGTCATTTTTGCTATGTACATGTACAAGTCAACAATCTTCCACCCTGTTTACAACACTCCCTTAAAGGGCCATGTCATGGGTATTTTAATGCCTTAGAGGCAAAATTCTTGTAATTTCATTACTAAAAACACTTTTAGTACTAGTACTACACAAAATAGTCTTATTAAAACACCAATCTGAGAAAGGCATCAAGTAGATTCTTTGTCAGAAAACAGAACATGATCGCTTATATTTACAGCTAAACACAAGGGTAAAACCTTGTGGTTTGTTAGTCAAAGACAAATACTAAAAGTCAATGGTGGCATAGCACCATTAATGTAACATTTTAATCTCCTTTCCAGCAGAGTTTGTAAAATTATAATGTACTGTACACTGGATGAAACAAAAGTATGAATATTAAAATGAAAATCTAAAAGACTATTTCTACAACTGTGACATCAGCCAGTCAGTCTGACCTGCCTTGAATCAGGCCTTTAACAGGTCACTTCAGAAATCGAAAGACTACAACTTGGATATTTACACTGACTAACTACCATCATGGCATTCATAGCTTACTGGCATAAAACCTAACCACCAACCTGAAGTTCTGTGATCCATGAACAGTGCCAGTAAGACATATCTAGCCATTTGACGAAGAACTCCCTAGTTTCATATGTCTGCAAAGGAGAACACATTTTCAACAATTAACCACATTAAATTATACAGTAATAATAAATATTGGCATGCTACAACCTTGAAACACATAAAAAAAAACAAGTAGCTTAACCTGGTGAAAACCAGCTACACTGTGAACGCAAGTATAAGCAGCATCTTGAACATAACCAGTAGTTAGTTTAAACTTGGTAAGCACTAGTAAAAGCTGGGATAAATACTAGTTACACAATGACTCTCAAGGTTGTACTCTAAGAAACTCTGAACCTTTGAAATTCAGGGTGCCCAGCATAGTAATTTTGTGCAAAAACTCCATTCCATGTCACAGGAAAATACAAGGGCCCATAATATCAAAAGCAGTGAAGGGTGGAATGGTTAGGTTGGAATACCAACAACATGCAGTAGCCTTACTACATTCTGATTGCTTGTGGTTTCTTCTATGGCATGGGGATTCACCACAATTTGCCAGATGCTCTTATTATTATTATTGTCATCTTGCTTAGTGTTATACTTGTTTAATTAGGTAAGGTGAGGGCACAAGCATAAGTGCAAGCAGTATGCTTTGGCTTTATGATGTCACACCAGTCCCTTATGTCAGTATATGCTTGATCTTATCTTCATACCTACACCACTGTACATGTGATTTGGCCAAGAAAAAAACATAGTACAAGGCCATGTGGTTTACATAAGGAGCTTATAAACTTGAGAGATTCTGTGCTAAGTTTCATATTTTGAAACTCCATGAGCCAGATGGGAAAATAGACATACACTACAAGTGGTGCTAAATTGGCTAATGGCTGTACTTGTATATCCCAAACTGAAACAAAACGAACTTCAGAGCAATGTACCTCAGGTTCCCTAAGCTCTTGGGGATCACCTGTATCAAGCAATGTACCTGCAGAAACAGGACATAAAGTCATAATTTGCGTTAACCACAAATCCAAACAAACAAACAAAGAAAAAAAGAGCAGTGCAATATTGTAATTGAAAGTATAACTCTTATGACCAACCTTCAACTGGAAGGTTAACATATCGCCAGTGGAGAATTCTCTCGACTTTGCCTTTTAGTGGTTCACTCTGAGTTAATTAAGGACAAAAAATCAACACGTTACCAACAATACAGTATTCAGCTGAAAGACAGATGACATAATTCTGTTTCCTTGTCTCTTATAAGGGATGAGTGCTGTATCAGCCAGGTGATAGCTAGCCCAGTGTCTGGGTAACTCATTGACAAAACCAACAATAAGAAACCTGAACTAGGTTTAGCTAGCTTGGTTTATTGACCCAAACTGAGATTGACAAATATCCCAAGTTACATACGTAAGTTTTTTTCTCTCTCTTAGGTTTCATTTAGGGCCACACATTGGCACACATTAACCCATTGGCACCCGTGCAGGCCAAAACCGGCCGTAAAAAACTCCCATGCTTCAAAACATTGCAACTTTCTCAGTCACATGAATATTGCCTTAACTGTTAGTTGTGAGCACGAAATGGAATGCCCTTTAAATTTGGATATCCAATAAACGCAAGAAACGTAGCGCTTTTTTAACCAAATATGGCCTTTTGAGTTTGGTCAAGAACAAAACTGTCTTTAACGTCAAAGACAAACGACGAAAATGCCCCTTTTTGCCTTATGTTTTTTAAAGAAATCATCATCGAAAAACCAAACTTCAACCATCATAAAGAAATTCAGTCCTTGTTCTAGCTTAGAAATGACTTTTTTTGTTCATATTCTTCTCCCGAGCGTGGATACAGCCTTTTGTTCCAGTGCATTCGGGCCTTCCCGTCATTTTCAACATCTTGAGCGCATTGCATGCTGGGAAATGAGAATTTTTGACAGCACCCGTTCCTTCTCCCAGTTCTTTCACATATAAACTAAGTCTACAGCCACTCTGACCTACTGCCAAAAATTCCTGCTTGTGGTCATCTTCAATGCTCACAAATTCCAAAATATGCGGCGGTAGGTCAAGAAATTCATCAATATTCAAGTCCCAAAGGTACTAAGTGTCCGACCAGCCAAATTCCCAGTTCGTCGAGTAACAAGCCAAATTCGACAACAAAGTACATCACCTTGCTTGATTCTTTGAGAAAGTGGACTCTTAGCTACCCTCAAGCTTAATGATGCTCATCAGGAAGCCACTAAAGATGAAAAATGGCTGTAAACTTAGCAAAAATCGCAAGCAAACCGAACTTGGGCCGTTGTTGTAGCTCCACGTGTGAAAAATAGATATGTCAGAATGACATTTGCAGAAACCTTGAGCCTCCAGTACCTTAGGACAACACCACTTTTCCATAGTAGTTTCAAATAAAGAGTCACGAATGCTATGGATTGTTTATAGGTGGAAAATCACTCTGAAAACGTAAAAATGGCTGGTAATCAATGGGTTAACATCAGTCCATTCACATGGAAACCCTGAAACATCTCCATCATCAACACTGCTTCAAAAGTCAGACAGTGCTATCTTGCTATAGAAAAGCAGCATTGACAGGAAGGGGGGAAGGTGATAACTATAAGTTACTGTTCGAAATATTCTGTGCATGAATGATAAAAGGAAGAGCAAATGATTAAGAGTTACCACCTTGCATCTTGGGCATCTCCAGTCTCCACCAGGGATCTTTTTCATTGGTGGAATTAAACAGTGCAGATGATAAGCTGACGGACAGCTGTCACAACATAACAATTGTCCACCATCTTTACACACTCGACAGTAATCACTGTGCATGTCTTCACTGGAATCACTTGTCATTTCATCTTCCTGGATCATTGCAATAAAGAAGAAAATTGAAAATTCAAGTAAGTACTTCTAGAATTGAATTTCTTGTTAAAACTACATACAGGTAAGTTTTGAATTAGGAGAATACATAAAAAAACAATGTTTGGATCTGAAACAGTTTGGATAATTATGATATTTCTGTCTAAGAGAATAATATTGCAGAGTGGATAAAACAAGCTGAGACACCTGAGTTTGAAGTGTTAACTGATTCTTAACAATATGTTGTTTGAGCAATACAGAACTGTGATTCTTGCAATACAGAACTGTGATTCTTGTGTTTCAGAAGGTGTATAGTTGTGAACTTACACAGACAGGACAACTCCAGCGGCCCTGCGGCGGTTCATCCAGAGGAGGATCAAGACACCTCAAGTGAAATGAAAGAGTGCAAGTGTCGCACAGTAACAGGTCTCCACCCTCTTCACATTCCTCACAATAATCTTGATGTTCATCCTGCAATAGTTCACAAAGTTATGGGTCAAACAGCATATATTATTCCATACATTATTATCATTATTAAATATGGTTGGAATAAGAACACAAGAACAAAGAAGAAAATTCCAGGCCCTAGTTTTAGTTTACAGATGTATCAATCAACAAGCTCCAACCTACATACAAGAACTTTTTAAGATTAAAATCTGTAATTACGATTTAAGAGAGTCTGGCCCACATTTAATGCTACCAATTTTAACTTAGAAGGCCACCACAGATCATTTTTGTTTCTGGTCATCAAGCTTTGGAATTCTTTACCCCCTTATGTTAGAGGCACCAAGGATATTCTCACATTTAAATGTCTTCTTCAAGTGCATGTATGATCGATCTAAACACCTCATAACAAAACCATCAGTTATCTCTCATGAAAAGAAACACCTCTCATCGGTCCTTGTTTCCAACAGTTATCCATTTTCGTTTGTAAAAAATCTTACGAAAACCAAGGGACGAACAACCACTAAAGAACCTGAACCTGAAATTAAATCTACTGTGGTTCTGCCATACATCAAAGGCACA
>JAEMWC010000172.1:0-12500 GCA_016490735.1 Pachyseris speciosa | reverse complement strand
CGAGGGTAAATAATGTGATGATGATGATGATGATGTGCAATCTGTGGCTATCCGGGATTACTGCCCTTCTTCTCAGTCCATCCTTCATATAAACTGCAAGGAAATTCTTGCTTTGTGTAATGCTTTGGAGTCGTTATTCTCCACTGTTAGCAATTGCTGGGTTGACGTGTTTACAGACAGTCAGGTGCTTTTGAAGGCTTGGCACCACCAGGGTACAAAATCCCAATCTCTTATTGCTTTGTTGAAGCATTTGTTTGGCATTATTTCCACTTTCAACATCCACCTTAACCTTTTTCACATTCCTTCCAAACTTAACGTCGCTGATCCTCCTTCTCGCACTCTTTCTTTGCAAGACTCAAAACTTTCACCACGTGTCTGGGTGCAACTTCAAAGAGCTTTTGGTCGATCTTTGGGTCACTCTGTTGATTTAATGGCCTTGCCCTCAAATATGCAGAGCTCTATGTCAGGTTCTGCCCTCCCTTTTTTCTCTCCTTACCCAGTTCCTGGCTCTTCAGGTACCAATGTCTTCGCCCAAAGGCCTCCACTTCATAGGGATCTTTTTGCAAATCCCTAAGCCTTTCCCCCGATTATTCTTATACCTGGCTTGTTGCGCTTTCTCTCTAATTCAGGAATTCAATGTACTTTGGTTATCCCGGATGTACGCCCTCGCCGATTTTGGTGGGCTATTTTAAAGCAACATGAATCCTTTATCTTGGCAGAAAAAGGTTCTAAGGGAATTGTGTTACCTCCAACTGCTTCGGGGTATTCCCCCTCTTGGGCCTTGCTGTGGGACTTGTGGGCTTTCAGGTTCCATCCTATGTGATAATGTATAGATTTCATCCCCATGCTTATACTTGATTCTTTTGTGATTATATTTCATTCAGTACCTTTGTTATTATTGTGATAAGCTTATGGTCACAAATACTTTTCTAACAGGACTGACGTGCTTTAATAAATTGTGTGACTAGTGTGTTTCGCATAGTTTTGTTCGTAGCTTAGCCGCCTTTTCTCTTTTCAGGTCCTTCTTCCGGTGGCTTGGCTGTTTCAGCCTGCTGTTGCTTGCCCCTCTTGTAGTTATCCCAATGACTACACCTTTAACTTTTGTCAATGATGTGGATATGTTAGGCCCCAGTGTACCCCTCCAAGACGCAAAGCTCTTTCCTTTGACCTCACTGCAATTGACGATAGAGTTCATCACCTTCAGCAAAGACACCTTTCTTCTGCATATTCTAAGCAAAAACAATCCCTTAAGGAAGAGCTTGAGGATTTTTTGCATGCACATCCGGGGAAGAAGACACTCTTTGATGCCCATCCCTTTGATGTCTACCGGTTCCTTGTATACAAAGATAAAATGGGTAAAACACAGCCTCATCATAATGGTTGTCCTCATGTTGGCCAGCGAGGCGTTTTCACTTGTGGCTGTCCCCGCCGTCTAGCTTACGGTACGGTTGATTCATATATCGGCAAGCTCCGTTCAATATTTTCTGAAGCGGGCCGTCAAGGAGAATGGAATAGGTCAATCCATTTGGGCAACCCTGCTACAGATGAGCTTGTAAAGTTGTATCTTAAGCAGGTTATGGCTGAACAACTTCAGGCAGGAGTTACACCAAAACAGGCTACTCCTATCTTCCCAGACAAATTATTGTTACTTTCCCGGCATGTGGAAAAGCGTTTATTACTACCTAACCTTGCTCCTTCAGAATTATTTATTCTGGCACATGACCAAGCCTTTTTTAAATGTCTGTTTTATTCTGGGGACTGTGCAGGTGACTTGGGCCATGTAAAAACTCCCGAAATTGCCCGTTTCCCCGATGATAGTAGTTTTCTGTTCAACCATTCTTGGGGCAAGACTCTGCATGATGGCTCCACCAATCTCTTCGGAATGCGTCATCATCCTAACCCTAGCCTATGCCCGATTTAAGCTATTGAAATGGATGTTGCTGTGGCAAAAGAAGTTGGCATCGATCTCTCCAGGGTTTTTTTTTTTTTTGGCCCACGGATCATCAGGGTTTTGTAGTTGATCAGCCGCTCACAAGTTCTACCTCTGAATCTCGCTTAAAGCTTTATCTTAAACAAGCTAATTTAGATGCTGGCGAGACTCTTCATAGTTTTCGTTGTGGTTGTGCCCTCACCCTCACCTTTTCTGGCTCGCAGGTAGCTGATGTTATGTCTCATATTGGTTGGTCCTCTTCCCCTACCGCCCAGTATTACTTAAAGCTTGCTAATGTTATTCAAGCAAGAGCGCCTGCCAAGCTTCTTTGTAAAGAGTCGTCGTGTTCCACACAGGCGTCTATGTTATATATGGAGTTCAACCACCTTAAGGATTTTATTTCAGCATTCCCATCTGGGCAGTTGTCTACTGCTAAGAGAAGCCGCTCAGCCTCTGAGGTGGGGTTTGAGGTCTGGCTGCTTGGGTGTTTTAGTTTTGGATGGGTTTTGAGTTATGGAAACTTAATCTGGGGCTTTGGGTTTAGTGTTTAACATGCATCATCCTCGTCTGTGGCCACCAGACCTCCGCAACTCATAGGAGTAAGACTGGTGTAAATAGGATACTATTTACAGAGGTCTTACCCAAGCGACTATAAGAGGCTAAACCTTGAATACATTATTCAGTCAGTCTGCTCAAGCTTACAGCACTCTCCTTCATGGCTCGTCCTCTTTGCTTTTAAACCTGTTTTATCTGTGCTCCTTTCCCCTGGCCACTTTTAACTCCCATCCCTCCCTTGTCCCTTTTTTTTCCCGTCTGTTCTTTAAGAAGTGGCTGCCAGACCTCCGCAATTCATAGGAGTGCAGGTAAGACTGGTGTAAATAGGATACTATTTGAAAGATTTGATGCAGTTGTGTATCTGTGGTACAATGTTTGTTACAAAATGAAGGGAACTTGCTTACATGTCATCATACTGAGGAGTTAACATCTATTGCAACTACCTTACATTTCTTATAAACCTTCACGGCATTCTGAATTCTGAATTCCAATCTGGGCCAACTGTTGGTTTGCTTAACTTCTAAAATGATTATTTTGCACTAACTAGATAGGCGGCAAACACTAACATGATATTCACCTGCATCTGGATTCAAGGCCACAAGCAAAAGTATTTGTACAAGAGTTACATCTGACAAAGAGATTTGAGCATGAATGGCTCAAGTACCGGTATGTATACAAAATGCATATTTTCTGACCGTACAGTACTATTTTAACATAAGGATGACTTACCACGCTCACCACATTTTCCTCATCATTTCCTGTAAAGAATACAAAGAAACGAGTTAAAATTAACCAACAATGTCATTAAATTGTTTCTTTTTCCCTCATTAAAGGAATCTTTAAATAATCCACAACTGCAGGTCGAGGGCATGACAGCCCTATCAATCCACCAATTCTTTATTTACATGGTAAAATTTAATCAGGTCAGGTATGTTGTGGTTCAATGTTATCCTTGGTTCCATTTTTATTTTCCTTTGTTTTGTACTCCTTATCATACATTACCATACACAAGAACAAAAGAAAATAAAAATTTAACCATGGATAAAATTGAGCCTCAACAGGTACAAGATAAAAATATAAAAATTAAAAATAACTATTAACATGTCTATTAATATCTATCATATGGTGCACTTTTGGGTCATTTCCTGTTTTGTTCCTAATTCATTGATTGTATATAGCCTCCAATTCTTTCAAATCACATTGCCTCTGTATTTTTTAACTGTTTTCCCCTTCCCTTCAAATACCACTGGAAACAGCTAGCTAAATGAGTGTACAATGTGAGGTTACCAATGCATAAAGAAACAAAAACAAAAAAATTAATGACCTCTATTTTCCTTTGGTAGTATTTATAGCACAAAGGGTAGTAGGGCCATGCAAATACATGAAACAAATAATTGAAATAAATATAACAAGGTTAAGGAACCCAAATGGCAGGAGGTGAACAGTTAGCTATTTACAAGCATGGCCAAACCAGAGAGGGACTTGAATCAGGGCCTCAGCATTAGAGGTCCAGTGTTCTAACTACTCAGTCACCCTACCTCCCTAAAAAGTAAAGTTCAAATAAAAGCCCACACCTGTGCTCTTCTTCCTCTCTTTCTTTCTCTTGTTGATAATAATCTTCTCCTTCCTTGCTTTCCCAGTATTTTTTATGCCTTTTTTCTTGGCAGCTTTTCCACTGGCCTGACTCGTATCACTATCCTCGTCAACCACATCAGTGACTTTCTTCTTGTTTCCTTTGATTTTGGGTTTTGTTCTGCCATTGCTCTTTCTTGACCTGCTACCTGAGCTGGCCTCACTTCCTCGATCACTGTCATCATCCACAATTTTTGATTTCCTGTCTCCTTAAAAATTAATTTAAATAAACAAATAAATAAATAAATGGATAGATTCAGTACCGGGCAAAAGTAAGTTGACAGTCTCTTTTGAGTCTCGATTCTCGACTTGATCCTTGATTCCTGCGAGAATCGAGGACCGAGCATTGAGGAACGACTATCAAGAATCGAGACAGCAAACAAGACCGCAAGAATTGAGAAACTAATGAGCTTGCTGCTTGACTGATTCCTTGATAGACTAATTGCCGGGCTCATTGCACACATGCAACTGGGAATACAAATGAAAGATTAACCAGCAAAAGTTTCACTGATGCACAGATATTTTCCAAACAGCGTGTCGGCATGTGCAACACGTACGTCGAGCTTAGTTCACAGTAAACAATGTGGGTCGAATTCAATTCTAAGAACTCTTGCTAATATTGCGACCACTCACGCGAAAACGTTCCTTACGGTAAGCAAACAAATAAGGGACAGCTAGACAAGCAGAAGAAATGTTCAATCGAACGGCGAGCTGCTCTTTTCACACACATCACTTTGTCACATTCCTCTGGGTGATACAGCTCCAATTTGTGATCTTTGAAAAATATATATCAGCTGTTCAAAGCAAAAGGTTTTCTAACAGAACGATGGAAACTTTTGACACAAATAAAGCTGCATTCGCGAAGCCATTTTCAGTGATGGAAATGATTATTCGTAACAAAAATAGTGCAATCTAAAAATACTTTTGAGTGGCGCCATCGCGTCTAGCCACAATGTAAACACAAGTTCATCGTTCATCTTTGTTATTGAAATGTGTTTTATTTTTTATCAAAATGTTAGAATATGCTTGCTTTTACGAAGAAGAAATGTAGAAATACGAGAAACATTGTGTTACGTATTAGTTATTTTGGGTGCTTGGTATGCCAGTGTTTTTCAATGTTAACATCAGACGAGTGAAATTTACATTTGATTTAATCATGTGATAAAGCTCCCTGTTTCACTGTTATAATTATTTAATTTTGAGGAGCAATTTCAGAATACCCATTCACTTTTCACGGGAAATTACCTTCCACTTTTAAAATTAAGAAACAGAGGAATGATTTTTGTTTTGGAGTAACTGCAGAATACCCTGCCACTTTGACTTTGTCACTGAAAAACCATTAACAACACTCTCAAATTACTTTCCTTCGAGGGATGCTCGATCCGGTGTGATAGCCGCTACCGCTTTTTCTTTTTAAACAGTTCCTATTGTTGTTTCATTGAGGAGTAAACCACTTTCTCGAAACTTGAATCAAGTATGAATAATCAAGAGCGTTTCACTTTGGTGATTTTTGCGAGAATCAAGTGTCGAGGATCAAGTCAAGTTTCAAGTGAATCGAGTCTTGATTCTCGACTCAATCCTCGATCCTCACGAGGACTGAGTCAAGACTGTCAACTTACTTTTGCACAGTACTGTAAATAAATAAAAGGTACAAATCAAGTTATCTCCAAGTACGAAGGCCAGAATGTCAACTAGAAGACATACTAAAGTTTCTAAATTACAGTCTGAGCAAATGAAGTGAACAAAATGGTACAAGTACATGTATGTGTGATGGGCAGGGGGGATATGAGCCTTGCTATGAACTGTCACATTATTCATGATAAACCATACTACATTGTAAGGGAACAGCACAGTGCTTCAAAATGCTTCACACCAAAGAAACCAAAGGCCACTATCTCCTGATGGACCAAAATGTTCATCAAGATTTACTTACATGTAAGGCTTGCTTTATCTTTAGCTCAGTTGTACTGAAGAGCATCTTAACTGGTAATCAGGAGGTTATGGAGTCAACAGTTTCTGGAGAATTTGGAACTTTTTTCCTGAGTACAAGTGTGACATTGCACAAAAATTATATCTTCTATGTTTTTGTTGTAGGTCAAAATGACATTTCTTTGTCTCCTAACCCTAATTATTTATGAATCATTAACCCATTGGCACCAGTGCCGGCCAAAACCGGCCGTAAAAAACTCCCATGCTTCAAAACATTGCAACTTTCTCAATCGCACAAATATTGCCTTAACTGTTAGTTGTGAGCACGAAATGGAATACCCTTTAAATTTGGATATCCAATAAATGCAAGAAACGTAGCGATTTTTACCAAATATGGCCTTTTGAGTTTGGACAAGAACGAAACTGGCCGTTTTTAACGTCAAAGAGAAACAACAAAAATGCCCCTTTTTGCCTTCATGTTTTTTAAGGAAATCATCGTCGAGAAACCAAAATTCAACCATCATAACGAAATTCAGTCCTTTTTCTAGCTTAGAAATGACTTTTTTCTTTCATATTCTTCTCCCGAGCGTAGATACAGCCTTTTGTTCCAGTGCATTCGGGCCTTCCCGACATTTTCAACATCTTGAGCGCATTGCATGCTGGGAACTAACGAGAATTTTTGACAGCGCCCATTCCTTCCCCAAATTCTTTCACACAGCCACTCCGACCTCCCAGTTCGTTGAGTAACAAGCCAAATTCAACAACAAAGTACATCACCTTGCTCGATTCTTTGAGAAAGTGGACTCTTAGCTACCATCACGCTTAATGATGCTCATCAGGCAGCCGCTAAAGATGAAAAATGGCTGTAAATTTAGCAGAAATCGCAAGCAAACTGAACTTGGGCCATTGTTGTCGCTTCACGCATAAAAAATAGCTACGTCAAAATGACGTTTTCAGAAACCTTGAGCCTCCAGTGCCTTAGGACAGCACCACTTTTCCCTGGTAGTTCAAATAAAGAGTCACGGATTGCTATTCATCGTTTATAGGTGGAAAATCACTCCGAAAATGTAAAAACCGCCGGTAGTCAATGGGTTAATAACTAGAGTTAGAAGACAAAGAAATTGATTTTCAACCTACACATGTAGGTTACAATAATTTTGACCTGAATTTCATTTTTACATACAACATATTCATCATGCCTAAAATACACCATCTCACTTTTTCTCAAGACTAAGATTTCCAGCATGTACATGCAACAAACCTTTAGCTCCTTTCTTAGGCTTGAAGACCAACTTAATTTTGGTCCGGTATTTTGAAGTTTCAGCTTGAGGCTCACTGGTGGTAACATCATCTTCCTCCTCATCAACAGCCGACTCAGGGTCGGACTCGTCACCATCAGACGTTACCTCTACTATGTCCTTCTACAACAAAACACCAACACAAATCAGTGCAGCAGTTACTGCTAGGTAGAGAAGGGTTCACACATACACTGTATGGTTTATACAATTTGACAGCCAAATAATTTTTGTGACCAGCCTTTTTTGAGTTAAGCACTAGGAAAACTCTCTATAAGTTGATAGCTTTAAACAAAGGGAAAAACAAATATTTGATTTGTGAAGACAAAAAAAAATTAAATTTTTGCTTTAAATAATTTAAGCTACAAAATTTCTACAGGAAGGAATGTCTGTAAATGGACATTTTAACTGAGAACAGCAAAGCTGGATAGTCCGCAAGTAGAAATACAAATAGAAATAACTCACACTAAAGCCCTGGGAGGGTAACTTAAATACCTCACTGATAAGAGTCTCAAAATGTATAAAGGATTTTTGGAGGGATGTATGTATAATAAGTTCAAATACTTACATGTTTAGTTGACTTGGCTGCTTTGGGTGGATTCTTTCGCTTCTTAGCTTTACCGGCACTCTTTGGGCTTGGGGCACTAGAGGACATACCACCCACAGATTTCTTTTTCTTATGATCACTCCAAAGTGCTCCAAGAAGGGCATTGATTTTAGTATGTGGTACAGATGGATTGGCCTCAACAATCAAATGCCGCACCAGTTTGCTGAATTTGAGGTAGGTCATTCCTTGTTCATTCTCTTCTGAAATCTTTACTTCAATGTTCTTCATACCCAGATCCTTTGCTACTGCCTCAGCTTTTGACAATAATTCATCCTGAAAGAAGGAAACATAACCCAATGATTCCTGTTTTTTTTTAATACATGGACTGGGGTACAAACATGTACGTATCCTGTCCTGGGACAATACATTGTTGCAGCTCTACTTCTAAAACAGTGACTCCTAGCTCAGAATTCAGATGCTCTTGCTACCCCACTCCTTGGGTAGTCTTGCTACTCTTGCCCTCTGATCTCACTTGCTTTATACTGTATGTGACAAGCATTCGATGTACTGGTACTGTACAAGCTGAAGTGTTGACAGCAACATTCAATCAAGCAAGCAAACAAGAAAGAAAGCAATCAACCACTTACATCTTTGTTGCTTTCCTCATCACCATCCACAAGTACAGAATCCTCATCAAAGCCTGTGTTTGGTTTCTTAGTGGCCTGGTCATCATCTACGACTGTGACCTCATCCTGTGAATTGACAACATGGAATGAACTACTGAATACTCAATAACTTATTAATTTATTTAAAGATTTGCCGAAGGGCTGGTAAGTTACAGAAGGATACAATGCCCCCCTTCCCCCTTCTTACTAAATTGTATCTCAACTTGTTGGTTCTTTGTCAAAATAATGCCCCTTTAATACTCCAGTTTTGAGTTTGCATTGACTGCTGAATAAAAGTGCTGAGAACATTTTTGTACAGGGTTAGCCTCCATCTGAAGTGAATATATTCACAAATTCCACAGGGCATGACATTGCCCCTGATACAGCCACCAGTGTGCCTAAGTTTTCCATGATGGCAGCCACGATTCAAAGGTTAGTCGCCAAATTGGCAACCAAAACGATTCCCTACATCCTTGATACGTTGATCATCAAGGATTCGAATGGATACCTCTCTACCAGTGTTTACAGAAAGCCTACACACACTGACCAGTACCTAGTGTATGATTCACACCACTCGCAATCTGTAAAACGCAGTATTGTCAAGTGCCTGTACAATCGATCTAAACACCTCATAACAAAACCATCAGTTATCTCTCATGAAAAGAAACACCTATCATTGGTCCTTGTTTCCAACAGTTATCCGTTTTCGTTTGTAAAAAATCTTACGAAAACCAAGGGACGAACAACCACTAAAGAACCTGAACCCGGAATTAAATCTACTGTGGTGCTGCCATACGTCAAAGGCACATCGGAGGCTCTTCGCCGTTGCCTACAACAACAAGGCATGCGGACTGTTTTCAGATCTGACACAACTTTTAGATCACACCTAGTGCGACCTAAGGACATTGTCGATCCAGTAAAACAAGATGGAGTAGTCTACAAGATTCCCTGTGAATGTGGTAAGGTTTATCTTGGAGAGACAGGAAGATCTATGCATGAACGGATTTAGGAACACCATAGAGACATACGGCTTGCTCGAACCCAATCCTCCGCCGTTTCAGAACATAGCAACGCGACCAGACATTATCCGCTCTGGGACGAAGTTAAATTTATTGACCAAGACCCACATTGGTACACCCATAGGGTTAAAGAGGCTATTCACATAAGACTTCACCCTAACAACATTAAGGGGGGACTAACTTGACTACGAAATTAGCTAACACTGTTGCCATGGAAAGTTCCCAACCCTCATATCTTGGTAACCCTAACTTGCACAGGCAAGCTGTCTGGCTATGGTTTTACAATCAAAAAGTTCTACAAGATTTTCAAGTCACAACCATATTTGGTAAGTCACGTGACCAGAACAGAAGGCCTAAAACTAGAGTGGCGTACACTTCTGGATATCGAAAATGGTGCCAATGGTTAACGATCGCCAAGGTGCAAAACTCTACATATAGATTTTTGGAAATTCATGTTTTTGTGAGATTTATGACGTCATAAGCAAGTAAATTCATACCATTTCGTCATTATCATTGCAGTTATGTGCGTTAACAACAATTGCTTACGTAGGCTTGTAAAGAAGGCTGGAATATCTCCGATTAGCAATAAAAATCAGAACTTCATATAATTTTCTCCAAGTTTTAGGGATTTTTCTCTCTAAAACGCGGTTGGGGCCTGGGGCAAGTTGCGCATGCGCAATAACAATTTATAAATTCTATATGTTCACCTCTTCGCACATCTCACCAATATAGCGGCAAAAACACCGAAAAATCGTGTTTTATAAATACAATCCGTAAAAAAATCCCTTAGCAACAACGCTAAGTCTGTAGTTAAGTTAGCCCCCCTTAACAGGGACAGTGGAATTGAAAGTCCTGAAGCGTGGATGCCCACGATCAAACAACACAACAACAGCCGATCAGTACCAAAGCGGACCGCTGAGGGAACAATTTCTAGTCTGAACGACAAGGATCGAAATCCTCCAATCAACAACAGCCTAAGCGAGGATCGAAACGCACCAATCACGACCGGCAGCCACGGTGCTTCTTATTCTCACACGCAACCAGTCGACACCATCGCCTGATGAAGACCAGCAGTATAGCGGTCGAAACGTCACGATCCACATCTTTGTGACTCAATCATGAGACAAAAGATTAACTCAGCTATCATTTGAAACCACGATGACGAACACCTTTCATAATACATCCTATGTGTTGTGCAGTTAAATAAAGCTTGGAAGCAGGCTGGTAAATTGGTGTGAACGGGGTTGGCAGCAAAATCATCACGAACTCTGCGAACCCCAAGAAGTGAACACACCATCTTAGATTTTTCGAAAAGTTAGTTGTGGATTGAAATGTCCTTTGAAATGTCCTTTTTGGCTAACAATATGTATCGGGAGCCCAGAATATTCCCAGGTTCCAAGCCTGGCTTCACTGCCCACATGCTCTCATTATATCATTTGGATTGCTGAGAAATCATGTTGTTTAGAAATGGGTCACGAGTATGCCCTTGTTGCTATGCTTAATTCCAGTGTCGCAGTTGTTGAAAGAGCATAACTTCTTTCTATTTAATTTTTGTTGTTGTTTTAACCCTTTAACTCCTGAGCATTTTACCGAAAAACACCTTTTGAAGCTCGTCGAGCCGGTTTTCTGTTCCTGATACTTAATATCAGTTTTCCAAGTTTGGGCATGCGCAGAAAACAAAATTTTGTGATAGTTTTTGCGTTTAAAAGTTTCACTCTTCCTTCGCTTCTTGCCTTGCTTTCTTTTTCTCTAGCTGTACATTTTCTGGGCTTCCTTTCAGTGGGAAAAGATTTGGGGAAAACTTTTAGGATCATAGGATTAGATGGAAGGAAGTGCAGGTGGGTAGTGAACAAGATTTTCATTCAAAATTTTCTGGCCAATGTCACTCATTTTCTTTTGCGTTTTCTCCAGCCATTTGACAGAATTGTGCTCATTCAGGTATGGTTTGAAAGATCACTTCCCCCTACACATGTTACATGTAAAAGTTATCTACGAGCATTAAAACTGATGACATCAAAAGCAGTACAAGGAACGTGGTTCTGCGGGCCAGTTTCAGCTGGTGTGGTAGTCAAAGGGTTAACTTGTAGTTACTGTAGTGTTTCACTATGCTTGTTCACCGAGGATTGGAAACCTCTGGCTTAGATACGTCTGTTTGATTACTCATCCTGTACAGCTGTATCTCTTCCTTCTGAATGATACCTTAGATTTACTAACCAAGACGTTAAAGAACTACTGCAAATATATGACCCTTATGTGATTTCAGGGCTTACGGATTTTACTGTGAACCATCAACGTTTTGTTTTGTTCATGGTGTGTGTAAGTTTCAAGCCATGAAATATAAATTTCACTCAGTGTCCACGTCAGGAGTGAAAAACGAACACGCCATGAAGGTTCTGGAGATCATTTGCCATGAAGCTGAGGACGTGAGCTGCATAGGCGAAGCTGAATACATGTAAGGCTTAAATTTACCCTAACATAGCGTAATTTTTTTCAGTGGAATTAAGTAACTGGGATCAACCAAATTATAACCTTACTGGAACCTTACAAAAAACCTTAAGATTATTTTATTATTATTATTATTATAATTTTTTTATTTATTTACAAAATTCGCCTTGAGGCAGGTGGGCATACAATAGAACACTACATGTAGGTCCCCTGCTAGGTACACCCACCACCTAACCATCCCCCTAAAAATAAAGATTCTCTTTAAAACAAAGGTTCTCATTCTGTCAGTTTAGCAGTAGCACGTGCACACCGATAAATGCGGTCCACAATAACCGGTAAATTCCTTCAGTTTGTGATAATTAACCCATAAAGTCTGCAGTGCCTTGCATCGATGATAAATTGTACTCTTGATATATTTCTTATGTTCTGATCACCAGTTCATACCAGCGCTTTTTTTATGTTAAAATCGCTGATCGGTTTTTT
>JAEMWC010000171.1:1140000-1190100 GCA_016490735.1 Pachyseris speciosa | reverse complement strand
AACTAATATGTTAAGAGAAGTGTCTATACGAATGTTTGCAAGTTCAACAGCGAGAAGAAAGCTTTAAACATGACCAAAATTTAACTCCAGATGGATTGCCGCCGTGTTCCCCGTATCGGGTGTCTGGAGAACTCAGACCTAGAAAACTCAGACCTCAGACCTAGAAAACTCAGCCCCCCCCCCCCCCCAAGTCTGGAAAACTCAGACCCCCTATACAAATTTTCAAAGTCAAATAAACGTGGACAAAATAAATTATCGCCGTTCAGTGCGCTGAAATGTTACACCGTCTATTTATCCCAGATAACAAACACTTCACGTTATTATAATCGGCTCCGGCACGAGACCTAGAAACTCAGACCCCCGCCCCCCCACCCCCCCTCCCCCAAACTGGAAACTCAGACCCCCTCACAACTATACAAATTTTCAAAGTGAAATAAACGTGGGCAAAATGAATTATCGCCGTTTATGAGGGGTTTGAGTTTTTACAGTTTGGGGGGTGGTCTCTGAGTTTTCTAGGTCTTGTGCTTCGGAGCCGATTATAATAACATGAGACGACAAAGGAGAAGTGTTTGTAAACAGTTTCACTCTGCTAATTAATTTTCTACTCACATTTCACCGAGACGTACTCCATTAACGTTTATGCGAAAAAATCCTACATCGTTCGATAAGCGTTTCCTTCTCTCAAACAATTATCCATCGAAGCGAAAACAAGTGTGCTTAGTTTTTTTTTGGGAATCAATACACTATTTTTATCACCTTGCAAAAGGATAAACCTCTGTGGCCTAAAGGTCACTGTTCTGCCTGTGACACAGCTAACCCGGTTTGATGTCTTTTAGCTTTTTTAGTGGTATATATCACGGGCTTTATTTTTCTGTTTCTCTTTTTCTTGTTCTTTTAGAAATATTTTTTTACAAGTGTTATAATTACTGTTCTCAATGGTTGAGCTGTATTTAGAGGAATAAATGTTGATAGGGGTCTAAAGAAACAGACTCCAACACAAGCTAAACACAATGCGTCCGATGTAAGAAAGACAGACTTCCCTCTATTCTTTTGTTTAGCACTAAGTTAGGGATACAATACTGTTTTTTACAAGCCCGGTTTAGGCTAATTGTAGCCTCTTGTTTGCATTTGAATGACTTTAAAGTGTGACCGCTGGCCTGATAGTTACTTAGGAGAGTATGCATAATTATCCCATAATGCGGAGCATGTCGAAAGAGAATTAGACCAGGATACATTGCAGAACATTTGCTATTTATAAACAATGTAACATTAACATATGAGAAGGATACTTTCTTAGTAACAACTGTTTGTTAATTGGTAGCGCATTAGTGAAAGTGATGAGTTATTCACTTTCGATTACTAATCTTTCGCTTAATTCGTCAAGTGGTTTATCTTTCATGTTCAGTTACAGTTGTCATTTTTTATACGAAGATAAATGGTATAACATTTGCAATTAATCAATGTGATGTAAAGTGAAATTCACAAAAGAATACTTTCTTAGCAACATGTACTTTTTAATTTGTCACGCATTAGTATATTAAGTGATAAATTACGTATTTTGATTCCTCAACTTTCGTGTGAGTTCCTGTTACAGTTGTAAATTTTTATCACATGAAATGATTCACAAAAGATAATTTGAAATTTAACGAACTATTAATTCTTTCCACAAAGCGAGTAAATATAAGAGAAGTTAAGATATGCATCAAATGGAACTCGGAAAAAAAAAATTCGAGCCCCAGATGGATTTGAACCCACGACCCTCCGTGATCTAGTCGGATGCTCTAACCACTGAGCTACTGGAGACTCTTGTGGTGAGCAAGGGTGAAATGTGGTATTGACTAGAACTGCATCACGCAGTTACATAGTCAAATTTTAAACGACCATATATGACTCATAACTGCATCGCGCAGTCACATTTAAGGCATATCAGCGATAGCACCTCGCTAACTGCATCACGCAGTCCATTAAGAGCATATCAAAGATGCAACCAACCAACACAAAGCGAGTAAATATAAAGAAGTTAAAGATATGATTCAAATGGGAACTCGGAAAAAAATCCGGCCCCAGATGGGATTTGAACCCACGACCCTCCGTGATCTAGTCGGATGCTCTAACCACTGAGCTACTGGAGACTCTTGTGGTGAGCAAGGGTGAAGTGGGTATTGACTAGAACTGCAATCACGCAGTTACATAGTCAAAATTTAAACGACCATATATGACTCATAACTGCATCGCGCAGTCACATTAAGGCATATCAGCGATAGCACCTCGCTAACTGCATCACGCAGTCACATTAAGGCCATATCAAAGATGCAACCAACAACCACCAAGGCGAGTAATATAAGAGAAGTTAAAGAATATGCATCAAATGGGAACACTCGGAAAAAAAAAATCCGTGGCCCAGATGGGATTTGAACCCACGACCCTCCGTGATCTAGTCGGATGCCTCAACCACTCGGATTTTTTTCCGAGTTCCCATTTGATGCATATCTTTACTTCTCTTATATTTACTCGCTTTGGTGGTTGTTGGTTGCATCTTTGATATGCTTAATGTGACTGCGTGTGCAGTTAGCGAGGTGCATCGCTGATATGCCTTATGTGACTGCGCGATGCAGTTATGAGTCATATATGGTCGTTTAAAATTTGACTATGTAACTGCGTGAGCAGTTCTAGTCAATACCCACATTTCACCCTTGCTCACCACAAGAGTCTCCAGTAGCTCAGTGGTTAGAGCATCCGACAGATCAGGAGGTCGTGGTTCAATCCCATCTGGGGCTCGATTTTTCCGAGTTCCCATTTGATGCATATCTTTAACTTCTCTTATATTTACTCGCTTTGGTGGTTGGTTGTTGCATCTTTGATATGCCTTAATGTGACTGCGTGATGCAGTTAGCGAGGTGCTATCGCTGATATGCCTTAATGTGACTGCGCGATGCATTATGATCATATATGGTCGTTTAAAATTTGACTATGTAACTGCGTGATGCAGTTCTAGTCAATACCCACATTTCACCCTTGCTCACCACAAGAGTCTCCAGTAGCTCAGTGGTTAGAGCATCCGACTAGATTCACGGAGGTCGTGTTTCAATCCCATCTGGGCTCGGATTTTTTCCGAGATTCCAAATGATGCATATCTTTAACTTCTATTAATTCTTTACAAATAAAAATATTTTTATTATTCATGATGGATGACATTTTCTTCTATGCCCATAGAAGAAAAAACACTATTCACTCTGCAGTAGTTGATAAAGAACAAAAGAAGACAAAAGACTCAAAGTTCGCAGCCAACTATTACACACAATCACTCAAACCAATAAAAAACTACTTCAACTGAGGTATACTAGTCCTGTAACTCCAAATCCAAACAACCAATTGGAGACTAATTGTACAAAATAGGCCATAATATATTACAAGGGATCATGAAAAACATCCTCAACCCAAAATATTCATAGTTCAAATGCTAATAACCTTGACCAATGACTTTTACAATTCTTTTCCTGATAAGAAATAACAGCATTTGGTTTTCAAAGTTAAAAAGTGTATTCGCGCTAACACTTTAACCTGTTGATGGTTACCAGCAACCTCAACCTAGAATCATCTGTTAACCCGCTACAACTCTCTAAACCAGCAAAAAATTTACTCAAGTAGAAACTCAAAAAAAAAATAATGAAATAAATGGTTGCTAGTAAAATGTTTGAAACAATGGCCCATAATATATGAGGGGCATTATCTCCCCCCAACCCAGCCCAGGAACATGTCTTAAGCCTACATAACAACTATGTTTTCAACTTGTATACATAAGTAATAACCCTGCATTTTCAACATACCGATACAGAAACAGTTACAAGATAAACCATCATTACAAAAAAATCCTTGCGAAACTTTTGTGCAAAACAAAACCAGAGTTTCCCCCCAACATAAAGCCCGAGTGAACGCAAATATGCGTCTAGTTTGGGAAATGAAATATATACTACAAAGGAAGACAAAACAGGGCCAACAGCGCATGCCCAAATTATGCTTCCTTTAAAGGATAAAAAATGCAGGCTACTTGAAAGCATTTTGTCTGGGACGCCGATGAATAAACGCTCAAAGAAAGTCGAACTCTGTGTGATATAACACGAAGCATTGAAAAATAATTGAGCTTATTTGTTGTTCCTAGTAGTTAATCGTATTTGTCCGCATTGTGACATGAAAACAATCACGGTGACCACCACTTTTTTGCTACGTTTTTAATTGTTGGGTTCATATTACACCACTAAGTCTGATCATGACTTAGGGTGAGTTCCTTTGGGGTGATCCGAGTTCGGATCAGTGATCCAAGATCTGTCTGGATCTTTCTGGATCATGGTGCATCAAAGGAACCGGCGAAGTGGTTCCTTTGATGCACCATGATCCAGACAGATCCAGACAGATCTTGGATCACTGATCCGAACTCGGATCACCCCAAAGGAACGCACCCTTAGTAATCTCTTAAGTCGACTTAGTGAAAATGACAGGTGTGAAGCGCTAAGTCACAGAGGCGTGATTTCTGTGTTAGGGTCGGCAAACTCAAACGATCTAAGCAGTTCTTAAGTCTGTTTCAAACCTGACTTTAGGCTGCCTTAAGAAACCCGATAGCCAAAAAAATTCAAAATCGTGGGGTTTTAAGAAATAGAAAACATGTACCGTGTTTCTATCGATTTACAGAAACACGAGTGGAAGTTTTGGAGAGTTTTCCCAAACTTTCACGAGTGTTTCTATAACTCGATAGAAACACAGAGTACATATTTTCTATTTCTTTCAGAAAAAACCACGACGAGAAAAAGGAAAACAACTTGTTAACTTTGATTATCAAAATGTAAATTCTCTTTGCTCGCGCCATCATTACGTCAACAGCGCGCGCTAGTTCTGTGTCTCCATCGAGTTATACAAACACAATTTTTAGCCAATCAGCGCGCGTGCTTTCTTTGGACTGTTTTCTAATTAACAATTAGATTATGAGCTCGAGATTTCTATGAGGTGATAGTTGATGAGGCCGAAGGCCGAATTGACTATCGCCTCATAGAAATCGAGAGCGAATAATCTAATTGTTTTAGCAGAATTCTAACTGAAATTAACGCAGATAGCGGTTTCCAATTATTTTTCCACGCATTATTGAACTTTACCCGTAAACAAAGTAGCAGGTATTACTGTCCTTGCCAAATTTGCAGTTGTTTACGCGCGCACCCGCGTTTTCAATATTTTCAAGTTTTTAAAGTCAAGAAACCGTAAATGTGCTTCTTTCAGTCTTCTCAGGACTTTAACTACCCGTTTACATCTAAACTTTCTTCCAAAACTGCGGAAAAAGTATAAAAACATCGCATTTCGTGAACGACCGACAACTACTGTGTTCTACTAGAGTGGCTGATAGTATACGAGTAGCTCAGCCAATCAGATTGCAGGATTTGTAATGGTAATAGGACTGAGTGGAGTCCAATTCGGTCTGTAATCATACGAGTGACAACAAAATCGGACGACCGCGCAGCGGGAGTCCGATTTGTTTATCACGAGTATGATTACAGACCGAATTGGACGACACGAAGTCTTATTACCAATTAATCTAAAAATTACAATTTCCGAGAACAGAAGAAGAGCCAAGTTATAAAAGGGAAGGAAATTTTGCATTAAAGACTGACAAAGGAAGCGTAAATTGTTCAATGTCGCTCTGAAATTGACTACGATCAAAATATATAGTGATTGTAACCAAGGTTGTGATTGGTTGATTTAAACTACAACTTTGAATGTGATTGGTTGATTTAAAATACTACTTTGAATGTGATTGGCTTATTGAACTGTCCGATAACAAACTGTCCAATAACAAAGTGTCCAATAACAAACTGTCCGATAACAACCTGGCACGTGAATTAGTGGAAAATAGGAGTTTTTTAAACCAATCACAATCGAGGAAATTGTAATTTTTATGATTAGCATTAGTATACTAGTGGAATTCTACTAATACCAGATAGAGATTCCCACGTTAGGCACGAAAACCTAAAAAATCACGCGCGACACAGTTTCTTCTCACGAGCAAAATTATCTAAAGATGCATCGCCGAGAGACGAAACGTTAGAAGGCAATTACGCTACCGACTTTTCACCTTATGCAACGTAAGTTGCGTGGCTTGATCACTTTTTTATTAGCCTACGTAAGAGTCATTTTCTTTTCTTATGATATTCCTCGCCAATTTCCCAACAGATCTGAGGCACGAATGCCTCATGTTTTTAATGCCGCTTCACCGATCAACCTTTGTTAATTTAATAACCAGACAACAGCCGCAATTACAGCGATTTTACGGCTTCTCGGTCTCATTTTGATCTTAACTTCTTCGCTAAAATGGATCGTGACAACCTTACCCTATCTGTTATTTTTATCTTTAATTATGACTGCTTTGCACGGAAAGGATTTTTCTTCTAGATATGTCTGAATGCTCAAGCGGACTTAGGGTGACTTTGCTTGACTTGGGTTAAGACAGACTTAGTGCCTAGTGTGAACCCAACAAATATCTCCTCGTCCTGTAACAACAGGATAACAATTTTCATCGGAAATCTATGGCGGGTTCTTATACTAGGGAATCACCTTAAAATTTGCACTCATAAAACAATAAATAAGACTTACGTTACAGACTGAGAAGTTTTAAGATGAAAATAGCATTAAAAGGTGAAACAGCGCTACTTGCTACGTGAGATTTTATGATCATAAAGAACTCTTTCTTTGTATTATTTTGCCGGCCAAAATACATGAAATCGCCTATTTTGGTAACCTACAATTTCAAAATTTTGCGGGGAATCATTCCCCCGCACCCTCCTAGTTTACCCCCTCGGACCTCACTTTAATTTACGCCGCTTGTTATGTTTTATTGGAGACCTGTGGAAACTTCTTTTAAGAGTGGTCATAAGACATCAGGATCCAGACTAGCAAAAGACACGGCTCAAGGGACTAAACCATGGCGGCCTCATTGACCGGTCCCTTATCTCATTTAGAAACTGGTCACTTAACGCTTTTAAATTGCCACCTACTGTCATATTCCAAAGAGAAATATTTTGGGGATAACGGTCTGGGTAATTTTAGGGATAAGGGATAACTACCCCTGGAATTTTAGGGATAAGGGATAACTACCTCTGACATTTTAGCGATAAGGGATGACTAATCCCTCCCCCCACCCCCTAACAGGGCCTCTCTTTTCTTCTTGACAATTAACTTTTTCACCGACACAGATGGCGAAGGTGGACACTTGTGGCAGCCTTCAACCATCGTTTCCAAAATTGTTCGGTTTTTCCGCCCTAATTAATTTAGCCTAATTAATTCCTATTTACTTGGCTTTTTTCTTTTTTCATTTTCTTAAGACAACATTATTGCAATTAAGTGTATCTCGGTCTTGCATTATAGAAAGGGTTTATCCATTTGCAACATACGCGTTTGCATTTGCCTGTTCAATCTTTTTTGGTTGGTTTTAAGGTTAAAAACATTGAAAAATTCCAGCAGGCAAATACGACAGTTAAACGGATTCAGCCTTTGGGGTAATTCTCCTTTAAAGAGGATATTGTTCAGCAATGTCTTGTAGAAGTCGTTTGAAGCATCCATTTGGGTGAGTATCACCATACCATCTTCTCCACATGAATTCTTGCAGGTACTCCAACAAAAAGTTAGGATTGCTATTACCCTTCATGACTTTGAATTTGGTTTTCGCCGAGCTCCAGTTACTTTCGGCGTGTTGTGTGTGGACGCCCGTGGCTGGGTCGACAAAGTGGAGAGAATGGTTGACAGTTCCGTGGTGCAAACCTAGTCTCCTCTGTAACTGCCGGTAAGCTGCCCACTCGTCGCTGTGTACTATTGATCCAACTCGAACATTGCGTTGGATTATAGGTAGAAGAGTTGCAGCCGTTACGTCGCCTGACGAGCTGTAAATATGGTCTAGCTGGTGTGTACTGCGTGTCGAATAATCCTAACACCCATCTTTCTCTTCTAGCGCGGCGTCCTCTATGAAACTGATCAATCAGGAATCAACAACAGCATTAATAAAAATAAACGTTTTATCCCAAAAGGTTCAGGTAAAAACATCTCTATGACTTTCTACCTAGGGGCGGGGCTATTTAACATCATAGTTTCCAGCGGAATTGTTCACCTTTGCAGGCAGCCAAACTATGTTTTGTGCCGGGTCATTAGCATTTGCCCATTCTCTCTCGATCTCCATCATTACTGATTGGAGCAGTTATTGTTGGAAACTCGGGATAAAGGAAACAGCGTAAATCGCAGTGGATCGGGAAATTAAGTATTAGATATTATGGAAAACAAGAAAACACTAAGTAAATTAGCGTAAAGCGTAAAAGTATGCATATTTTTATTTTTATGAAAAAGATGTTTTTCGCGGCCATAGTTTGATTACACAAGATTTATCGAGTCGACGAAATAGTATAATCGGTTTATGTTAGGGATAATCTTGATCCTTTCTGACGGAATGGTACAGAAAAATGTCTGAACATACCTTTGATTTGTGATTAAATTTTGACTCGTCGATTTGAACAATGACACCGGGTCCACCGAGTGTAGGAATTGGATGCAAGATTAGCGCACGCCACGCAACTTCTCGACAATTCCGGGACATTTTTACGAGCGTTTTCCTGGATGCAATCCCTTCTGAAGACATTAAAAAAAATTAAAAAAATGCACAGGGAAGCTGTCCACTCTTCCACACATGATTAAAAAGTGGCCCGCATCCTTTGACCTGTTGCGAGTGTAGAATAATTTCTAAAGCACAAAAATAGATAATGAATCAAGATTTCACTGAGAAAAAAGCAATATTTGCCTGATCGAAAAAAAAATTCGTGCAGAAGGTTTCACCTGAAAAAAAAATTCGTGCACAAGCAGTGAGCAAAAAAAAATTCGTGCAAGCCGAAAATTCCCCTCTCCCCCATCACTTTTCTATTGGTCCGTCCCTTAGCAAAATAAAATATCCCATACGTACTACTGTTGACTGTAGCCTGCGTCGCAGCCAGCCCCGTTCTATACCAGGAAAATCAAAGGGACTACGCCAGTGAAGGCCACATACCACGACAGCAATGGCGGTGTGAAAAAGTTGCTTAAAAGTGAATTCGATTTTTTGATTTCCTTATCTCGATTGTTTTGTCAAATGCTACCGTAACTCCAAATTCTAAGTCGTGTATTGCCTCTCCCCTAGTCAAGGGAATGTAGAATCAAAAAACAGCAAAAACATTAGTGCGATGCATGGGCAATGTCAAGAATTGCTTGTTTTTCATCAGTTTTATTCCAGTACCTTGTTATTCTTTATCGTCCTTATGCTTTTTCCTGCCAACTGTATTTTGTGTATTTGGCAGTATTTTACCTGGGTGCTAGGCAACGACTGAATTTGCGGCACATGATCCGAACAAAGCGATGAGAAATTTGTAAGGTTGACCAAAACTATGGCGCGTTTTTAGGGTCAAAATTAATATAAAAAACTTTTTTCAAGATGACTTTCGAATTGCAACTCTTGTGGAATGATAAATTGCTAATGTAGTTTCTTTTGACATTTTTTGCGAAAACTTGCTTCTTTCTGCACGTCCATGGCGTACAGACATAAACATACGCAGGCTATTTTCCGAACATAAGAATGACTTTACACGCAAGATTATTTCCGAAATATCAAAACTCTTACCACAAAAATTCTTTATAAAGCTCTGTTTCTAATACATTAACGTAAGACACCCGCAAGCGATAAAAAATACCAGCATCGAATTACTATTGAATTACATGTCTTTCCCCAAATTTTCTGCGAATTAACTCACCCGCAAATTTTCTGCAAAAAATCAACCAGGCGTTCCAGTCTTGAAATGTCACGTGATATCAACTTTCCATGACGCCCTGAGGCCCACATGTCACACAATTTGTCACATCTGGAAACTTGGTTGGGTTGTTCTTTATCGATCGTTTCTTTCTTTCCGTCGTTCTTTATCAGGTACAAGGGATCCAAATTTACTACGCGAGTGCGCGCAGCGCTTGTTGGAGACAGCGGACTTTATCCGTAACCGGACCGCTGCTGTAACGTCCACAACGCAGACAACCACAACAACAACCTCGAGCTCGACAACCGCGCAACCTCAACCAAACAGCGCAACTGTTAGGAGTGAGCACAACCGACTGTTTGGCTACCGGCCGCCAGCTCCGTCACGAGCTCCTCGAAATTCTCGTGCAAATAGTCGGGGAACGCGCCGCTCGCCCTACACAAACGCAGCCGTAGTCGTGCGAGCTCCACGTGGAGCAGGTCGTTCGTATGTATGGCGACAGCCGGACAGCAAACGCCACCGTCAACCTCAGAGAGGATTGACCTGTCACTGAACGGCGTTAAAAAAAGGGGGGTTAGATAGGCCTGCGCGACTCCCACTCGCGTGTTTTTAGCCTTGAAGCTATTTTTTTTCCTCTAACGAGTATGTCTTTCAGGGAACGCCCTCTCTTGTAGGATATAAGTGGCGGTTCCTTAAATATTTCTCTGAGCGTCGGTTGTTTCTCAATAAAATGCCATTTGCTCATGAGGATTTCTTTTAAGTTTGGCACTGATGGGTGATATTCCGTTACAAACGGCAAGATTCGTTTGTTTTCTTTCTCTTTTTGTCGGAGTGCTTGTTTCCTGTTTTGAAACTTTACTTCTGAGAGGTTTCCTTGGATGAAGGCTTTAGGGTAACCTCTATCAACAAGGTGTGTTTTGAAATTTTCTAGTTTCTCTTCAAATATTGTTTTAGAAGAGTTTGTCCTCAGAAGTCTTAAAGCCTCTCCTTTCACAAATCCCCTCCTAACACCGGGTGGGTGACAGGATGAGAAATGTGTATATTGAAATGTCTCAGTAGGCTTGAAATGGGTTCGCACATCAAGAACTGATGTTGTTTCGAATCTTGCACCTTTGTATATGGTGGTGTCCAAGAAAGTTATTTCAGTTTCTGAAACTTCAGCCGTGAATTTAATTGTAGGGTGGTGTTTGTTTGCTTTCTCAATGAACTGTGTTATATCTCCTCTGTTTGTGTTCCAGAGGGAGAAAATGTCGTCTATGTAGCGTTTCCAAACGAGCGGTTTAATCACGCTTTGGCTTATAATTTCTGTTTCGACTTTTGCCATGAAGATATTGGCGAAGGCAACAGCCATTTTCGTCCCCATAGCAGTTCCATGTGTTTGGAGATAATCTCGTCCATTAAATTGGAACTAATTTTCTTGCAAAATAAGCCTTAGCGCTTCTTGAAGCTGTGAGTAGGAATAGGAGGTTTGTTTTTATGGAATGCATCATATGCTGCGCATATTGTTCGGATTCCTTCCTCCTGTGGTATATTTGTATATAAGCTCGTTACGTCCATTGAAACAAGGATAGTCCCCTTTGGGACTTTCGTTCTCTCTATGAAGTTGATAAAATCAGTGGTGTCTTTCAGATATGACTTCTGCTGTTTTGCTATAGGCTGAAGAAGTCTGTCAACAAATGTTGATAGTTTCTCCGGGGCCATCGCACCCTGATATTATTGGTCTCCCGACTGGTATCGGTTTGTGAATTTTTGTCAGGGTGTAGAAAACTGGAATTCGAGGCGGGTTTGGTGCTTCACAAAACCATTTTTTAGTTGCTTCGTCTATGTGGTTTTTGTGGTAGAGTTCATTAACTAGTTGTCGGACTTTGCGGCTTGTCTCATCTACCATTGGTTTTTCAAGTGACCTGTAGTGTTCAGTGTTATCTAGTTGAATTTGACCCTCTTTGATTTTGTCTTGTGTGTTGAACACAACAGTGCAGTGGTCGTCCCTTTATCTGCTTTTTAAAGGTTGATTTCGTTGTCTTGCTTTAATGCCTTAAGTGCCCTCTGTTCGGCTGGTGGCAGATTATTTTTTGGTTTTGTGAGTTTGGTTTCCACTAATTTAACCTTAACCTCTTCTAGATAGCTCTCTAGGGCGATTGATGGTTGTATTGGTGGTTTCCATGTGGATTTAACGTGGAATGGATGTGGTTCTTTTTCCTGCCCGTGAAAAATGTATCGTAGTCTCATTCTTCTTGCGAAGCTATCAAAGTCACGCAAGAGTTGCCGTTGTATTTGCTCCTCGTTAGTCACGGGTGTGGGAATAAATTTCAGCCCTTTCGCCAGAAGGTTAATCTGGTCGTTGGTGAGATCTTTATTAGAGAGGTTTTTTATGTGGTTTTTGTTTTTTTCAAGCCTCGCGTTTATATTTCTTTTGTTTTTGATTTGTTTGCGGTCTTTCCGCTTTCTGTTCGACAGTGGTTTGGTTAAAGGTTTCCGTTTGGCCCTGTCATTATCTAATGACTCAGTGAACAGGCATTTGTACTGTTTAAATTGTTTATTATCCTTGCCTTTTACAGTTGACATTAGATCGCTGAACTCGGCCATTTTCTTTTCTAGGTTTTCTGCTATCTTGTATATATTGTTGAGCGATACAGTGTTTTCTCTAGGCGCCGAGTGTTTTCCTTTCTTGGTTTTTGAAAATGTAGTCACATCAGTGTTTGCGGTTTCGTTAGAAACTTTCGATCGTTTTCCGCGTTTGATTTCCGATCTCAACCGATCGGTTTCACGATAATGAAAACGAGTTAGAGCCTTTAGGAACTATTGCTCCGCACTTTTGCGTATGCGTTTAATGTCAGTTTTGAATTCAGTGTCCGATCGTATTCGAGCTCTTGCTGTGTACTTTAAAGATTCTGAGCATGTTCCTCTCTCTGTGTGTCTTTTTAGCGCCTTTATTGCCCTCTCGGAGTTGTTAATTTTCTCTTCTGCTGACAATGTTTGGCTGTAACGGCGTTTTCTGTTCTGCTGTTCGTGCTTTGGCTCCTCCTTTATCTCGTGGTACTGCTGCTTTTCAGGTGGCCTTTGGCTGCTTTCATATTCTTCATCCGTGTCTTTAAGAAACTCGTTTTCATCGCCTTCAGGTTGTGAAAGTTCCATATTTTCTTCCTCTGTTTCAGAGGCATTTTCTTTGCTTGTGCACCAGCTGCTATCCTCGACAAATGACGAGCTACTTGTTGCAATCGGTACAATACGTAGTCCGCCACATCATCACTCGAATCTTGCTCTAGTCTCTTAGAGAGGTCGATGAGATGTAGACGAAGATTCACCAAAAAATCAGCAGTAGAGCTCATTTTCGATTTCACTACGCGAACACGGCCGGTCTAGGTCGAGGGAAGCGATCCGAAGGCATCGTGGGATAGATCACGTGACATTTCAAGACTGGAACGCCTGGTTGATATTTTGCAGAAAATTTGCGGGGTGAGTTAATTCGCAGAAAATTTGGGGAAAGACATGTAATTCAATAGTAATTCGATGCTGGTATTTTTTATCGCTTGCGGGTGTCTTACGTTGATATATTAGAAACAGAGCTTTATAAAGAATTTTTGTGGTAAGAGTTTTGATATTTCGGAAATAATCTTGCGTGTAAAGTCATTCTTATGTTCAGAAAATAGCCTGCGTATGTTTATGTCTCAAGCCAAGAACCGTGCAGAAAGAAGTAAGTTTTCGCAGAAAATGTGAAGAAAAACTTAATTGGCAATTAACCATGTAACAAGAGTTGCAACAACTGGAAAGTAATGGTAAAGAAAAACACTTGTACGCCATGGAACGTGCAGAAAGAAGCAAGTTTTCGCAAAAAATGTCAAAAGAAACTGCATTAGCAATTAATCATTCCACAAGAGTTGCAATTCGAAAGTCATCTTGAAAAAAGTTTTTAATATTAATTTTGACCCTAAAAACGCGCCATACAAAACAGGATGAAATGCTCATAACTTATACATCTGACAATGCTGAACTACGCTTGTGAATTACTTCTATTTTCGGTTGAGTAAGACGAAACTACGTTTGGTCACCAAGTGTTAACGCTAAAACTACAGTGTCATCAGGGACAACTTGACTGGTTTCCAACGGTAACAATATCAGCAGGCGCGCATCACTTACCATGAAAGCCCGCCAAATTTGGAAGAGACAAACGACCTCGGCCAGTACTAGTATGTTGTTCTCCGCGTTTTGCTGCTTATGACTTCAAAGGCCGACAAGTTGCCACTGGAAACGGAGCTAGTTGCCCATGACAACAACACCATTTTAGCGTTAAAAACTGGTGATCAAACTTGGTCGCGCGTTACTCAACTGATAATCGTGGTATATAAGAACAATACCCTCCATCTGGAGCGAAAATATGCTATGATTTTTGTCCGCGGACATTATCTGTTCCGAGTAGCAAACAGTTTTCCGAGAGCGTTTTTCCAGTTTCACTCGAATCGAGAGACCAAAATGGCGGCATGTCGAACTCAACGATCGGCATCTACGATCTCACGGAAAAATAGGGGAGTGTGAAAAGTCTAAAATATTTGATGCCTGATTATAATACAGTACACGACAGTCGACCGATATACCACCGACAGTCGACCGATATTCCACCGACAGTCAATGATTAACGTATCGGTCGAGTGTTGGCCGACATATCGACCGATACTCGGCCGATATCTCGGTCGACATATCGACCGATACTCGACCGATATCTCGACCGACATATCGATCGACATATCGACTGACATATCTCGGTCGATACATCGGTCGAGTGTCGGCCGATATATCGACCGATACATCGGCCGAGTATCGGTAGATATGTCGACCGACACTCGGCCGATGTATCGGTCGATATATCGGTCGAGGGGTGCACAAAATACACATGATCCCAATATTTTTGCTTAGGAGACAGCGAACTGTTAAAATATTAAAATTCGATCTAAATTTGCATATTTGTAGCGCGTTTAATGTTGTATACGCAGAATGCTCACTACAGGGTAGACTTTGGAAAAAGTCCTTCGTCCTATTTGCTTCGCGGCCTAAAAAGCTCGCTCCTCTAGCCTCGGCTACTTAGCTGTGGGACTCGAGAGGTCGACTTGTGGCATGTCTAGCTATCCCGTGACATCATTAGACCTGCCGCTGATACGTAACAGAGCTCAGCGGTCTCAATAATTTTGGAGGAAAGGAAAGTGCGCGAAAAATAAGGTTTATTTTGGTCTTGGTTTCGGTAAGCAATTTTTTTACCAGCTGGTTTTACTCAGGTCATCTGCGTTTTTTGACATGCCAAAGACAAAGACAAGCAGAGAGAACACTAAGGAAGAGATTTATAGCGGAGCACCATTGGTAAGAAAAAATAGTAACCCATCTTTCGAGAAAATTTGGTTTTTTCACCTTACGTACGCACCCGGAGGGGGGGGGGACTCCCTTATATGGGCTATATAGGTATGTGCGGTCCCAAAGGGTATGGTCTTTTGGCCGTTTTGGTCTGAAATAGGGTATCGAGATTTACCATCAACAAAAGCCCTTCTTTTTTATCTTTTAATTGTGTTTACGCCAACCGTGTACGTGAAATAGGTCTGAAATGGGGTATCAAATTTTTGGTCAGGTCTGAAATAGGGTAGGGAAAAAATAAAACACAAACAACGGAGATAAACATGGTAAACCAACGCATTTTATATAGACTTGACGTTTCGTATGCTAGGCAACATACATTTTCAAACATCCATTTACCGGAAGAAGATATTCACTGGCCTCTACGCCAAATGGGACTCTTTCACACCGCGCAAATACAAAATTTTAATTTTTTGAGATTAAAATCTCATTCGTACGCTCACTTATCGTTGTTATCGAATTTGCTCCACGCCTTCTTTATTGCAATCTGCTCTCAATGACCTCCGGAAACTTCTTCTACAAAATGGTTACCCTCAAGGTATAATTACCTACAACATTAACGATGTTTTGAACAGAAACAGAAACAAGTCCAACAGCCCTGTCTTGACAGTTCCTAAGCAAGATATAATCATCCTGTTACCTTACTTAGGTCTACAGAGCAACCAAATCGCTAAACGCCTGAGATCCTGTGTTTACAATTTCTACCCCTGCGTCAACCTTAAGACAGTTTTTCAGAACACTCTCCGCATCAAGTCTTTCTTTCCTTACAAGGACCGCTTAAACCGCTCTCAGAAGTCTAAAGTCATTTATAAGGCCGGTTGCTGGGACTGCACTGATTTTTACATCGGTAAGACAAAAAGAAGACTTCATGACAGGAAAACTGAACATTTCAAGGCCCTCGCTAAAAATGACCACACATCAGCTATTGCTGATCACGTTAAAACCACTGGACACAACATCAAGTGGGATCATTTTGACATTTTAGCGTCGGGCAAAACCGATTATCATTGCAAAATTAAGGAAACCTTATTTATCCAAGAACTTAAGCCAGCTTTTAATGTAACCATTAGTAGTGAGAAGTTGTTGCTTTATTAATAAGGTGTATCCTTTTACATATTTACTGTTAAGATAGTTTTTCTTAATCTCGGTTCCAGACCCCTGTATTAAAAGTATATAAACAGTGTTCAAAAATTGTAACGGTCACTTTTGAAAATGTATGTTGCCTACGAAACGTCAAGTCTATATAAAATGCGTTGGTTTACCATGTTTATCTCCGCTGTTTGTGTTTTATTTTTAATCAAGCTACGATGGCCTAACAACAAGAGTTTATAGGGTAGGGAAAATCGCAGATTTTGGTCTGAAACAGGGTAAGGGTTTTAGGAAGGGGACCGCACATCCCCACCCAATTTTTCTGGTAGTACCCCCCGGGGGGGGTGTACGTACGTACGTCCGTACCTACGTCCGCCGATTTATGTACGCGCTGTGAAATGTCCTATAATAATAATAATAATAATAATAATAATAATAATAATAATAATAATAATCCAACATGGAGGAAATACTCCAGTTGACCACCCAGTTTACAGCATACATCGTTCATGTTATTGTCAATTGACACCTGTCAAACCAAGGTATTCGCAGACCATTATCATGTGACCATATCGCGGGCTCAAGTTTGAAGGTCATCGAGGTTGGCTGTTTTTTATTTAAGTTTACCGCTGACTGGCTTTTGATTGGATCGCAGGCTCAAGCCAGGTATAGAACCCCCAAACCAAAACGAGGCTTAATGTTTCGCGCGCTTTCCACGGCTCGAAATTTCACATTCAGTTGCTTTCTTCATGTTGAGCAAAACCACTTCATCTTCTCTCGAATTTCTTCGCGTAAAAGGCATAAAAATCAGGAACTAGTTTAAAGATACTCCGGAAGGTGAATTTGCAAGTGCTAAAACGGAAGAGCAAGATATTTTTCTCAGGAAAAGCTTAAGACTTGGATCCACTTGCATGGAGTTCGGATTAATCCGAGCACCATGCAAGTGGATGAATTGTATGGTTGAAAAACAAAATGATTCAACGCATCTTGCAGCTCACCAAGAAAAGTCACTTAACAGTTCACCGGCATTAATGGAAGGAACGAGTACTAAGCTCAAACTTAGTGGAAGAAATTCTTCCTCTGGACAAACCGATGGCTATTTTTGGAGATTCGTGTTTTCACTCAAGCCGGATACGTATTTTCAAGAACCTCTACATCACAGGTAAATTAAAGAAATTGAAACTTAACATTTGGTTTAATCGTTGTTACAAACGTTTCCTTAAGGTAGAAACGCGTATTAGAGTTTTGCTTTTCAATTTTCTCCTCCTTATTTTTATATACTGATAAGAATGACCGATGATGGGATACTTAAGTATCTCACCCCTCCCTTCATAACTGCCAACCCCATCTCCCAAATAATCCCGGTTGAGAGAATTTGATTAAGTAGTTATCAGCAATCCCACAGCCGGTGTCATGGGACGGAAAGAGCCTCTTCAGACGTACTTGGTGGTGCAATTAATTTCTTCCGCTCCAAAGGTAAATTTCACATCCATCCTTTTGCATTTGACTCATACATCTGCTTATCCTTTATGCACGACTACGTTTTACATTGTTAAAGTACCGTATTTACTCGATTAAGCGCCTCGGCGTTTATTAAATTTTACGCAACTCGGGTGGCATGCGGCACTTATTCAGGGACGCCGCTTATTTGAGGGAGGCGCTTATTTAAAAATCATATTTCTGAAAAAAGGATGAGTTGATGTTAACAGTAAAACAGAAACATCTCCAAAATGTCGGTAACTATCTCGTTTTGCTGGAAAAATGGGCTTGCACCTTGAACTGGCTTTCTTTTTGTTTACTAAATTTCATTGTCACTGCTACTGCCGTGCACGTCAGTGGCATGACGTTTGAAACCAATTCGTACCCATACTGTGTAGCACGGCAAGCTCTGTCGTGCTACACGGCAGTGGTTCGACTTCCTTTCAAACGTCATCCACTGTCGAGCCAAACTCAATTCATTGAAATTATATACGCAATGCACATACCGTTACAAAACCTACCTGAACCCAAAGCACTTATCAGACGTTGAATTTAATTCAACGTCTGAAACCAAGTTAAGCTTTAGTGGAGCCAGCTTAGCACGACATTTGAAATGGGCCTTAGGTTGGCTTGCTGTGCCGACGGCCTTAACAACGGAACAGCGCATTGCGAAAATTCTAGAGAGAAGCAAAATGGAAGACAACAGAAGTATAGCTTATTCAAACTGAAAAACGTTGTTATCCAGGACAATACGTTTCAGAGCCTGTTTCAGACAATGTTGTGCTGTACTCATATATTTTAGTCATATTCGGAGCGTATTCAGGGGTGGTGCTTACTAGTAGTTGCTCTCAGATGCGGCGCTTAATCGGGTGTGGCGGTAATTATCCTTATGGAAAAAGAAATGGTGTTAAATCCTCTGTTGAGGCAAAATGGCTGATTCCCCTTCATTCCCGACAAATACGAAAACTAACGAAGCCATGACATTAAATCTGATTGAAAATTGCGTGTATGTCCCCACACCTATTATCTGGGAATTAAGCAGTCCTCGCAAGTAGCTGAAGTTTTTTGTATTGGCACGCATCCACAACTACTGTCTGTAGTAGCCAAAACTGAATTGGTATGGCCTCTTAAGACAAGGGCGAATTTACCAAAAACTGGCATAACAAATATTTCAAGAAAAAGAGTAACAAGCAACCAAGTAGTTTTTGGATACATCCCGTGCGGAAGAGGCATTCCTCACAAAGGGGGTGTGAAAACATACACCACACAAGCAACCAGGGGCGCGTACCCAGAACTACTTCTTGGGACATGGTCCTCGCAAGTAGCCAAAATTGAGTTCCAAGCATGTCCCCATTATTGCGACCCCACAAAAAAAATTGGCAATTTCCAAATTCCAGACAAATGTATGAAGAGAGGTAGGAGTAAGCAACCAAACCACCATTATATTTTTTCGATACCTGCTAAAGAAGAGATAGTCCTCACTAGAGGGGTTTGGAAACATGGACCCCACGAGTAGGCAGGGGCGCGTATGTCTGTGTATGTGTGTGTGTGTGTGTGTGTGTGTGTGTGTGTGTGTGTGTGTGTGTTTTATCAGCTTTCCAACATTAAAAATAAGTTTAACGAAAAACTCTGAACATTAATTACCTACACACTCCCAGTTGTGGGCCGGGTACATTTCTCTATTGTTATCGTTAAAAAAGCTTTTGTAGTCTCAGTTCCGGTGTTTTTTACTTTCATTAATTGGGTAAATTACAAGAATAACCTAATCATATGTGAAACTGAATATACATGAAAATCATATATTTGAACTGCGGATTAAAGAATGAATATGTGAATGATCATCGCAGTTATGAACGCTACGAGTTAAGCAGTAGTAAAACTAAAGTTTGAAAAAAATTTAGCCTGAATTTTTTTTTCGGCAGGCTTTTTGTTCACAACCGGGGGGGAGGGGGGTGGGTACTCCCAGAAAAATTGGGTGGGGGTGTGCGGCCCGCTTCCTGCAACCCTTACCCTATTTCAGAACAAAATCTGTGATTTTCCCTACCCTATTTCAGACCTGACGAAAAATTTGATACCCTATTTCAGACCTATTTCACGTACACAGTTGGCGTAAACATAATTAAAAGACAAAAACGAAGGGCTTTTGTTGATGGTCTTATCGGCTAAAGATGAAGAAGTAGCTTCTTCTAAAAAGCATACCGAATTCAAGACTGGAGTGAACAAACCATACCCTATTTCAGACCAAAATGGTCAAAATTAATACCCTATTTCAGACCAAAACGGCTAAAACAAAGCATACCCTTTGGGGCCGCACATACCCATATAGCTCATATAAGGCAGTACCCCCCCCCCCCGGGGGGTTCATAACTACGATGATCATTCACACATTCAATAGCCTAATCATACGCAGGCCCTGCTAAAAACACCCTAACACCTGGGTTTAAAACAGGAAACACTCTATCGAAAGGTAAAACGTTGGTTTCTATTTGTTGTACTCATATAATTGTTCATGTAATTAATAAAGTATTTTGTTTCGGCTTGTTTTATGTTTATTAAGAAAAGGTAAAAGACAAGCAAGGCTGGTTACACATTGAGGATATATATTTGTTTGTTTGTCCTTTTGAACTGATACGAACCTCACACTGAAGGCTCAAATGTTGTGAAGAACTAATGTACAGAACAGTAATATCTGGTAAGGCATTACCGGCATTGCGGGCCTTCGGGGGGGGGGGGGGTACTTGGGTCAATTTTTGCTGAGTATGTGTCGTCCCATCTTGGTCACTGTTGGGCAAATGTAATTTTCGTGACCCCAACTTAGTCACTTTCTATTTATGCATCTACCTTATAAAGGCTTTTAAGTAGGTCATCCTAAAATGAATGGAAACATAAATTTGTTAAAGTGAATGTAGAACACTTTAATTTTCACCTAGAGTAGAAATATTCTGGTACATTTACCCCCAAAATCCCGAAAATGTGCAACCCCATTTTAGTCACCGTCTATTGAAAATGCAACTCCATTATCAGTCAATCCAGTCGTGAAAAAATGCGACCCCATCCGGCGACACATCCCCATTAGCCTATTACTAGGAAGTACCCCTCCGCCCCATTAGCCTATTACTAGGAAGTACCCCTCCGCCCCCCCCCCCGGGCATTGTGGATCTGGTAATGCAGTCCGAGTTTGTGATATGAATGATATCGAAGATGAACTCCACTTTCTGTTTCGTTGTCCCAAGTATTCGTCAACTAGAATTAACAATTATTCACCGAAGTGGAGGTAAATATCCACCACTTTCACTGACACTGAAGTGAATAATTGTTTTAGTATGTACCAAAACATTACCTTATGTTTGACAATACACCGACAAGCGGTCGGAAATTGTAAAATCTCTCGCCCCGACTGCTCGGAGGTGAATAGTACTTGCTAATCATTCCCGAGTTAACCAATCAGAGCGCGCGAAAAGCACTGTTCACTTGTATGGTATATACTAATATACACTTAATGTATGGTCCCGAGGGAAACAGTTAGTTTTGTTTTCCCTCGAGTCCTGGGCCCAGTTGTTCGAAAGCCGATTAACCATAATCCAAGATTAAAACTTAACCAATGAGTATATTTCTCTATCCACAAACGTTGTTCAACGCTGATATTCTGCAAAATTTTAGATTAGAGGACGTCAATTCTGAAAAGCAAAATGCAGCAAAAGAAACTTTCATCCAAAAGTTAAAAACTGCAACCAAAGTTTACACTAATCCTGGATTAAGTCAATCGGCTTTCGAACAACCGGGCCCTGATGTTTCCCTCAATTACGTCTCGGGAAACATCAGGACTCGAAGGAAAACAAAACTACCTAGTTTCCCGAGGGAGCATACGTTAAGTGCTTTGTTATATACCGAGACTTTCCCTTCAACAATCACAGCAAAATGATCATGAACAAACAAAAAACTAAGACGGCACTACAAGAACACGTATTTATTCACAAGCCTGATGAATGAACAATTTACAAATATTTAAAAGTACCTGAATGTGCCTTTTTGTATTTTCCGAATCTTTTCCTCCTATTAGATGCTGAATTTCTTCGGCTAATAGTGGAGAAAAACGTTTCCGTTTAGTCTCAGGTTCCATAACGTTTGTATTATCGTTTGGTTTAAACTGAAAACAGGTCCGCCCTCGTCAATCAAGCTGACGTGAGTACGTTCTGAAGATCATGCCACTTTTTAGTCATGCACTAATCACGTGCTGTTGTATCCGGTGCGCGGGCAACAAATACGGAATTGTATCCCGTTCAGGATAGATTTGAATTTGGTCAGGGACACGTGACCAAGAATCAACCAATTGCATTGCTCGTTTTGTTGAGTGAAAGTCTAGGTATATAACAATGCTTGTTATTGTCTTTGGTATAAACTAAGATAGTTTATCTCATTGTCAAATCCTAAAGCTGCATATACAACAAGCAGCAGCAACAGAAAAGGGAAACTGACATTCATTCACGGTCTGTGAGAGTAAACGCCATAAGTTACCGTGTTTGTATCGCCTTCAGTAAACTTGATGAAGAAAGGCAATCAGATCCGTAAATGGAAGTTGCCAGAAGTGAATAGCTTCTGCACTTGCTCTCACAGAAAATATCTCAAGTGTTTTTAGAAAGGAGTAAACCTGTGGATGGATATGAATAGTAAATTCAGAGACAGTTGAATATACTAGATCCGCAGACGAATATGGAAATCCACAGCAACGAAAGAGTGGAAGGCCCACTTGATTATCCAATAATTGATGAAGAGCTCGAAGCTGCAATTACCAAACTGAAGGCAAACAAATCTCCAGGTATCGATCATATATTAAATGAAGTAATAAAAATCGGAAAGGACGACATTAAAGAGCATTTAATAAACTTATTTAATCGAATCTTAGATACTGGCAAATACCCTACTCTTTGGAGTTTTGGCCTCATTGTACCTATTCACAAAAAGGATGATCGATCCAAAGTCGAAAATTACCGAGGTATCACTTTGCTTTCTGCCTTAGGCAAGCTCTTTACATCAATACTCAACAATCGACTGTACGACTTCATGGTTCAAAAAGGAATTTTGAAAGCTGAACAAGGTGGTTTCAGAAAAATGCACGGCACAGTTGATAGCATCTTCACATTAAAAATGTTTATTGACAAGTACGTGAAATCTAAACCACAGAAGCACCGAAATTTACTCTTTTCATGCTTCGTCGACTTTAGAAAAGCCTTTGACTGTATACCCCGACAAAAACTATTCGACAAACTGAGAAAAGAAGGCATTCAAGGACGTTTCCTAGACGTTTTAATATCCATGTACTCAAATGATAAATCGGCAATTAAAATTGATAACAATTTAACCGAATCATTTCCCTGTTTTGCCGGGTAAAGCAAGGTTGCATGTTGTCACCCACTCTTTTTAATTTCTATCTGAGTGATCTACCAAAATTCCTAAATACGGCGAGTCCAACAGACATTATGCTAGGTGATAAGTCTATCAATTGTCTCTTATATGCGGACGATCTAGTGATTTTCGCTAGATCAGCAAAAAGCCTTCAAATAACCCTTAATAAGCTGGAATCTTTTTGCAAAAATGCCGATTTAAGTGTAAATTTAGACAAGACGAAAATTATGATTTTTAATAACTGTGGTAAGTGGTAATTACTTGTTCAGATACGGGGCTGATGAACTGGAGAATGTCAAATCCTATAAATATCTTGGACTCATAATGAGTCCTTTTGGAAACTTTAATCTCGCTAGGCAAGAGTTGAAGAAAGTTGCACTTAAAGCACTCTATAAATTACGAAAAGAGATGGGAGACCACTTCAGAGAAATATAAAATTAACGATGAAGTTATTTGATGCACTGATATCTCTCATACTCTTTTATGCGAGTGAAGTGTGGGGGATTGATTGCAATGGGAAATTAGAAAAGGATCCAGCAGAATTAGTTCAAAATAAATTCCTAAAGTGGTTGCTGGGAGTTAATAAATACTGCAATAACAATGCGTGCAGGGCTGAGACAGGAAGGTTCCAATGATAATTGAAGCCCAATGTAGGAAATTTAAGTTCTGGTTAACCTTAACCGAAAATGAAAATAAATTATCCCAAATAGCATACAATGATATTAAATGGAACGAAAATAAGGCTTTCTGGAGCAAAAAAATCAAAAACTTGTTGGAACAGATAAGATTAGGAGAACTCTGGATGAAAGCACACTATGCAGGCATAGGAACTGTAAACATGATCAGGCAACGACTTAAGGATATTGAACTACAAAGATGGCTAAGTGAAATAAATAACGACATCAGAAAAGATGCTAACCAAAGCAACAAAATGAGAACCTACCGGTTATTCAAAACGATAGACAATTACAAATGTGAAGACTATCTACATCAGGTTACCAATATACGACACAGAATAGCTCTAACAAAACTGCGACTTAGCAACCACAAATTAGCCATAGAGACAGGACGTTATTCGAGACCATTCAAGAAACCTGCAGAAAGAATTTGCCCAATTTGTAAAATAGAAATGGAGGACGAATACCATTTTCTAAATATATGCCCTGCATACCAGGAAAAAAGACGTTCGTTACTTAATTATTTGGAAAAAGAATGTGGAATAAAAATAAGCAGAATGTCACCTAATAAAATATTCATGTTTCTAATAAACCCCCTAGCGGAAATGCTAAAATACAAAAGCTAATAGCAAAACATATATTCGAATGCTTTGAAAAAAGGATAGAGGAAGACTGCAAAAAGTAAATACTCTAGGACTTAATCAATTAACAAACTAATTAATAATTAAGTAAGTAACAATTTTTGTTGTTTGTAACTTTTAGTTATTTGGAATTCATAGTCGATGTACTATATATTGTATAAGACTCCAAATAAAAACGTCTGTCTGTCATGTCTCCGGCTGTCTGTCCACCCACCACCTCCCTTTCCCCAACAGACCCGAGGAGACGCAACACGTTGAGTGGCAATCATCGAGCGCGCTTGCATGTCTCGCTCCCTTTTTTTTACCACGTTTATTATCCCAGTTCTAAGCGAGTGCCGTTTCTTTTCTGACTATCCCTAAGAAAAATAAAAGGCCGCTACGCGGAGTAGACCCTGAGGAATCCCTGGGGGAAAGTTTTTTTTCCTTATTACCCAGAATGCACACCGAACCTACACTTTTCATTGTCTCAAGTCTCTCCTCGTCCACACGTACCGTAATGGTGGACGGAGATGAGGAAGTTTCGTAACCTGAATCAGTTGCTCAGAAATATTAACTGCGCGAAAGAAAAGGTACGTCCACATCTACAGCAAGAAAGAAAACATTTTTTCAAACAACAGAAGGTAGAGTTAGCCTCAATAGTTAAAGCTTTAAGAGACATTTCAAGCTTCAAGAGTGTAGCAAGAATCCACGCGGATGAACTCTCCATCGAAGAATTTCGTCGTTGCTTTCAGAAATCACGGATTCCAGTGATAATAAGTGAACCATTTTGGAGAATCAGTGGCACGAGAACGCAGACATGTCCTGCCATGGTGCGACTGGTCAATTTCTTAAAGTTGTTTAAGGACGATTATCTCGAAAGCCGGGAAGACAGTGATGGGTATTCTATCGAAGTTAAATTGCAAGATTTCTTGATTTACACGAGACGATTTGAAGGCAAATTGCCTTTGTATATATTTGATGCTTCGGTACCTCACTGGAAAGGCACATTAAGGAAACCAACCATCATCGCTACATTTTTCTCCTCACCGAAGTTTTTTAAGCATTTAGATTACATGAAGTGTGTTGGAAAAAGAAATCGTCCGCCATGGAAATGGCTGTTAATGGGTCCGAAGAATTCTGGAACGTCTGTTCATATTGATCCTCTTGGGACAAGTGCATGGAATAGGTTGTTGTATGGAGAGAAACTATGGTTGCTTTTTCCACTGGTAACCTCAGCTGATTTATTGAAATTGAATGACAAAGACTGTTACTCTGAAGACGCTAGTGAATGGCTAACTGCCATGTACACAAGAATCCAGTGTAACTCCTGGCCTCTAGAATGTCGGCCTGCGATTATATTTCAGCATCCTGGAGATGTTGTGTTTGTTCCGCCGGGATGGTGGCATGTTGTTCTGAACTTGAGAACCAGTATAGCTGTCAGTCAGAATTTTGTAAGTGAGGAGGATTTTTCTCTGGCATGGGAAAGACTGTAAAGGAAAACCCATACCTGGCCAAACTGTGGTCAAAGGTTCTGCTGAAGTATCATAGTTCAAAATCCATGCGATCGTCCCTAATAATTATTTTGAGGTTGCTTCCCCAAAACCATATAAACTCTTTCAAATTCTTTACGATTTGTCTTATATTCATGAAAATGGCCAAACAAAGTGTTTTTCAGCTCAGTTACTTGCAAATAGTAGGTGCATGACGGAATTTTACAGTTGTCACAAAACTGAAAAATATTTTAAAGAGTTCATATGGTTTTGGGCATGTAGCCTCAAAATTAGAGATGTTTGTATGGATTTTGAACTATGTTTTATAGTCCATAACTTGGTCTCTGTTCAACCAAACACCATCAAACTCGGGAAAAGGGCCAATATCAATGTTATCTTTCATGTGATGGTGTCAATTTATTGATTCGATTCGATTAGCTGGGCAGGATTTTCAGTCTTTAATAATAATAATAATAATAATAATAATAATAATAATAATAATAATAATAATAACCTATAACCTGGCTAATATAAGGCTTCAAATAATGTATGGGTAACCTGTTCCCTTAAGCTCCTAGCATCAAAAACAAAAGAAAATAAAAGAGATATTGAAATATCTTAGAAAAGTTGCTGTTTAAGTAGTATTTGAAAATGAAGCTGATTGTTTCACGGTGTAAAATCGTACCTGCGGAAAGAATGCTCGAGTTCGGATACCGAGCGGTGAAGCATGTGCGAGAGAGGCAAATTAAGTTTGTTACAGTTTTTAGTGTTAAAATTGGGTTTCATAAGGAAACTGATACATTTATATATGTTTACAAGCTAGAATTTTTTGTGCGGTGATGAACTTCTGCTGGCCGTAGTGTTTACATTTAATGTTTCGATAATGTTGTGCTGAACGGTGAGTGAAAAAGGATAAGTACCATGCCATCACGTGCCAGACTTCCTGTCACTTGTCTCTTGCATGACTCCACTTTGAATGCAAACAATATTCTTCAGTGCTATTCGCTCCTTATTGGTAACAAAGCTCGTAATGAGAGTAATTAATTCAACCAGCTTTGGCTAAAAAAGCATCCGCTCTTCCGGTATCAGCCGCACTTATCGTCTGCCTTGCAGAAGTGTATTTCACAGCAATGGCTCCGTGGGGATACGGGAAAGACAACGGTGGGCTGTTGATAGTTTTCCTTTGTTGTTCCGAATTAGGAGAAAAACTCCGACGAACGAGCTGTTTTCTCCTTTCTTTAATTTGCGGGCTGTAATTCCATTTATTTTTTTCTTGTGATAATATGTTACATGAGCGAGGACAGCTGGATTGAATATAGTTTGCATTTTCACAGGACCTTCAAACTGGTACAAGACTTGTCCTATTGCCAACGATGGCAAGCGACAGTCACCTGTCGATTTAATCGATAAAGATGTGAAGAGCGACTCAAACCTGAAGCCTTTAGTGGTGTCCTATCGGCCGTTTAGCAAAGCTAAGCTTCTGAACAACGGGCATTCGGTGGTGTTTCAGCCAGACGCAAGTGACAATTCATCAGGTAATTTTAATGTATGCATGAAACTTGTTAATTTTTCTTTAAAATTTGTGGGTAAGTAATTGATAACCAAGCGTTGGATTTTATTCAAGAAGCGTACACTGTCAAGGGGGGCTGTAATCAGTTTAAAACAACACGCGCACTGTCGAGTAAACGCCTTCAAAAATTGTAATAACTCTTTACTATTTTAAAAAGGTAGACGCTAACCTTAATTAATTACCATAGCAGTTTTCTCGTTCCACTTAAATCTTGACGGTAATATCTTACGAGTGATTTTCTTAAATATGTCTTGTATGGTTCAGCCATGTATATTTAGCTTCTCGTCTTGATCAAACTTCACTGTGCAGCCTTTCACAAGTTACTGTGAAGCTTCTCTCGATCACAATAAAGGTTATGATCCCTCAAGAGGGTGTTGTCACCCGGGGGGGGGGGGGGCAGTTCTTACTTAACCCACGTTTGGGTATAGGGCTGCCGCTGGGGGCTTGAAACCCTGACCCTCTTTAGGACAAAAATAACCTTAAATATCTACCCTGTTCAGGGCAATGCCCCCTATTTTAAGACCCTATTTAGGACAAAGGACAACACTGTATATCCACATTCTCTTGTTTTATACACAAGTTTTTTTTTTATTGACAATTGCGATCGCATTTGAAGGCCCATTGTCATTTATCACACGTGATGTTCTACCCATTGAAACGTGAACACCGATCACAACAGAAATATAGTACATTACGTAGAAGTGAAAGCATTACTTTCGCGGTGGATCTCGAGTGGAAACTTGATTCACGAGAATCTCTATACACTAAATGTGTTACCTTTAAGGAAAGCATGAGAAAAAATAGACCACGAAATTCATTCACCACCGATTTCGGATTGCTAAGTAGTCGACGACAGTCTTGAAACCATACCCTGTCTAGAATGGATTCAGACCCTTTTTAGGACAGACTCACTTGAAACTATATACCCGGTTGAGGGCAGAGGGCCAAAATCCATACCCTATCCAGCGGCACGTCACCTTATAGGCAATATAGGGGAGTACCCCCCGGGAGGTTGTCACGGAATTACCCAAACAGCAAATAAATCGAGTACTATTATAATACCACCGGGCTTAATAACATGAAGGGATTAGGAAATGACAGGAAATCTTTAATTTTATAGGGGAAATGAATTAAGAACAAGACATTTTAGTGACTAAGCGCACAAAGGACAGGTGTTACGTAAGATTGAGAACATTAACGCTCTCCCGCAAATTTATGCAGAGCACGTTTTATCGCCAAGGGAATGGTTTTCATTGGTGGTAATGAAATAAGACTAAAAACACTACTGCACGATCAAGCAACTCAAGATGTCCTGAGATTGTCATATTTCTATCACGTTTGCGCAACATATTTAACATTTCGTTTCATAGCTGAACATTTAGTCGTCGTTTAGGTTTCCAGATGGTTCTAGCCCGGGCTTCGAGACAAAATATTGAAAACAAAGTGGCCTTGTATCGTCTTCTTTGATTAATATTATTGCAATGAAGCAAACGCATTAAACAAAAGAGGAGAGGCTGGGCTTTGTTTTGAACAAAAGCGCTCTCATCAACTCAAAGTCCCAAGATGATTGCACCCCTTTTTAATAATTATATAAGATTGTATTGTCTGAGAGCCAAATTTGTGTCACGTGAGAAATTCGTTTCGTGTATTGGCAATCCACTGTGTTTTTCAAATATTTAATTAAATTTTGTATTTCCGCGTTATACAAGAATAGTAGCATTTCTGATCCTAAAATAATAAATATATTCAAGTTAGAGTTTACATCTACAACACAGCTGTTTACCCTCGTTTTGTTGGGTCATTTTAAATTAATCCCTTCTAGCTTTCCACGGCATGGTCTGTCCGTTCTATTATAATTCGATATCTTTGGTGGCGCCATAGACAATGCAAGGAAACAATACGCGAGTTCGGCTGACTGCACACTTAACCTTGGAGACCCTGGAAAAATTGAACATTTTCGGATGACTTGGCGCAGTTTAATTTCTGTCTTTATTTTTGGTTCCAAAATTGAAATGAAGCACCCAAAATAACCGAATCAAATATTGACAGTGTTACGGTAATCACTTTTTGCCACCTGCTAAAATGTTCCCGGTAGAAATGGTTTACCACCAATAAATGAACCTTGCCTTCACTGCGATCATTATCATCATCATCATCATCATCATCATCATCATCATCATCATCATCACCATCATCATCATCATCATCGTCGTCGTTATCGTTATCTTTATCGTTATCGTTATCGTTATCGTTATAACTATCGTTATCGTTATCATTGTCATTATCGTTATCGTTATCGTTATAACTATCGTTATCTTTATCGTTATCGTTATCGTTATCGTTGTCGTTGTCGTTGTCGTTATCGTCATCAAAATCATTATCATTATCATTATCAAAATTATTATCATTATCATTATCATTGTTTATTTCACACAAAATGTTTATGCATTTTGTCTCGCCATTTTGGCCGTCGTAATTCGTTGTTGAGGCCGTTCCCAGAATCGAAGTGAAAACACGACCTCACTATGCCTCGCTAATTGCTAAAAAAAAAAAAATAGAAATGAGACCATTGGGACGCAGATGGAAAATTTGCGCAGAAACTTTGCCGCAACAAAACTAGGAAACCAGTCAGTGGAAACATTTAGTTAGTCAAGCGAGTGCGTGGTCCAAAGAACGACAGGAACGAGGGCGGAGGCTCTAGGGAAAGGTTCAAGTTTTCACCATTCTACACTCGTCGATTATCGACCTCATCCTCACTTTACTAGCTATACAAAAAAAGAGAGACTTCACGAAGACGAGCGTTGCAAACCTTTGCTCCCGGCGGTTAATCCTCGGAATTGTTAGTGATTTAGTAGGGTTCCCTTGTGGGCTATTTAGGTGTGTGCTGCCTTTTTGCCCTTTTGGTCTGAACTAGGGTATCGATTTTGACCATTTTGGTCTGAAATAGGGTATGGTTTGTGCACTCTAGTCTTGAATTCAGTATGTTTTTAGATTTTCTTCCCTCGTTCTTCGCTCGTTTCGTGTTTCGTTCTTCGCTCGCCCCAAATATCTGAGAGCTTAGAACAGGCCAGTTTTTAGAAGAAGCGACTTCTTCATCATTAGGCGATAAGACCATCAACAAAAGCTCTTCTCGAATTATGTTTACAACAACCGTGTTCGTGAAATAGGTCTGAATCAGGGTATCGAATTTTTGGTCAGGTCTGAAATAGGGTAGGGAAAATCGCAGATTTTGGTCTGAAATAGTGTAAGGGACTACGGATTTCAGAAAGCGGGCCGCACACCCCTACCCAATTTTTCTAGGAGTACCCCCTGGGCTCCAAACCTATACCGACCCATACCCACTGGAGCCCTGAAAAGCCCCTCACGGGGAGAGGATCTACGTACAATGTATCGTGCCTGTACTCAGAGCTCAAAAGGACTATAAGCCCATATAAGAGCCACGCTGACGCACGGGAAAATCTAGCATCCAAAGTATTAAACTCTTCTTTGGTAACATGTGAAACAACTTTTCCTCTAATCTCCAGTGAATTACAGCTAAGACTGAGCAGTGGACGGGGAGTGTTTGGGGACTCACATTGAGAGACAGACAATACCATACAGTTAATCCAATATCCGTCAATTTATCAATAAAGACAACATTTATTAATTGTTCTGAATACAACGCAATATTTATCACTGAACAACAAATTCTGTACAAGAGAGTCTAAGCCTACCGATTATCCTCTAAAACAGTAAATCGTCTTAAAATCAGCACTTAGTGTAAATTTAACTGATCCGGTCAATATTTTTCTCGGTTGCAGATTATAAGCACCATACTGTTTTACTTTTTCACGTCGAAAATTCTTTACACTTGTTTTCTTTTTTCCCCCTACTCCTCCTAAAGATGATGAGAAAGACGAATGAACAAATCTAACTGCAGGCTCAAAATATTTCGTAATTTCAAACTTTGAGATGTTTCTTATGAGACACTACATATCCCGGGGGGGGGGGGCGGTACACCCACAAATGGGCTATATAGGTATGTGCCGCGGGATAGTGTATGGTTTTCGAGGTTCTCAGAGGGTATCATTTTGGCCCGTGTTGGCGTAGTGTTCCCGGTGTGATCCTTAGATAGGGTGCCTAAATTGTATCAGCTAAAATAACATTGCGTAAATACCCAGCTAAACGAAAATCAAATGTTAAGCTTTGTGTTTTTCTCAGGGCGGTTAGTCGTCGTTTGGATCGTCCCCCTTAAGCTTGCGAACACTGACAGTTTTCCGGCTTTTGTTTCACGCCGTTTCTTTCCGGATAAAATGAGTTAGTTAATTCATCTGAGGCTTGAGTTTTAAAGGTGAAAATTAGCCAGGGCTCCAATTGGTAGTTAATGCATACCAATTAGCTGAGCAGGACTCTTTTATGAAAGTTTTAATCCATCAGTTGATTCGTATCCCGGGAAAGGGTGGGGGGGGGGGGGGGTACTAAAGCAATTTTAATACGGGGAGGCTTCGCCCCGAAGTCCGGTCCCTTACCCTTTTATATACCATTTTTGAGAGGAAAGCTATCCCTTTCAAATACCTCCCATTGACAAATAGTACCCCTTTCGTATACCTAAAACAGGATGTCTTCCTGTCATTGTCACGTAGCGTTCAATAAATTAAAACAGGACAGTCAAAAGGTATGTGTACTCAAAATATTTTAATGAAAGGCCCTTTTAAATACCTCAATGACAGATTTCCCTGCTCTTTCATATACTTCGACTCGTGAATCCTTACCCTTTCATATACCTAAAGCGTGAAAAAGTTACCCCTTTTGGGCGGAGCCTCCCCGTATAGGCCATTATAGGAAGTACCCCCCCCCCGGATTTGTATTGGGGTTTAGACAACAACAATATTTTATTTTCACATTTCCTTTGTACATTACATTAAAATATATTTGTTTGGGTAGTTAAATAAAAGGTATTAGGGTAGTTGTAGGTTAAACTAAGCCAAATATTGATGACAATGACGGAAATGCCTAGCGCCTAAATAAACCATATAGTTTTCTTGTTAGACACCAGTCTAGTTAAGTTTAAATTAAGTTTCATTCAAAGAGGTATACATGTGACTCAAATACTACCCGTAGATTGGTCATAAACTCTTATGAATTATTAATGAATTTTACAATTGGACTTATAACGGGCCAAATGTTTTCCTTTTGTGTCTAGAGGACATCGTCCCATCGCCTCTAAATAAATCCCTTACAATGTACTTTGTTATAGAGCTGTCAGGAGGACCGCTGACCAAGAAGTACAAGTTTGAACAGTTTCACTTTCACTGGGGTGATAAGGACTCTGAAGGCTCCGAACACAGGGTTAATGGCCAAATGTACCCTGCAGAGGTATGAACCTGACCAAACACAGTCAATGACAGGTTCCTCGATTGCCAATGGATTTGGTCTTTGTTTTGTTTCATTGTTTGCTTGTTCCTTTGTTTCCTTGCTTGCTTGTTTTCTTGTTAGTTTTCCGGAGTGTTTGTTCTCCTGCATACTTCTTTGTAAAACAGTTTCGTGGACACGTTTATGCAAAGGTTATAACGAGCTGAACTAAAATGACACCAACGTAAAAAACTCGTTTGAAATCCTCTTCCTCGCGGGGACCATACTGAGCAAACCTAGCTCTTTCAGCTGAGCTCGACAGTTCAAGATTTGAAATTCTGTGGTCACGGGCTTTAGCCTGACCAGGGACTGCCACCACCTTTGCGCTAATCATTGCTGATACTCGATAAACAAGAGCTTCATAAACGCGCATCTTATAAGCTGCTTCGCGAGTTGGTTCGAGCTGCTAACCTCCAGAACACCCCCCCCCCCCCCTTTCTTTTCTTTGTCCCTTTGTTGCTCATGGTGGTAAGATAATGGTAGATACTGTTACTTACGGTTTTATTAGATTGCTTCAGGCGAGACCAAGACTATAGCTATAATAAGATTAACTGTCCTTCACAGGATCACAGCAGGTGTAAATGGGCAGAGCGAGGAAAAGTAAGAAAGTGGGACGGGGGGACGAATGCTCACTTCTCCACCATTCTGTCTTCCCTTCTCCCTCCCCGTTTAAGCCTAATAGAGCACCTACCGTTAATTTGCTCAAGCATTTTGAAACCCAGCCGTTTTTTGGGTCGTCAAGCAACCCTCCTCTTGACGTGCCGATTCGAATAATGGCTGCGTAGGACACTAGTTTGAGACCAAACGCTCAATGAACTGATTAAATTGTTGAACCAATGTCTGCCGTTCGAAAGAGGAGAATAAAACAATCAAAAACTATTCATATGTTTCTTACTTTACATTGTTTCGTTGCAGTTGCATTTGGTTCACTGGAACTGCGAGTCTCATGCTAGCTTTAAAGATGCAGTTGGAGCTGGGGATCCCAATGGCTTGTGCGTTTTAGGATTTTTCTTGAAGGTAATATAAACGGGTCTGTCCCTAGAATCAAATCAGTACTATTCTGATTTAGAGTCGCCAATCAGAGGAAGCAAAAAATACTATATTCCGATTTGTTATATTCTAAGGCAAACGGCTTTAACAGTTGCTTCAATATCCGTTCGATTTTGTTGCACTCTGTTAAACGATGTTGAATATGGCATGGCCGAGGGTGGCAAACGGTTTCAACACATCATCAACATTTCATTCAACGAAGCTTCACCAGAGGCCTGGTATTCAGTCCCGCGGTTGTCACTATGGATATGCACGTCTTTGAGAGACAGATTAGTGCGCTCGCGCATACCCAACAATGTTGAAAGCGAGTGGCAAACGGCTTTAACATCGTTCAGTTCAACATTCGCGATAACAGAAGAAATGTTGAATGGATGTTGAGTAAAGTTTCAGCGCTTTAAAACTCATTCAACTTTCATTCAACATGTTTCAACAGGGTTGAAAGGTGGTGGCAAACGGTTTTGACTTTTTGTTGTTCAACAAAATCGAACGGATGTTGAAGCAAATGTTGAAGCCGTTTGCCGGGGCTTTAAAGGATATCATAACTTCATGTATAACTCAACTATATAACTTTGCCAGTTTGACTATGCTGTCGTTCGTTTTGCAGGTTGGAGCAGAAAACCCAGCCCTCAAACCATTTACTGACTTGCTTTCTAAAGTGAAAAATGCGGTAAAAAAAACATTTTTTGTTTGTTTTACTGTTATCAAGTGAAGAACATACCAAGCTAAAGTGATAGATGTGTGAGTACATAGGCTGCTGGGTTTCATCAAAGGCACCCAACCTCGTTCCCAGGGCTTTTCCCTCACTTGGTGGCGGCCGTGAGGGAAAAGCCCTGGGAACGAGGTTCCACCGAAACCCCATGTTACCTGGCGTGTCGTAAATCGTTTCGCATTACGTTCAGTTATCTTCTTAAATCGTGATCTCCGAAGGCTGCAAGGTGACCGGTTACTCAGTAGATTTTTATCAACTTACGTTTTCTTAGTCTCATAGACCTTGTTTTTATCCCCAAAACTAATTTGTTCCTTTATTGCTTTTGCAGGGAAGTTCTGAGCCTGTGCCTGGCAAATTTGACATGAAAGCGCTTGTGCCGGAAGGTTCTCAGTGTTCATATTGACGTTCGTCACAGTTACTTTAATATTAGTTATTTTAATATTCAATTTTTCTCTTACTGAAATGATGTCTGAAATGATGTTATTTCTAGCTGGCTGCCAAGTGCCACATTAAGAACTCGTCTCAAATTTTCGATTAAGCGGACTCTTGCCGTTACTTTGCAACTAATCCTTTGCGTTGCGTCACTAATTCTTTGCGTACAAAGAATATATTTTTGAACTGCCAAGAGGAATGTATACTGGGTTTCATGCTTCAAACTATCTTCCTTTACAGTTAAGGGCTAATGATTTCGCAAAAATGCTTAAAATACTGCATATGAATATAGTGTTTGTAAACCTTTTTTTTGTTGCAGATGGTTTTTTTTTTCCTTACACGTCGTCTTTCGTGATTTTGCAGCTTTGACTGATTATTATACCTATGATGGCTCGCTGACTACCCCTCCCTTGGCAGAGTGCGTCAAATGGGTTGTCTTCAAGAAACCATTGGAAGTTTCCGCTGCCCAGGTACAATAATGTGTTATTTCTAAACATTTAAACATTGGAGAAAAGATTTGAATGTATTTCATCTTTTCATTGGTTCAAAGTTCTAAATTAAATCAATCGGCACACGTGATCGCAGTCCTCCAGTCATATATGGAGTCAACCGTTGCCATCTAACTGAGTATTTGTTTTTATCTGCAACTGAAATTGAAAGGTGAATTGTCGATTCAGGAATCTTGGTTCTATTTGACATTGCTCAAAAGGAAAGTTAGCTCAGTTTCTAGGGTTTGTTTAAAAATTGTACTTTTTCCATGCATACTGTTGATTGCACAAAATACAACGGCTACCCATTCGGGCTTGGTTTAGGTCGTTTCATGAATACAAGGGATACAAGGAAAACCTGTTTCTGTTGTCACTGTTTATAATCAGCTTCACCGGCATCAGTACATGTAGGAGACCATTTTTTTATTTCGCTAAGTTACTTCCAGTTATTTCTATCTTCATGCGCTTGCGACTTCTTTTATATGCATTAGTCAATATACAAAGACTTAAGGTGGCTCAAAATGGTTTCTTTATGTTTAAACACCATCTCATTGATGGAGCGATACTCCCACAATTTTGTTATTTGTTTTCTTGAACATGGTACCAAAAAATTTCCCAATTATTTCTCAACAATTCGCGATCAATATTTTGACATATAAGGTTATCATAGCAACAGTACAGCCTCTTAGAAACACCCTAAATTTTGGCTTTATGTGCCTATAACTGAAAAACGAGTTCGGTGACCCCCAATTTTTATTATTGAATTGCAGTCAGCACATGAAGATTCATTAATTATGTTGATGATTTAAAGTGGCTCTGAACCCCATGTACAGATGAATCTTTATGTGCTGATTGCAATTCAATAATAAAAATCAGGGGTCACCGGACTCGTTTTTGAATTACAGGCACATAAAGTCAAAATTTAGAGTGTTTCTAAGAGGCTGTACTGTTGCTATGATAACCTTATATGTCAAACAATTGATCGAAAATTGTTGAAAAATAATTGGGCAATTCTTATGATACCACGTTCAAGAAAGCAAACAAAAAATTGTGGGAGTATCGATCCATCAAAGAGTTGGTGTTTAAAAATAACGAAATCATTATGAGCCACCTTAAGTTACAGTTCGTTGAAAAAACTTAAATAAGCGCCCCCTCTTTCAGTGGCCGAAATTTTAATTAAGTGCTCGGGAGCTTAATCGAGGATTTATACGCCAATCGACAGTTACACTCACATTAAGTGTAAATTTGGTTTTCATTTTTAGATGGCAGCCTTTAGAGAACTTCATGACGGCAACGGCCAGCCACTGGTTGGAAACTATCGCCCACCGTGTCCACTACACTCGCGTACAGTTGCAGCTTCCTTTAAGTGAAGATAAAGGTAGTTGTACTGTATTCGATACAGTACAACAGGTCTTCAGTGAAGGCCTGTGTGTGAAAGCCATCCATTTTGCTCTGGATAGAGAAATAAGAGTGTTGCTATTTTTTACAATTACTGTGATGAAGTGTCAGAATGTTTAGGTTTTAGCAAAAAAAAATTGATGATCAGGAAAAGACGAGAGTGATACGTAATTGCGAAAGTTTTGATTGAGGCTTTTCGTATTACCAGTAGAGGTAAAATTTGTATGTTTAGGGCTGGCTGATTGTAATAAAGACCTTGTACGGTTTACGTTGCTGTGAATTTGTATAGTCCGCTACATTGTTACCGTGCCTCGTCGTCAAATCGTTACCGTTCTTTTGCGCATGCTCAGTTGTTCTCTCAGGATTTTTACGGGAGCACAGATAAATCCGAAGTCGTTGAAAAATAACGAGAGTAAAGAACTTTGAGCTAGCCGTCCAACACTGTGCTACATTAAGCGAACAAACGTACCCCTCAAATTTAAAGGGAATCGTCTTACTCCCTCCACCGGTCTCCACCATGCAGAACTCGGCTTTTTAATGTTGAGCATCGTTTTGTGGAAGCTGCGAAGACGTGCGCCGTCGCGGACACTTGTATTCGCCTTTTCTCGCAAAAAAAAATTCCGTCTATTTTTTGCAAACAGTAACAGTAACTCAATTTTCTTTGGTTTGCTTGTTACCTTGTCAGAGCTCGCAATTTTCATTCGCTTACTTACAACAGCGGTCACCTGCCTAGGCGGATACGAGAAATTCTGAGAGGACTGGTCGAGTAGGTCTCAACCACAACAAAATTATGAACTGCATTTTTGTCCTCCCCTAAGAGGACGCCTCTCCTGACGAGACACTAGAATGCGCTCCTAATGGTGTGTAGTTGCGGAACGTTTCTGTAAAATAAAGCTTCTAATTATTATTTGAAAGAACAACGTTTTCTTGCTAAGTTATTATTGTAATGGTAGTATTAATGGTAATGGATTTATATACCGCACATATCACATTGTTTCCTGGCGGTTTACAAGTCTTCCGTCTTGGGTGAGATCGGACGTCAGCCTGAGGCGCCTCTGGCAGCCGCTATCGGTCCATTATTGCCCTAAAATACAACAAAAACAAATTCTTCCTACAATTTAGTAGGTCTCTCTTTCCCTTGGTTTAGTTCCAGTGTAGCAGTGAGAAACTCTGTTAAAATAATATTTTAAGACGTGCTTGAACTTCGGGAGTCGCCAGCAACACAGCAAAGGGTTGTCTACTGAGTTCAGAATGGAACAAGTTATTTCGAGGCCGGTGGAAACAAGAAACATCTCGGGATAAGAGTAGCATGGAACACAAAAATACACCATGCAATGCGGTATATAAAATGGAGCGATGAGAAACAGGGAGATGAAAATTAACAGCGCCATAGCCTTCGCTAAGCGACCTTCCCTGTAGGCGAAGGGCTGTTGGTGAGCAACATGTACATGGCCGAGTAGGATTTCATCAGGATTCGGCTCTGCCAAGCTCGATTATTTTTACGAAAAGAAGTACGAATTACACAGTAGAAATAAAAAGATATTTGCACCAGTATGCTCATTTGAACAGTGAAGAACAGGCCCACAATGAAGAATCCATTCTCAAACACAAGCGCTGTTATTCCAAAGCAAATGAAATACAACCATAGCACGGTTATAGCCAGGCTTATTCTTCGACGAGTCATAATACTTCGGTACTTGAGAGGTTTCACCACAGCGGAAAGTCTGTCAAGTGAAAGCAAAGCAAAGTGTGCGACGGAGAGATGCGCCGACCAGAGTGGATGAGAGAGTAAATAACTTGGAGCGACAAGGCGGGCTTTTGCGTTACGGCAATTGAAAACTGCCAGGATGCTTGAACTGGTGAGAGCATCAACCCCTACTGCTACAGCGCAAGCGCTACTGGAAGACACGTATGTCGATGACATTCAAGGGGAACAGCAACATTCAAAGAAGAGTCGATGAAGATCTTATCAGAGGGTGGCTTTTCCCTTCACAAGTGGCACAGCAATATGGAGCATCTAAATTCGGACGAACAAGTTGGGGAAGAAGAGACGTACACCAAGAGTCTGGTCGGAAACAGGGGGAATAGCGAAACGAAACTTCTTGGCACTCAATGGAACAAAAAAGAAGACACGTTGACTGTCGACTTCAAGACATGGCTAAAAGTGTCAAAGCCTTAAACGAAGGTGAAAGATGACGTATCAAGACTCGGCACCAGTGGACCAAAACCTACTTACAGCCAAATCGAGAGTCGCACCAAAGGAAATGAGTATCCCCCGCGGTCGCGGCCCACACCCTGGCGAAACTTCAAAACAATGCGAGTAGAGCATTGGCATCCTTCCCCATTACAGCCCACCACAACTGGGTAGACAGTGTTACCGGGTACTATGTTGGCTGGCAAATCGTGGAGAGTGGACCACTTCCGTACGTAACCGAGTGAAGAAAATTGGTGAGCTCGCAGAGTCAGCAGCGTGGAGATGCGTCCCCACAACTGAGAACCCAAGCGACCTTGGAACCCGAGGGTCAGCGCCAAACAAGCTCAACACATTTTGGTTAAAGGGACCAAGCTGGCTCTCTGACGAGTCAGACAGACTAGAGCAACCAGCTATCTTGGAAACGGCCGAGGCTTCAGCGGAGAGACATAAAAGAGAAGCGATGCTGCTAACTGAGGATAAAGCACAGGAGGCTATCGGTAGCTGGGTGGAAGGTATTGTGAACAAATTCCCTTACTGGAAGCTACTACGAATAACGTCGTACATGAAGCGTTTCATCGATGGCTGCAGAAAGGCTCGTCGAGGTGGGCCACTCACCAAATCCGAGATCAAGGAAGCAGAGTAGACATGGGTCCGGATAACGCAGGGAATAAGCGAAATGACGACAAACCTGAGGATTGATAAAGACGAAGCTGGAATTTTAAGGTGCAATGAGAGAATTCAAGGCTATACACCTATCCTCATTCTGAGGAAATCTGCCTTAGCAAGATGCATCATTGAACACTGCCATATGTAAACTTTGCATGGGGGTGTCGCGACAACGATGAACAAGGTGTAGAAGAAGTATTGGATTTCCAAGTTGCGGGTATTGGTCAAGAGCGTGCGCAACAAATGCAACCACTGCAAGAAGTACCGAACGACAGTCCTAACAGTCCCACCCACCTCAGCCTTACCGAAGTTCAGAACAGAATTCACCGAGCCGTTTAACGTGACTGGGGTAGACTTTGCCGGGCCACTCCTGTACAAATCTGGAAGTGAGACTAGCAAGGCTTACGTTACATTGTTCACATGCGCAAGTACAAGGGCGGTACATCTCAGACTTTGCAAGGACATGACCGTCGAGGAGTTCAAACGGACTTTAAAGGAATTCGTCGTGCGACGGGGAGCACCAGATTTGATAGTCAGTGACAACGCCAAGACCTTCTAAGCAGTGAAAAAGTGGTTGTCAACACTGCGGAAAAACGAAGACCTCTTCAACTATCTAGCCATAAAAGCGATCGAGTGGAAATTCAAAATGTACCGCGCAACCTGGTGGGGCGGATTCTTCGAAAGACTAATTGGCATCATGAAGAAAGCCCTTTCTAAAGTAATTGGACGAACGTTGCTGAAATTTGAAGAACTTAAGGAGATTCTGCTAGACGTGGAATCATTCCTGAACAACCGACCTCTTTGTTACATGGGAGAAGAATTCGAAGCGCCGGTAATCACGCCGAATCTACTGCTGCGCGGACAACCAGCACCGTTCCTTGAAGAAAATCGCGATGACATGAGCGACGGAGAAGAGATCACAAGGCGAATGAAGTACTTGAAGACATGCCGAGATAAAGTCCGTAAACGTTGGGTGAATGAGTTTCTCCATGCCCGACAGGAACGTTTCAACTCTCGTCCTGCGACACAACATGGAGCAGTGTGTATGGAGAAGGGTTCCCTTGTGCTGATAAAAGACGCAACGAAGAGTAGAGAAGGAGATCGGGGCGGAAGTAAAGACTCCGAGTTGCCCTATGGTAACGCTAGACAAAGCGGGGACGTTCCTTGTGGTAGAACACCGTCATCAGCGACCGGCGGCCAGAGCGGAGCGGGAAGCGAGGAGCACAGCAGTGAATCGATTGGTGGGATTGAGAGCGAACGGGAACGAGGAGGACTGAAGCAGTACATTAACCAGTACCTTATGTTGTGGAGAAGTTTGTGTGACAGTTTGTCACGCCGATGAACTCATTATTAGAACTCTTGTTTTAAATGTTTTGTTTTTTGTCTAGCGACTGATCATTTTGATTTCAAATCATTCTGTTGAATTAGGGAATGCCGTGAACATAGGGGGCATTCAAGTGCCGTTAACTTGCTATGTTAAAGTTACTTGGAACTTTAATAGGGGGAGCGTGTAGGGATCGTTTGGTGACTTCGTTACAGCTTTCTGGATTTCGTGACTTTTTTGTTTTTGTTGCTAAGTGATAAAATTATCTTGATTTTCTCAAATATCATATGAATAAATGAACACGTAGGCGTGGATTAGTTTTCAGATGTATGGTTTGGTTGGGCTAGGCGATTGTATCGGACATTAAACAATTTGCTACGTGTTTTAACACTGTGACTGTTCAGTGTCTCTGGGAAATTAGGGCCAGCAATATTCCCCACAGCCATAATTTACTGAGTGTGAATGATATATGAAATGAATCATATATGAACTGCGGAAATGAAATCAAATGAAGAATGATCCTCGCAGTTGTGAACGCAATTTATGCAATTGCGAAAAGAAGACTGAAAAAAATTCAGGACTTCAACGGAGCTGGAACTCGTGACCTCGCGATTACCGGTGCGATGCTCTAACCAACTGAGCTATGAAGCCACTGACGTTGGGAGCAGGTCAATTGTGGGTTCATATGTTCCCGTGAAAGAAATGAGTGTGAATGAGTGTGAAAGATATATGAAATGAATCATATATTATATTTTTCAGGCTTCTTTTCGCAACTGCTAAATTGCGTTCACAACTGCGAGGATCATTTTTCATTTGATTTCATTTCCGCAGTTCATATATGATTCATTTCATATATCATTGACACTCATTTCTCATTTCTCGCCCCCTCCCCCTAGAGATATAATCCCCGACGCCCGTTGACTCAATACATTTGAAAATCAAGATGGCCCCCATTAACGGTAAGACGCACTCGATCTCGACGATCTCACGGAAAAACAGTCTAGCCTCTTCCGGGAAAGAGTTTTCCTCATTACCCAGAATGCAAACCGAACTTTTAATTGGCTCCAGTCTCTCCTCTTGCACATGTACCGTAATGGTGGACGGAGATGAGGAAGTTTCGTAACCTGAATCAGTTTCTCAGAAATATTAACTGTGCGAAAGAAAAGGTACGTCCGCATCTACAGCAAGAAAGAAAACATTTTATCAAACAACAGAGGGTAGAGTTGGCTTCAATAGTTAAAGCCTTAAGAGACATTCCAAGCTTCAAGAGTGTAGCAAGAATCCATGCGGATGGACTCTCCATCGAAGAATTTCGTCGTTGCTTTCAGAAATCACGGATTCCAGCGATAATAAGTGAGCCATATTGGAGAATCAGTGGCACAAAAACGCAGTCATGTCCTGCCATGGTGCGACTGGTCAATTTCTTAAAGTTATTTAAGGACGATTATCTCGAATGCGGGGAAGACAGTGCTGGGTATTCTATCGAAATTAAATTGAAAGATTTCTTGATTTACACGAGACGATTTGAAGACAAATTGCCTTTGTATATATTCGATGCTTCGGTACCTCACTGGAAGGGCACATCAAGGAAACCTTCCATTATCGCTACACTTTTCAAGCCACCGAAGTTTTTTAAGCAAGATTACATGAAGTGTGTTGGAAAAAGAAATCGTCCGCCATGGAAATGGCTGTTAATAGGTCCAAAGAATTCTGGAACGTCTGTTCATGTTGATCCTCTTGGGACGAGTGCATGGAACAGGTTGTTGTATGGAGAAAAATTATGGTTGCTTTTTCCACCAGTAACCTCAGCTGATTTTTTAAAACTGAATGACAAAGACTGTAACTCCGAGGATGCTGGTGACTGGCTAACTTCCATGTACCCAAGAATCCAGTGTAAGTCCTGGCCTCTAGAATGTCAGCCTGCAATTATATTTCAGCATCCTGGAGATGTTGTGTTTGTTCCTCCAGGCTGGTGGCATGTTGTTCTGAACTTGAGAACCAGTATAGCTGTCACTCAGAATTTTGTGAGTGAGGAGAATTTTCCTCTGGCATGGGAAAAGACTTTAAAGGAAAACCCAGACCTGGCCAAACTGTGGTCAAAGGCTCTGCTGAAGTATCATAATGGTCATGTTACACTAACTTGTTACCTGTGCCAGTATTAGATGCTAGTTAGATTGGAGTGAGTGTCTAAGGTAATACCAGTAATATAAATTTCTGCTTTCTCACTTAAGGTCTTTAACTGACTGGTAAATATTGCACCACTTTCTTTTAAAAGCAGGTTATTAAGCAAGGAGCAATTTCAGAATTCTCAGCCACTTCATTTGCATGTGTCACAGGATTCTGAAGAACAAAGGATTGAGGAGTTAGTAAGCTAGTAAAAGGGAGGAAGGAAGAATGAAGAAGGGAAGGAAGGAAAGAAGGAACAAGGGAAGGAAGGAAAGAAGGAACATTAATGAAGTAGCTGAGGTCCAATAAGCAATAACTGAACTAAATATGCCACAAAATCAACATAGACGATCCCTGACTATTTGACTGTAAGAGAACCTTGACGAAAAAGCTAGATAATCATGTTTAAGGACTTTAAAAAAAATAATGTGAAAAAATAGCAGAATGTTGCATCAGAAAGTGATCAGTAAGTGTACATTGTGTGAGAGTAGACTCACTGGCTAAATAATGAAGAATTGTGGCAGTATGTTCTGTTTTGACTAAGGATGAGATATGCAATTATCATAGGCCATTCCAGAGTTTGTGCAGGGAAGTGGGGCAAGTTACAAATTTTAACCAATCGATAAATTGACACCACCACATGAAAGATAACATTAAGAATGGCCATTTGACCAAGTTTGATGATTTGTGCTAGAGTAGACTCACCGGCTAAATAATGAAGAATTATGGCAGTATGCTCTGTTCTGACTAAGGATGAGATATGCAATTATCATAGGACATTCTGGAGTTGCCCAGGGAACTGGGACGAGTTTCAAATTTTAACCAATCAATAAATTGACACCACCACATAAAAGATAACATTAAGAATGGCCATTTGACCAAGTTTGATGATTTTGCATTGAAAAGAAACCAAGTTATGGGCTTTAAAACATAGTTCAAAATCCATACAATTGTCTCTAATAATTATTTTGAGGCTGCTTCCCCCAAAACCATATAAACTCTTTCAAATTCTTTATGATTTGTCTTATATTCATGAAAATGGCGAAACAAAGTGTTCTTCAGCTCAGTTACTTCCAAAAAGTAGGTGCATGATGGAATTTTACAGTTGTCACAAAACTGAAAAATATTTTTAAGAGTTCATATGGTTTTGGGCATGTAGCCTCAAAATTAGAGACGTTTTTGTGGATTTTGAACTATGTTTTATAGTCCATAACTTGGTCTCTGTTCAACCCAACGCCATCAAACTCGGGAAAAGGGCCAATATCAATGTTATCTTTCATGTGATGGTGTCAATTTATTGATTCGATTTGATTAGCTGCGCAGGATTTTCAATCTTTAATGATAATAATAATAATAATAATAATAATAATAATAATAATAATAATAATAATTAATAATAATAATAACTTACAACCTGGCTAATATAAGGCTTCAAATAATGTATGGGTAACCTGTTCCATTAAGCTCCTAGCATCGAAAACAAAAGAAAATAAAAGAGATATTGAAATGTTTTAGAAAAGTTGCTGTTAAACCAGTATTTGAAAATGAAGCTGATTGTTTCACGGTGTGAAATCATACCTGCGGAAAGAATGCTCGAGTTCGGATACCGAGCAGTGAAGCATGTGCGAGAGAGGCAAATTAAGTTTGTTACAGTTTTTAGTGTTAAAATTGGGTTTTCATAAGGAAACTGATACATTTATATTTACAAGCTAGATTTTTGTTGCGGTGATGAACTTCTGCTGGCCGTAGTGTTAGATTTAATGTATCGATAATGTTGTGCTGAAGGTGAGTGAAAAAGGCGGAAAATTGATGACAGTCACAAAATTGATCATGATAGCGTGAAAAGTACCATGCCATCACGTGCCAGACTGTTCTGTCACTGTGTCTCTTGCATGACTCCAAAGCCGGAAAAAAAACCTGCTTTGGAATGCAAACAATATTGTTCAGTGTTATTCGTTCTTTATGGTCACAAAGCCCGTAATGAGAGTAATTAATTCAACCAGCTTGGCTAAAAAAAGCATCCGCTCATCCCGTATCAGCCGCACTTATCGTCTGCCTTGAAGAAGTGTATTTCACAGCAATGGCTCCGTGGGGATTACGGAAAAAGACAATGGTGGGCTATTGATAGTTTTCCTTTGTTGTTCCGAGTAAGGAGAAAAACTCTTCCAAACGAGCTGTTTTCTCCTCTCTTTAATTTGCAAGCTGTAATTCCATTTTTTTTGTTCTTGTGATAATATTTTACATTAGCGAGGAACAGCTGGATTGAATATGGTTTGCATTTTCACAGGACCTTCAAACTGGTACAAGACTTGTCCTATTGCCAACGATGGCAAGCGACAGTCGCCTGTCGATTTTAAATCGATAAAGATGTGAAGAGCGACTCAAAACCTGAAGCCTTTAGTGGTATCCTATCCGCCGTTTAGCAAAGCTAAACTCTGAACAACGGGCATTCGGTGGTGTTTCCAGCCAGACGCAAGTGACAATTCATCAGGTAATTTTAATGTATGCATGAAACTTGTTAATTATTTTTTTAATTTGTGGGTAAGTAATTGAATACCATGCGTTGGATTTTCTACAAGAAAATATACATAGTCCGGGGGGGGGGGGGGGGGGGTTCTGTAATTTGAAACAACACGCTCACTGTCGAGTAAACGCCTTCAAAAATTATATAATTCTTTACTATTTAAAGTAGAGCGCTTACGTAACACTGTCCTTTATGGGCTTAGTCACTAAAATTTTTGTTTTTAATTCAATTCCCTAGAAAATTAAGGATTTCTGTCATTTCCTAATCACTTCATGGTTTTAAAACGCTGTGTATTTAAAAGTAACCTGATTTGTTTGCTGTTTGGGCAATTCCGTGACAACATCCTCTTCAGGGATCATACCTTTGTTGTGATCGAGAGAAAGTTCAGAGTATAACTTTCAAAGGCTGCACAGTGAAGTTTGCTCAAGAAGAGAAGTTAAATATGGTTGAGTTATACAAGACAGATTTAAGATAACCGCACGTAAGATATTACCGTCAAGATTTAAGTGGCAAGAGAGAAACTGCTATGGTAATTATTAAGGTTAGATTGAGAACATTAACGCTCTCCCTCAAATTTATGCAGGGCACGTTTTATCGCCAAGGGACTGGTTTTAATTGGTGGTAATGAAATCAGACTAAAAACACTACTGCACGATCAAGCAACTCAAGATATTCTGAGATTGTCATATTTCTATCACGTTTGCGCAACATATTCAACATCTAGTTCCACAGCTAAACATTTAGTTGTCGTTTCCAGATGGTTCTAGTCCGGGCTTCGAGACAAAATATAGAAAACAAAGTGGCCTTGTAATCGTCTTCTTTGATTAATATTATTGCAATGAAGCAAATCCATTAACAAAAGAGGAGAGGCTGGGGCTTTGTTTTGAACAAAAGCGCTCTCAAACTCAGCGTCCAAGATGATTGCACCCCTTTCCGATAATTATATAATATTGTGTTCTCTGAGAGCAAAATTTGTGTCACGTGAGAAAATCGTTTCATCTATTGGCAAACTGTGTTTTTCAAATCTTTATAAAATTTTGTATTTCCACAAATACAAGAATGGTAGCATTTCTGACCCTAAAGTACTAAATGTGTTCAAGTTAGAGTTTACGTCTAAAACACAGCTGTTTACACTCGTTTTGTTGGGATTTTTTTTAATTCCCTTCTTTCCACGGCATGGTCCCTCTGTTCTATTTTAAATTCGATATCTTTAGTGGCGCCATAGACAATACAAAGATACAATATGCGAGTTCGGCTGACTTCACACTTAACCTTGGAGACCCTGGAAATATTGAACGTTTTCGGATGACTTGCCGGGTTTAATTTCTGTCTTAATTTATGGTTCAAAATTGAAATGAAGCACCCAAAAATAACAGAATCAAATATTGACACAGTGTTACGGTAATTACTTTTTGCCTCCTGCTAAAATGTTCCGGTAGAAATGGTTTACCACGATAAATGGACGTTGCTTTCACTGCAAGTAATCTTATTACATTGTTAATTATTTTTGTTGTTTGTTTGTTTCACACTAAATAATGTTTCATGCATTTGCGACGACGACCGAACGAACGAACCAACGAACGAACGAACGTACAAACGAACGAACGAACGAACCAACGGACGGAACGAAACGAACGAAAAAAAAGAAAATGAACGAATGAACGAACCAACGAACGAAACGAAACGAGACAAAACGAGCGCTGCAAAACCTTTGCTCCCGGCGGTAATCCTCGGAATTGTTAGTGAGTTAGTAGGGTTGTGCCGTAGTTTTCTCGAATTAGTTAAACCAATAACCAAAGCACGTAAAGCCAGCGTCTTTGAAAATCTATGCTGGTTGTCAGTTTTTCAGACCAAGTAGTTAAACTGTTTAAACATTTTCATACCAAAACAGCTAGCTCCAAAACCATACCGACCCAGTACCCACTGGGACCCTGAAAATCCCCTGACGGGGAGAGCATAATTAAGTATGTATCTATCTATGTATCGTGCCTGTACTGAAAACTCAAAAGGACTGTAAGCCCATATCAAGAGCCTCGCTGACGTACGGGATAATATTAAACTCTTCTTTGGTAAAATATCAAACAACATATCCTTTAATCTCCAGTGAGTTACAGCTAAGACTGAGCAGTGGCCGGGGAGTTTGAGGACTCGCATGAGAGACAGACAATACCATACAGTTAATCCAATATCCGTCAATCTATCAATAAAGACAACATTTATTAATTGTTCTGAATACAACGCAATATTTATCACTGAACAACATATTCTGTACAAGAAAGCCTAAGCCTACCGATTATCCTCAAGCACAGTATATCGTGTTGAAATCAGCACGCTGTTCCGGTCTATATTTTTCTTGGTTGCAGATTATAAGCACTTTTACTTTTTACGTCGAAAATTCTTTAGACTTGTTTTCTTTTTTTTTTTTCCCTACTCCTCCTAAAAAATGATGAGAAAGACGAACGAATAAATCTAACTGCAGGCTCGAAGTATTCCGTAATTTCAAACTTTGAGACGTTTCCTATGAGAGACTTTATCCCGGGGCGGGGGGTTGGGGAAGGTACACCCACATATGGGCTATATAGGTATGTGCGGCGGGAAAGGGTATGGTTTTTGAGGTTCTCGATCCTTAAATAGGGTATCATTTTTGCCCATTTTGGCATATTGTTCCCTGTGTGATCCTTATATTAAATAGGGTGCCTAAATTGTATGATCTAAAATAGCAGTGAGTAAATACCCTGCTAAACGAAAAACAAATGATAAATTTTGTGTTTTTCCGTGGTGGTTGGTCGTCGTTTGGATTAGACTGCGAGTAGTCTCTAATTACGGCGATAGATTGTGGGGCGGGCGAAAGACACGCGCGCGCGAAGTTGCGAGGACACGCGACGCGTTTCCTCGCTACTTCGCGCGCGCGTGTCTTTCGCCCGCGCCACAATCCATCGCCAAAGTTAGAGACTACTCGCAGTCTACGTTTGGATCGTCCCCCATTAGCCTGCGAACACTGACAGTTTTCCGGCTTTTAATTCTGGTTCTTTCCGGTTTTTTCGGGTATGGGCCTTTAATAGAGTATCAATTTTCGTTTCCTCCATCCTTAAATAGGGTCAGTGTTGAAGACCCTTCGCGGCACACACCTATCCGAAATTTATGGAGTACTCACATGTATACCTCTCTAAACCCCAATACAAATCAACTGCTGCATTAACTTTCATAAAAGAGTCCTGCTGAGCTAATTGGTATGCACTGACTTTGACACAGATCTCTATCGAATAACATGGCAAACACAATCTATTGTTCATTTCACAAGTGAGTTGTATAATTCATTAATAATTCATAAGACTAACGACCAATCTACGGGTTGTATTTGAGTCACACGTATACCTCTCTAAACCCCAATAAAAATCATTAACTTTCATAAAAGTGTCCTGCTCCGCTAATTAGTACAGTACAGATCTCTACTGATTAACAATAGTTTCATTTCACAAGTCACATAAAATATTCGCGTGAGACCTTTATGGGCTTTGAAACGGCTCGCCTGCGGCTCGCCGTTTTAACTGCCCATAAAGGTCTCCCGCTCATATTTTATGTATTACGTAAAATATTCGCATCCGACCTTTATGGCCTATAAAACGGCTCACCTGCGCCGTTTTAGTTAAATGTCCGTAAAGGTCTCCCGCTCATATTTTATCTATTACTTGTAAAGAGCCAAATGTTTTAAAAGAATTTGGCCAGAGTTAATTTCCTTTTTTGTCTAGAGGACATCGTCCCATCGCCTCTAAATAAATCCCTTACAATGTACTTTGTTATAGAGCTGTCAGGAGGACCGCTGACCGAGAAATACAAGTTTGAACAGTTTCACTTTCACTGGGGTGATAAGGACTCTGAAGGCTCCGAACACAGGGTTAATGGCCAAATGTACCCTGCAGAGGTATGAACCTGACCAAACACAGTCAATGACAGGTTCCTCGATTGCCAATGGATTTGGTCTTTGTTTTGTTTCATTGTTTGCTTGTTCCTTTGTTTCCTTGCTTGCTTGTTTTCTTGTTTGCTTTCCCGAGTGTTTGTTCTCCTGCATACGTGTTTGCAAGACAGTTTCGTGGACACGTTTATCCAAATGACACTAACGTTAACGCAAAAAAAAAGACGCGTTTGAAATCCTCTTCGGCTCGCGGGACCTTACTGGGCAAACCTCTTTCAGCGAGCTGAGCTCGACAGTTCAAGGTTTGAAATTCTATGGTCACG